>VYXF01008715.1:111981-225324 GCA_013397295.1 Polioptila caerulea
TCAAGTGCAAAAGTGGTATTAGATTTTGCAGTTTTTAAGGACATGTCTGTACCAGGAAATGGTATTCTATGGTTTGTTATGAATGCCTGAATGTGTTGTCTCTACTGCCAAACTGTTGGAAAAGTCCCCTGCAAGTTTTTGTCCTGAGAAAATTACTGGTCTCCCCAAGAGTATCTGGGCATTATTTGGAGTCTAGCAGAGACCATGGTTCATTCTCAGTAGGCAGTTTTGAAAAGTAAATAGGATTTATACACACTCCATTCTGTATTGTTAGCCTTAATGCAAAGGAATGTTCATTTGCCTTTTAAATTCTACTTGTACATACTTTAACATCTTTCACCAGATGGAAGTAATAAACCCAACTCAATTAATGTAATTTATTATATATTTAATGATATAATTTATTTTTGGTGGTTCTATTTTCCAAAGTCTCATAATTCCCAGTATAGAAGAAAGACTCAATTTCTGATCTCAACAGTTTATCTTTCTTCCTTGTTGACTGCAGACTATTACACGATGGTGGTGTTTAATTTACTTTTCTCGCTTTGCCATAACCAAAAATAGAATTTTTTTCTCAAAAGTCTTAAATCCTTCTCAGCAGCTAACAGTTACTGATTCATTATCTTTGCTAGAATAGGAATAAGAAATAGAATTATGCTCTTGGAGAGTGGTGAACCGTTGTGAGTCCAGCATAATCATTTGACATCACAACCAATTTTACTTGCATTCATGCATTGAGCAGATGTATTGTGCATCTAAATGCCTAGTCTTTGGATATTTAAGGACACGGAACTAATATCATCTTAGCATTTAGGGCCATCAATCTTTTTGAGTCTAAATTACAGAAATTTCAGTAGGTTAAAATTATAGTTACCTTTAAGTATTTTTCTTCTGGTTTATAGAGACTGACTTGTCCCCTACATTAGGTGTCTAGATTCCCATTACTGTTTCAAACCAGTATCTAGAATAGTTGACTAGCTGACCAAGGAAGCACCTAAAATCAAAAGAAAAACAGTGACATGCCCAGAGTACATTAATAGGTAGTACCCATTTCCTGAAGATAAAATGATGTCTCTAAACTATTTCCAATGGGATGAGCAGATTCAAAAGAGTAAAAATAGAGGATAACAATTTCTGCTTTTTATACATTATTAGAACTGCATTAGAACCAATATGCATCAAATAATGTCAAATCCCATTGGGAAGAATTACTTCCCAAGTATTTCTCTTGGCACTGTTGAAGAATGCATCTGTATTTTTACTGTATTTTTAGGAATATTGTTTTACTATATTTACTGTATTTTTAGGAATATGTGTCTTGCCAGTCTGGTACTAAGAGAACCAGCTGGATTATGTCCCACAGGAGATTTAAGCATGCCTGTGTGACACAGATGTGTGACAGAGTGCAGCTTACAGGTGCAAACAGGAGATGCAGCAGTCTGAGTCAATTGGAGCAGATGGGAGCACAGAAGGGGGGCAGAAACCATGGAGGGTGGTGTACACTCAGCAGTGGTGCTGACCTCTCATGGGGCAGAAACTAAAGCATCTTCCTCTATCCTTAACCTGAATTCCTAAGGGCAGATAGAGCTTTGCAGGTTCATGGGTGCAGAGATGCCTCACTGAGGTATCCTGGTTTCGGTTGGGATAAAGCTAATTTTCTCCCTTGTGACTGGTGCAGTGATGTGTTTTGGATTTAGTGTGAGAATAATGTTGACAACACACTGAAGTGTCAGTTGTTGTTAAGCAGTGTTTATAGTAAGTCAAGGACTTTTTAGCTGCTCACCCCACCTAACCCCACCAGTGAGTAGGCAGGGGGGACACAGTAAATTGAGGGGGAACAAATCCAAGACAGGGGAACCCAGCCAACCAAAGGGGTATTCCATACCAAATGGTGTCATGCACAGCACATAAACTATGGAGAAAGCAGGCTGGGGGCTACTGCTCAGGAACAGGCTGGGCAATCAGTTGGCAGGTGATAAGCAAGTGCATCACTTGCTTGTGTATTCTAATTATTATTCGAATTATTCTTATTACTATTATTGATTTTTAATTCCTTCCTTCCTTCCTTCCTTCCTTCCTTCCTTCCTTCCTTCCCTGTCCTATTACTGTCTTTATCTCAGCCTGTGATTTTCCCTTTTTCTCTGAATTCCCTCTCCATCCTGCTGTGGGGGTGGGGGAGTGAGCAGCTGTGTGGTGTTAAGCTGCCTGCCTGGCATGACATGACTCGGGCAGGAGGAGCTGCAGAAGGTGTGCACTAATAGAGGATCTTTGTCACTGAGTAAAAGAGCTGCAGGAGGGACTGCAGACTGCATTGCATCAGAGACAAGGAAAGGAGTTTGATGAGATTTTGTGCAAGACCTTGTAGCTGTAAGAGTCTGAACTCCAATTGTATGAAGAGAAGGGCAGGCAGGGCCAGATCTGGGAGCTTTTCCTGAAGCAGACCCTGAGCTTGTACAGCCTGAGCCTCAGCAGCACAGGAGACAATCACTATACTCAAAGAGAAGAAATTACATTTAAACATAAGAAAAAACCTCTTCACTGTGGTCAGGGTAGGATGCTTGGGAAGTTTGTGGAGTCTCTGTACCTGGAGATATTTGAAATTGCAGCTGAACGTGATCCTGAGGAACCTGCTCTAGCTGAGCTTGCTTTGAGCAGGGGTTCATAGTAGATGATCTTCTGAGGCCCCTTCCAACCTCAGCAATTCTGTTTTTCTTTGTCGTGGTGGAAGGTTGTGAGGACAAATCAAAAGAGGATAAATAGTGAGGAGCAATAAATTATGAGCTTCTGGTACCCAGACGTTTTCATTAGGAGCTAGTTGAGGTACATATGACCTGTGTATTGCTGTGCAGGCATATTCATATGTGGAAAACATCTAGTTTCTTGATCCAGATGGAACATCAGGAAAGTCTAGTCAGGGCATCCATGACCAGATGTGGGATTCTAGAAACACGATTGAATATTGAAAAAGAAAGCAGTAATGGCATTTAGACACCACCTAATTTAGGTGTAAATCAGGCCTTGTTGTATGGGTTTTTTTCTTTTTTTTTAGTTTTAATTCTTGGATTTTCTGTGTATCTGTACTCATTTTGCTCAGGATATTCATAATTTTCCACCCTCAGGCTTTACCATGCTCAAGCAAGAGAGGAGTGAAAAAGTTCACATCCACCTCCAAAAGAGAAAACAAAAAGAGATTTTTGTCTGTCTTTCTGTACATTCCTACCTTTGAGGCCATATCACTGCTGATGCTCTGTGCCAGCAGCCCTGCATTCTTAATTTGAATATGTATGTAAAATGGATGACCCTCACCTTCCCACAGCTGTGCAACTATTAAAACTTCAAATAATGTTTTACAGCTGGGGCACAAGGCTGAAATACTACATGTGGTTACTTACTTCCTTATATATGGTATCCTTCAGTTCCAATACGTGTCTGCTGTTCCTCAGTAGGGCATATATTGACATACAGTATTTTGGTCCCCTTTAGCTCTCACACTTCCCTTTTAACCAGATGTACCAAACTCTTTCCTAACCTAGTCTGTCTCTACTGCTATGTATGTTAACACCAATGGACTTGTGAGTAAGTGGGCCTGTCAGCAGTGGATATTTTCTCCTCCATTGTCATTGGAATAATGACATCTCTTTCTTTATATGGCTTTGTGTCCTACAACTCAGTAATCCAGTGCAGACCTCACTGTCTGACTGCAAGACACCAGTCTGTAATTCACCTAATAAGCCTAAACAAAGGAAATCCCTAGATTTAAGGACAAGAATGTGTGCTGCATTCTTCATATTCTGCAGACTAGAGAGCAAAATTGCTCTCCTCTTTAAAGTCAGAATTATTACCCATACCTGTATGGCCAGATTCTTTTAAAATGTAGCAAACAACATTATACATAATTATTTTACTACATCAAGATTTTATTTGCTATTTTACATGTTCTCCTTGTTTTTTACTTTAAGACAAGAAGAATATAAATGTTCTAGAAGAAAACACGCTGAGGATAGCTTTCAGCTGCTGTGCTCTTAACTTAAGCCAAGTGCCTTGGAAGTGCAGGTATGTTTACATCTGGGTTTTATTTCTGGCCCACCTCTAATAAAGATGCAACAACGATAAAGCAAAACACAACACAACATGATAATATATGACACATAATAAAGAACTGCCATAAGTACACAGGGGGCTCAATTTTGCTTTCACTCTATCTCTGCAAAACTCCACTGTTCATGACTAAACCTTTTCAATTGTCAGAGTTCCTTGTGGTTCAAAAAGAGACATTTTCCAGAATAATGAGGTCACTGGTTCCCATTTGCCATTCCACAATATTCTGTTTATTCCTGGAATCCCTGTTCTTTCAGCAATAGCTGATGCTCTCTGTAGCTGTTACTCCTATGGGAATTGAGACTTTAAACATTCATTAAAAAGTGAATTGCTATTGTTGACAAAATACAGATGGCCAAGCATGAACTACTGACACCTATGAGCACACTTTCAGTGCAGTGCATGGTGACGTGGCCATGTGAGTGCTCCGGTTGCTTTTGCCAAACCAATGTGTGTCCTTTGTTACCAGACTGGCCCCGGTGTGTGCTTATATTCCTTTTCCTAAATATGGCACAAGCTGTTAAAGTAATTTCTTTTAAAAATGAACTGAACTTGTTTCTGCTTTTGAGAGTGAGAAAAGATATGCTCTTTCACAGGAAAACTATTGGTGGACAATATTCGTACAAGGCTCAGCTCACCAGATAATTACCCTGAGTCAAAGCTGTGCTTCAGGCTGCTGCAAACACAACACTCACTGACTCCCAGAGGCTCTGTCTAAGCAGTGGGGGTGCTCCATAATCTTCGCCTTGATCATCCAAGGGGGGACCTGCCTGGGCCGGAAACTGGAGCGTGGGGGTGAAGGCTTGAAGGGAGTGAGCAAGAAGCCAGAGTGCAGCTGGGGCACACACAGACAGACACAGAGAGACACACAGACACATGCAGACAGACACACGCACATGGCTGTAGGGGCTGGGAGGCACACCCGGCTTCCACAGGTTAGACTCAGCCATTGCTTTAAATCAGCCATATATTTAAATAGTTTATTAAGCTTCAGCTGACAGACTGAGTCTCTGAAGGCTGCAGTTAGATGCTACACCTGGGTGTAGCATGCAGCATTACACTTGCATAATGACACGTACTGCACTCCAGGTTAACATGTGGAAAAAGCTGAGGGATGGCTCAAGCATTTAACATTTTCAGCTTTGGGAATACTGTGTGGTAAGCTAAGACTGAGACAATGAGATGAAACTGGTTGGAGTTTTTTGCATCTTTTTCAACTCTTCTAGAGTTAGAAATTTTGGGCAGGGAGATAGAAATTGCAAAGCTACATTGAGCTTTAGGTTATTTGGGGCTCAAGTTTTTTCTATTTTTATATCTTCTATCCTTTCTTCATTGCTACTATAACTTATTTTTTTGCCCCTCACCCTTATATATATGAGTAACATCTTTTCCACTGTTTTGCTACTGATATATTCAAACTCTTTTTTTTTCCCTCCCCTTTATTAACAGTTTTGTGGTCCTCTTTTCTCCCTCATAGTCCTTTTTTTTTTTTTCTTCGGCGTTTGGTTTTTTTTTGAGGTGTGGAAAATTGCAACTTTCCATTGTTTTTCTCCAAATGGTATTTCCCATCTATTGTGTGTGCGTGCATATGTGTATTTGTGTGTGCATGAGAGAGAGGATAGGAGATACTGTAAGGCTGCCAACAAAAATCAAAATTGGAGGAGACAGGAGAGCAGAGGGAGTAAGAGGCTGTCTTATTGAACTTGGAGAGGAATGAGGCCTACCTGGGGCTGAACCAGCCATTGGGAAGATTAAGGAAATAAAATAATTGTGGAAAGTTAGTGCTGGAATTGTGAATGGGCCTGAGAGACCTGGCTGAGGCTCAGGAACTGGGAGTGGTGGCTGCCTGAGCTGAATCAAATGCTCAGTCAAAAATGGAACACATAAGGGTAGAGTAGACAAACTGAGAAATTGCACTTTTGTACTTTGCCTTGACTTTTTTAGCCTTATGAATTGAAAGAAGATGACTCTTTCTTTTCTAAAGAGTAGAATCTGAAAAATATAAGCCCAGGTCTATTTGGTGAACATTCAGAGTACTATGCCCAAATACCCAGAAATAAGAACACAGTCTGTAAGGAATAGCTCTTCCAATCTTTGACCTTTCAAATCAGAGCAAAGCTCTCGGCACCAATGCAGTGAAACACAAATGGGGTCAGCACAGTTAAAACAGACATAGCTGTGAGCTCAATGTTCCTGCTTCTCCCTGCTTTTTCATAAAAAAGACTTAAGGTAATCTCTTTCTAACTAAATAGGTATTTTCTACCTCTGAAATGCATTATCCCAAGGCTCATGCTAGAATGTAAAGAGCAGGACAGTAGCTTGAGAATTCAATCTTTGCATAGTCATCCAAATGACTCTAGTGTACACCACAATGAGAATTTAATGCTTCATCTTTTACTCTGTGGTTTTTGAGTTCCTATTCCTTTGAACTTTAAAAAATTAATGAAAAAAAAAATGCACTGTAGTAAATAATGGTATCTTCCAGCATGCACATTTTCAAAACAAACACAAACTCTTAAAAAATTACCTAGTTTAGCTTCCTAATGCATTTTTCATAGTATCAAATAGATTTTGTTTAGTAGGATGTGTATTATTAAGTCTTAAATGAAGTGTGGCTAGAAATTTAGAACCAGTTCCTCAGCTAGCATAAATTGTCACAGTCATCCACTTCAGCACATCAAGTTCAGCTTAGGAGCAATAGAAGTAGACTGCTTGAAAGGTGTGAAATCTTGGTGGACAAGATGAAAATGAGATGATCAGCACATGCTTCATTATCTTTTGTCTGGATTGATATATCCATTTAAATATATAAACATGCAACTTCTGCTTTGTTTTTCATATTTCTTTGTAAATATCCCTTAATAGCTTATTTATTGTTAACATAATGACTGGACTTAGAGTACAATGTTGCATACACAACTCTTTTAGTATTATGACATATAAAAAATCTGTAAATACAGGGATATTTTAAGACTGGTCTTGTATAATAATATGGTAGGTAGTATGAAACTTATGAATGAGAAGCAAGTTTAATGCAGTGATAAATGAAATAGAAAATTCTTGTATTCTGAATCTCGATGAATACCATCAACACTTCATGACTGAGGGTTCTAAGAAAAAATGGAGGAGGAAAAGGATAGCAGTGATAAATGAAATAGAAAATTCTTGTATTCTGAATCTCGATGAATACCATCAACACTTCATGACTGAGGGTTCTAAGAAAAAATGGAGGAGGAAAAGGATAGCAGTGATCAGAGAAAGACTCTTTTAATTGCAAAGAAACAGAAAGGAGTCATGAAAAGAAAAACATCTTTTAATCGCAGTATGCTCCTTTTTTCCTAATCACAACTTGCACCAGTGATACAGCAAACAAAACTGACATGAGAACATGTCATTATGAGATGGCACGGCTCACACTACCAATTTCTGTAGGTCATACAGTCCTCACCAGACCACAAAGCATACGATTTTGAAATGCTTGGAGGGGCCCACCAGATATTAACTGAAGAATTATTAGTTGTGGGTAGAAATAGGCTGAAGGCATTTCCTGCTGTGAACAACACTTGGAAGTTCTCCTTTTGCAGTACTGTAGAAAACAATGGCAGAATTTATGCAGCATTCATAGACAGCAGATATCCCCAGACACTTCAGAAATGCTATCTGATTAAAACTGCTCTTCAGTAAGGCTTCATATTTTGTTTTTGTTGGCTGTATAACAATAATTCAAGTGTGAATGTAAAATGAATCTTATTTACTTGATTGTTGGAGTGTGGATGTTGTGAGACACTGAAGTGATTTTTTTAATATTTATTTTCCAAAGACTTTGTAAGTTATAGCTGATGAAAATGCAGTCAGGAGCTGTGGACATGGCCTACCCTGAAATCACAATCAAGCCTCTATGTCTCTTTGACCTGACTCATGACCAGTTGCTATTAAACATGTGTGTTCTTTTTTTCTGATGGATTCAGTTCTGTAAATCTTGTCAAACACTACCCAGGAGGTGCAATATGAAAATCCCAGGTTATATATTTGGAGAGAGCTATCTCTTCAGCCTTGTATGTTTGTTGATGACTTCATAGCACTCCATGTGAGTCCAGGTCATACTTTTACTTAGTTTGATATCTTGGATTTGGATGAATATTGGCCTGCAAGCTCTGAAGGGAGTTGGAAACTACACTGTCCTAACCACCTTTACACTGAGAGAGACCTAGAGGTGGACAAATACCAAGGTTTTCCCCACATCAACGCAAGCCCAGACAATTGCATGTGGACATCACCTGGGTGCTTACTTTGCTTTTCTCTCTGTCACTGGAGGCAGGAATTGGCTTATAGCAATAGGAGGGGAGCAAAGGTTTTAGTGGGGAACCATAACAACCAGCTGCTACAAATGAGCAGACATAAAGGTTAGTATGTTGGTGGTTCAAGGCAGAGCAGATTAATTGCTTATGGATAGATGCAGGAAGATGATGTGGATCCTGCTCCCTTTTCTTGTTTGCCCTAGGGAAAAGGCTGCTCTGATGTCCCTCTGACTTAGGGCCATGCTAATGAGACAGGCTTACCACTCTGAGTTATTATTCACGTTTTCCTTTAAGTCCACAGATGTAGTTGCTTAAAAGATTTTGAGTGTTTGGATCTGAATATACTTAAGACTGAATATTGTGCTCCATTCTTGTAGGAAGGTGCTGAGAAGTACTGTTGTCTGTTTTACAGATCATGCTGCATTTAAAATAAGTGGTGTAGGCTTCTAAATGATTTTTATTATTGGTGTAAGACATGGAGTGGACCAGGCTCAAGAGCAAATGGTGCTATTTGGTTGACTGGCTGGCTGCAGAAAAGTGGGGTTGAAAAATTAGCAAAGATTGATTTAATGAGGTAGCAATTTCTTGAAGAACCAGCAATGTCAGTCTTCTTTTTCATTTTGTTTGAAGACTGAGAAAAGGAGGGATTTTCCTCTTTCTGTATGTCCAAACAGATTCATGTACGTGAGATAGGAAATTTTACATAGCAGCTTTTACTTACATCTAGGTAACAGTAAAACTTCTCCTGGCTTATGTTAATGAGAATTGTGTACTGGATTTGGTAGAACACCCATCTAACCCCAGCAGAGTACAAAGCTCCTCCAAAGACAGACTCATTTTTTCACTAAGCCTAAGTAATATGTGAATACATTATTAATCTTAAAAATTTTCTGTGTACAAGGACTGAAATGCTTAGCACTTAATTGAAGCTGGGTATATTACTGGGTTTTGGTACCATCTAATATATTTGCAATCACACCCACTTTTTTTGGTTAGTATCAATTTGCATAACACTAAGCAGAGGAAGAATGTAATTGGTAATGTTAGTACTATTTCTAAGGAGTCATTAGAATTTACTTGACTTTTGGGATTAGCATGGATTTAGATTGGTTGCTCCTAAAGTTGGATATAAAAGAACCATTCATTTTCTAAGTACAGGAAGAAAAAAATGTTCTTTAAACTCTATCATAACAGCCGGGAAAAAAAAATATTGTGATTAAGAAATACAAATTGACACGTTATGTAGAACCTGTATTGATTTTGACCAAATGGGGCAGAGATTCTTAGACAGATAAAAATGCAGTGTTATATTTGCAGGGGACAAGGGGAAGAGGAATAATTGACTGACAATAGGCATATTTACCTTCTGTCCTTGGTTTTAAGTAGGTCATAATAACACTTTAAGTTGTGGAGGAGCTAGAGAATATTTTACTGGAAGCCATTCTAAGCAGTGGCTGGAATAGGCTCTATGGGATCCTTATCTGTCCCAGACCTCAAAATGTGATCAAGCCCACTCAGTAAAATATTTGGGTGTATTAGAGCTTGCCCAAGTACTTTTCCCTGCTAGGAAAGCCAAATATTTCTAATGGCTTGGGGAGTTTTTGTATCAGGACTTTACAGAGCCTCAAGTAGGACCTATTGCACCATTTGAAAGTGTAGGAGGGAATGAAGTTTGATGTGCTGGATATTTTATTTAAAGAGTTAATGAACTGACATATGTTTATACTTACTACTGATAATCTTCCTTTGGAAAATCCATCTAACTCCTCAACTGTAAAAAATTGGCATCCTATATGACCTAAATTGGATTTGAAAATGATATTTGGATAAAAATCAAAAAAGTACATCCTATTGGTTATGTATGATTGCTTTATTATGTTTGATAAGAATGAAAAGCCAAAGGATTTGACAGTCCCAGAGCCTGGCATGTAAAATGAAATTCCTGAATGTAAATTAGACAGATTAAACTATCCTTTAAAAGACTCTTGATAGAGAGAAGGATATATTTAAAATCCAATAAACTTCAGACCTCCTTAAAATGGCTTAAAATGAGGTCCCAGATGCTTGCAAAGAAGAAACTCCACTGGTTTTTGATTTAATAAAAAAAATGTGGATTCTAATTTGAAAAAAATGCCGTCACTGTATTCACCTTGCAGAAATAAATATGAAACCATATGGAGAAACTTACTTCCACAAATATATTCCAATTTAAGATGAATTAACTGTATGTTCTACTTTGTAATCAAACAACAGCAAATTTCTTATATTTCTCTACAATTATTAAAGAAAATAATTTAAGCTTCTATATGACTTCTCATAGGAAATGCACAAAAAATAATGTGCTTTTGATAGAAATTCTAAATGGATATCTTAAAATTTTTTTGGTAAGATATAGGTGTCATAGGTAAGGATGAGGTATTTTTATGTTACTAAGTTGCATATGTGATTGGCTGTGCTGGTAAAAGAGCACAAAAGGGTCTTTGTTATACTCTCAGTAGAGCTATTTATACATTGTGACTTACTGTGTCCAAAGACTGCTTCCTGCTTCCGTTAAAAAGTAGTCCCTCCAAATAAAATAAAAGCCATAAACCCTGACATTACTCAAGCCCTGTCTATTGAAACAACAACAACAAAAAAATCACACACATGATTTTGCATTGCCTATATAGAGTTCTCTTGAGTTTACTTAAATACAGTTCCAGATGAAGCGTACTGTGAAAGCAATGCCTTCCATACCTAAAGAACCAGAGAGGCATTTTATTTGGTTTAAAAATAATGATGGTCCAAGAAAGCAGGTGCATCTACAGGGGATTGCTGAAGCTGGGGAGGAGTGCAGCAGTTCTGGTCGTTGTATAGACCATAAGTCAGCAATTATTTTTTTTTGTTGTGCTTGAGGACGCTGGCAGGAGACCTGATACATGCTTCGATCTTTGTGAAGTTTTACTGCAATCAAAAAATATAAAAAATAAGTATTTCTGTATGTCTTCCTTCCTGGTTTCCCATGCCCATAGTCAACCACAACTCTTTCCCCCATATCTGTATGTGCTCACTGAGTTTCACTTTGATTTCATGGTATTTTTAATGGTGATGTGCCAGGTTTCTGACAGCTTCTATGTTGTTCTAGGAAAGGACCCCCAAAGCAAGCCATCAAAAAAACAGAAAAGAAAGAAACAGTCAAATAAGATTTCTCTTCTTCCCATTCTAAGAACACACATGACTTTTTGTAGCCTTATAGTGTTGGGCAATAACCTTAGTCCAGAAAGATATAAGAAAAAATCTCATGCCCTCATACAGACTAGTGCTTAGCATAGGCATAAACAAGAATTCTTAAAATCATGAATATTAGAAAGCTTAGTATAAAATTTTCAGTATGGTGTAAAAATTTTTAATAAGACCCCAACCAGCTATTAACATGACTTTTTTATTGGGAAGGAAGATATTCCACTGCTCTACAGTTCCCAATCCTCTCCTCCATATTGGAAAGTTTGATATAAATAATGTATATCTCTATATGTAGCAAAATGTGGAATTTTCTGCTTCAGCTATGACTTCTTTTTCTCCCCCAATACACCAATATGGCCTTTGATTTTTCAGTCTGTGATCATTCTATAGTGTGCCAGGGAGAAATCATTCGCCATTTGCTTGCCAGGAATAATCTAAGCAGGCAACAGGTGTGAATGGGAATGAAGTGAAAATTGGAACTATTTAACTGTATCTAAACCAACTCTTATGTACATAATACATGTGTCTGTCCCCAGAGAACTCTCAAATCTCTCATTTTAAATGTGTTAATAGCATTTATAGGCTAATTTTGGTTTAATTAGTGCTATTTTTCTGTAAGACTAAACCAAAACAGAGTTAAGCAGAATCTCTAAAGAGCCTTGTTTCCTTTACACACACTTCTCGACCAAGGAAAATCGACTTCATTTACCCTAAATCTTCTACCATTTGCATTGAAATGCCACAATGATATTTAATTAAGAAAAGGAAAAAATGCTGTTGCTTGTATTTTCATTACGTGTTTTTTAATGTAAGCCTTTAATACTGTTCCCATGATTAAATAGCAAAGCATAACTAAACTTTAATCTTCATTGTATTCACAGATATTTTCATATTTTCACACATTTCAGGAACAGCATAACATGCACACAGAGACATATTTCAAGTGAGCAGTAGGGTTTTCACTGATTCTTGTGTGTCTTAACCAATTAAACTAGATAAACTTTCATTTTTCTGGTCAGTCTGTTAGGAATAATTTAAGGAGTGCTCTGTATAGATCCATTTTTTCCCCCCTCACACTTCATAATTATTATGCAACAAGTTAAGTTTTATTCAAAGTTTTACACATAAATCCTGACGCTCTTGGTTATTTTTCCTTGTGTCAGAATGAACTTCCATTCCCAGTAACGTGAATGGAAGTTCAAGTTGAGTAAAGATAGAGTAATAAAAACTGGATCTCAGGATTTGGCATATGGACACTGGGTCTATTAAGTCATCTTGTCCATATTCCTGCCAATGCAGAATTGTTCCCTTCAGCATAATCTCCAGTGCCTTATTCAGTCCAATTTTAAATGACTTGGGTGAAGTGGTTTCCATTACTTCACTTGGTTGAAGTATTACTTATTCCACAGACTAATATAATGCTTTTCAAGCTGCTTCATTCTCATGGATCACTTCCCAATCCCAACATTTCCCCCAGACGAACGTGTATGAGTAAGGGTAAGGAAAATGTGTGTAGAATATAAAGGCCAAAAGGAAAAAGTGGCATGAAGTCCTTTCCCTCACTCCATTTTTTTATGTCTTTCTCCTTGCTTCATATTTCTGAAGTCTGCCTCTCCACTTTTGCCAGTAAGACTTGGACCAGTCTCCCTGAGAAGCAGATCCACTGTAAATTTTCCCCCATTTTTCTTCATATGAATCATTCCAAAACTGTTCCACTTCCTCCTCCCCCCTTCTCTGTTATATCCTATTATTTTTACTTTCCTCTGCATTTTATTTATTTTTAGTAAGGCACTGACTTTTACCAGTTATTGCTGACTCTTCATTATTTATTATGTGTCACTTAGCTCTTAAGGTATTATCCTGATTAGAGAGAATTTTTCATAGGGGATCCATGGAGTATGTTTTTTGCAGGTGAATATGAGTGTGTGCAATAAATACGACATTTTACAAATTATCAGGAGCACTAAAAGCAATTGTAATAGTAGAAAAGATTGGTGAAAGAAACATTGAGAAAGGGAACAAAGGTTTGTGGGCCCTGTTTTGTAGTATCTCACATGTAAACAGATAGTTAACGCTTTAAATACCAGTGCATGCAAAATGAGGTTGAAATACTTGGTACGGTAACTCAAATTCTGTGCTAAGATCTTTGTTTCAGTTTTCAGCTGTATATACAGTAGATGCTGCAAGAACAAAGACTGAAATTGGCACTTTATTGAGATGGAGAAATTCAACAGCAGGAAATAATCTTCTTTGAAAGAAACCCCTATTTCCGTCCTCTCTTTTTTTTTTTTTTTTTTTTTTTTTTTTTTAATATATGTATATCCTTTAGTAGCTGATCACTTAAAACAGGTGCTGTAATTCATGATTGGACATTAAATGTTTACGATGGATGGTGTCTGTGTTTAGAGACAACTTTATGTACCGCTGCTTGTAAGGCACTTCCTTTCAGGAATCAAGTGGAAATAAGATCATGTAACACTGGCAGATTATACATTCAAATATTACAGCTCCTTGAATTATTCATTAGAATTCACTTACTCCGTTTATTTTATTACATGTAGTTATTCAGAAATAAAGCTTGATTCCTACAAATATATTCTTTCAATAGATGTGTTCAATAAAGCAGTAAAAAAGGATGCCATACGGGTAAAAACATGCCCAGGTTCCGGGGCTGTGACAGCTACAGTGGGAACATCTGGAAGAAGTTGCCTGTCATCGAAAAGGGCAAGCATGCTAGGGCAAGTCTGGCCATGCCAGTGAGAATGTCAGACAAGGTCCTGAGGCCGTGGTAAGAAATGGTGCCTGAGCTCTTATTGCACCTTTGTTTGACTAATTTAAGTTCTCAGATGGAAATAAACTGCTACCAAGGGCCATCCGCGTGAGTCAGCTTCATGCAAAATGATTACTGTCAGAGGAATATACTCATCTTCACTGGTTTAGAAACCATTCTCTTTACTGAGATATGCATATTTGCCTCCGAAACATCAGCATCTGTAATTTCAGATGTTTGGAGGTGAGGATTCATACTCAGCACAGACCACACCGTACTGAGTGCAATCAGACATCTTATAATATGGGTAGAGGTATTTTAAAGATCCATCCATAAGCTCTGGCAGGGTGGCAGAGAAAATTGTCTCATGGTGTGGTTGAATCCATGAGGCTGTGCATCCCTTCTCTTTTCTCTGCTCAGATAAAGGTTTTATCTGCTCTGATACTTGTGCAGTTGTAATAAGTTTTGAGGTGCTTGTCACGTAGAGAAAAAACCTCTTTTCCGAGGAAAAGACACACGTGAACTTTGAAACGTATCCTGCAGCTTGGGGATTTTCTTCCATTGCCTTGTGAAGTGTTTGTGTGCCTGGAATACACCCTGCAGAGACAGAATTGTGATGAGATGCTTTGACAGCAAGACACATTTTGTCTTCTGGGTGGAAGCTCTGCTCTTTTATCATGGCACTCTTATGAACTATCACCTTCCATCTGGCAGAGATTGTTCAGGAGCAACAAGGGACCTGCAGTGCCTCTGGGTGCAGCAGAGGCAACTTCCCCTGGCATACTGAGAATAGTTGAGCAGATTTGACTTTCCCCCTCCAGAATATGTAGGTGAGCACCCCTCTCACCTGTCCTAACTCTGCACTGTTACAATCTATATGAATATAAAATACCTAGGATGTAGAACAAAGAAAATATGTATTCCTAATCCTTGTCTCACATGTATGAATATTCATGATGAATCATGCATCATTAGCCCTAGATGTACTTATAACAAGCAAGAAAAACCTTAATGCCAAGTATATAAGGTTTATTTAATAGATTTTTTTTTTCTTGTAAATCGGATATTTAAGACAGTCCTTTTCATTTAATCTCAGTCCTGTCAGATTGATAAATTTATTTTTCTGTTCCTAAGAACAGGAGACAGAACATCCATAAAAGCAACATTTTTCCAATGTATAGTATAAATGGTCTGCTATTCTAAGGACAAAAAGCAATAAAACAAAAATGGGATATCACCCAAGAAAATATTTGAGAGGCAAATAGAACTTGGAAAAGAAAGAACACAGGAAAACAAGACACAATACAGAAGGTATGTCATATAGGAAACATTACATCCTCCTTCTGGAGACAGCTATCGTCAAACCTGCTTTTATCAAAACAAAAGCTTCTTTGACCATAATTGGTCATAGAGGCATTGGATCCTTTTTGAGCTAGTCCTGTGTTAAGATGACATTTGGATTTTTTGTAATTTTTTAATCAAAACAGGCCTTACCAGTGGTTTGTTCAGAATACTTTTATGTTGCCTCCCAGCAATTATTCACCAGGAGTATGTGCACGGGAAGAAGGGTGGTGAATGAGGCTGTAGCCAGACCTGTCCCCATACTGGTGCACTGTCATCAGAATACAGACTAATTAAGCATGTTGTCAGAGAAAAACTCCTACTGAAATCTTCTATAAAGTCCCAAGTAATTTAAATGTTGAGAATTTAAGCCCTGAGAACAGGCTCTTTAAGCACACTCTTACTCACTAGGTAACTACCCAGGGTATTGCCACGTGGTGATCTCGTTCATATGTTAGTTTCCCACTTACCTGCTCCAGAGTAAGAGTGAATTGAGCCAAGGTTTCAGGCGTTTTTACCTAGGCTGTAGCTAATTGCCATTATACTCAGCTTCAGGAACACAGTCTGTAGGGCAGAGCCTTAGCTCCCCAAGATTTAGCTTCCTGACTGCTATTGACTGACAATTTATACCACAAGCAGAGACAGTGACAGGTTTTCTGTGACAACTAAAAGAAAAAACTCCAATATATTTTTCATCTGCTAAGGTGTATGGAGATTACGTCTGCATTTTGCAATAAGTAAACGTTAAGACAGAGCTTCTTTGAAGAATATACTTTGGAAGCCTTTGGAAAGAGAGAAAAAAATCCAACAAACAAAAAAGCTAACAACAGCTCCCCTAAATGTTTTTATGCTAGAATTTGAAGTGCAGCAAGATCACTTTGCAGAGTACTGTCTGGAAGCCCACTACGAAGCCCACTATTGAGTCATGTACTGCAAAGGAGCTGAAGAATATCTGCTTTGTAGATGGTAGAGTGCCTTCACAAAGTCCTGGAGTACTTTGCAAGTCTTTATCACAATGAACAAGCATAAACTCCAGAGTACAGAAAAGATGGTAGAAAGTGGTAACAGATGAAAGAGCATTTTTAAGCTGTGTACAGTTGTCTTGGACCTGAAAAGCCTTACAGTTATCCTTCTCATTAAAGGAAAATTATTATTTACACTTTGGATTAAAAATACACAAATTATCCTCACCTCAATGTGTTCTTCAGAATCTGTAGGTAAGGACTTTGAGAAGGCTTTTAAAACATCCTACTCCAGATGATATAGAATCTGAGTGACTGTCACAAGTTGTGCAGCTGATTTAATGCATTTGTTTTATTTGCCTGAAAGAAACAATGTACTTTAGTGAATCATTTACTTTCACCAAAGCCCACCTATGTTGCTGATGGCTGTTGTGCCTTTGGCTTGCAATGGAGGATGCTGTGTGGTGGGCAGGAGGTTTAGAGAACAAACAGGAACCTTTGTTTCCTTTCATCTAAGGAAAAGAAAATAAGACAGAAGAGCAATGCTGAGCAGCAACCTGAAAGCTGCTTTGTCTCAGCTTCATTATGGTATGATCCCTGAATTGGTTTTTGATAAAGTATATAATACATCAGAAGAAATCACCAAACTATATCTATAGTAAGCAGTTTTATTTAGAATTTGCACACTCTGATGAGTAGAGATAGCAGTGGAAATCGCACTAAGCAGATGCTGTGCTTTTTGAAACAGGACTTGAAGTCTCATATAGTACCTAATACTAGAATTAACAGCAAATGTGATAAGGCAAATGCGTGGTTGTCAAACTCCACTTACCACCTTTTTCATCATATGTGGAGCAAAGAAATCATGACAGTACAACATACTGGCAGCATGAGAATCCCTCTCATTTAACATTGTGCTACTGTTGTCAGTTGGGAGAGCACTTACTCAGTTTGGTGATCTCCCCTGAATACCCAGGATCATTTAAAGTTGATGGAAATGGGAATGCTTTGTAGCATCTGCTTTTTACATTGCAGTGTTCTGCAACCTTAAAAACAGATGTCTGAAATAGTTTATTGTGCTTTTCCTCAAATATTATACAGCACCGGTATGTGCAGAGCACAAAGGATTATCTCAACAGTATTGTGTAGGCCTTTGTCTTTAGTTTATGGTCTCTGTGATCTATTGTATGTGAACCTTTTTATGAGACTGGGAAGGGGTGGTAGCCTAAGTAAAATTAAACACTGTACTGTGACCGAAAAAGAAAAAAAGTCTCTCCTGCTCTCTAAATGGCCACACTGAAAACCCAAAATAGAAAGCCTTTGGAAAATGAAATACTTTCTTCAAGTAATTTTGACCCAGAGAAATATTTAATGCTAGACAAGATGTTAGGTTTTGTGCCTGCAATAATAGGACTAATTTTCCCAAGGGATGGGGGAAGTGTTCTCTCCACTCTCTCACATTTTGAAATTCCAATGGGGAAAGCTTAGCTATTTTTATCATGTTGTCTTCTAGTTCCTGCATCACTTTCTTCTGTGAAATAAATAGAGTCAAATACCAGCACGGCTACAATCCAAAGAGCACAAGATGCTTCCAGGAGAAATGAGTGATATATATAATGCTTTGTTCAAGCATCTGTACCACTGTTGATTTTAATACATTCTTGTCTTTATGCCTAAAGAAGCATGCCAGCATGAAGTCCTTATACTGAATAAAGAAGCATGCTATTTCCCTGAAGGAAAATGCTAATCCAATCTGTCTAATTTACAGCTTAGTTTAATGGTCATACCACTACTGGAGATTTTCATGCTATCGTAATAACATGGAACCAATCAGTAGATTGGCTAGGATGTGAATGCTTACACTTAAACTCACTAAATGGCAGGATGGGATTGGAATTGCGTGCTAAGGAAAATATTCTCAAAAATAAAAAAGAGTCTATCTGAAAATCCCAGTAAAGGTTTATTTGAAAGGCATTGGAGAGCAGAAGTCCATGGACTCATTCTCTTGGTTTGCTTTTTCCCAGCATTTTATCTTTATTGGTAGCTGGGGAGTAATGCAGCTGTTTGGCCTTCTGCACTCATCTGATAAACCTCATGTTGATACATCTTTAAATTAAGAGATAGGAATATGCAGAATTTTCATAGCTCGTCACTTTGCTAAAAGATGCAATGTATAAATTCAACATTTTACAGGTTAGGAAAGGGTTTCTCTTAGGCTTCCTGTACTTTGGAAGTGCTATAAACATTGAACTGTAAATAAAATGTAACTTTTCCTCTCACAATGACGATTTTTAAGAAGATGGCCTTGGTGCAGTGCCTCATGAGGAGTTCAGTCTTGTGCCAGATTGTGTGTCTTAGAAGGCAATGCTGAGTTGAAGTGGCTTAGTGAGCTACAAGTACAGAGAGATTCTGCATGGCTCAGCCATGTTAAGATTGTGGCGTTTTACATCAACAAAACTTCAGAAGTCTAAGGATCTTCCATGTTGAAGTTACTGGTACTTAGCTCTTCTGAAATCCTACTCCATTATCATAGGCCACATTCCATGAAATTCCATTAATTTCTTACGTGGAACTGAGCCCTGTGAAACCTAGAGACTGTTTCTTCCTTAGTGCCATCTAACCCTTGAATTGCCTAAGTTCAGGTGCCCTCTCACTGTAGACTTTAATTTTTCCCTGGCAAATATTTTTCTTGTCTATATTACTGCATCTGCCTACCTCTGAGGAGGTGGTCACTCGTCTTCCCCCAAAGCTTCATCAGAAGTACCAAACAATACATTCCTCTTTGATCTTGATAGACTTCAAGAAGCATTTGTACAATGCTCTCAGGCACATAGTGTGACTCTTGGGGATGTTGTGGGCACAGGTAAGAGTTTGACTTGAGGATCCTTCTGGGTCCCTTCCAACTCAGCATATTCTGTGATCCTGTGTTTTCCTCCAAAAAGGCTCAGTGTGGCAGGCAAGCATGGAGGAACCTATATCTTACAGAATAGCACCATGGGGCAGCATCTACCTGCTATATTCACTTCACTTGAAGGGATTTATTGCTGCCCACTACATTATGGAGTCATCTGGATAGAAATACTCACCTTTGTCGTGTCTTTGTTTTTTTCTTTTGAGCACAATGGAAGCAGTTGTAAGCAATGATACAAGCCTCATTACTATAAGACTGTCATTTGTTACAGTTTTCCTCATTATAACATCTTTTTCTACCTGAAAATATTGTGAAGAGCAATCCAGAAATCCCAGATGTGCATTTTTCTTGTGCATATCAAATCTACCCCACATGCACAAATCATGTGTGCAGGGCAAATATGGTAAGTTCAAAGCTTCTTGGAGGCATCTGTACAGCTGTGCATGTGACATACACATTTCTTGCAAGGAAAAACAAGGCAGCAGTCTTAGGAACATGTGATAAATGTATGAACATATAAATACACATTTGTCTAGATTAAGCAACGTTATGTTCCAGGCTTGTGATCTCACTTGTCCGGAGATGTGAGTGCCACCAAATCTCCAGAAAGAGATAAAGGACTCCTCTCAGCTTGTTGCTTCTTGGCCAGTACTTTGTGAGCTCTACACACTTGGTCTTTTCTGTCCCTTTCTAAAGAGTCTAGCTCTACATTGTTCTAGCCCTAGATGGCCATCTGCATTTTCAGGTATTTTTGATAAATAAACTCTGAAAAGCTAGTCTCAATACCTTGACAAACTCTGATGAAACCCCAGACTACGTAAAGACTGAGGGCAGAGTGATTTGACTTGCAGTTCTCCCAATAATGAGAGCTGCAGTTCATTCTAGAAGACCACACTAACATTATTTAAGTGCTTTAATGGGGAATTAGGTTTCAAATTTTAGTCATCAGGAGTTAAATGTTGTGGTCATGGTTTGTGTGCATATTGCAGAACTCGTGGGTAAAACATTGAATAGAAATTTTTTTTATCCCCTAGTTGTCTTGGAAATCATGTTTCATTAGAGCAGTGCAAAATGTTCACAATGAAACACCAGACCACACAAAAGTCACCTGGTGTGGAGTTTCGTTACAAACTAGTAACGCAAACCATATTTATCAAAAGATTTGCTTAGCATTGTGCAACTCCTGAGTGACCTGAACTCAATTTTAAGCATATATGGTGTGTGGCTTTGGATCAGAATCATGCAAAATTCATAGCTTTGCATGGTTTTGATGTGAGGTGTGAATAAACACCAGGTGAAGCACAGCAATTCCAATTGAGTTTCAATTTGATCAGGATTCTATCCTCGCCCGGTGTTAATCGGTGTAGCTCCATTGAAGTCAGTGATTTGCCCCATTGTTGAGCTACACCAATTTACTGTAGCTGAGCACCTGATTGAAATTTTTAGTTTGTTCGAACCAGAAAGTCAAAGTCTAACTCAGTGGGTGTGAAAGTATTTGGATCAAAATGAAAGAAAATGTTTGGACAAATATTCGTGAAATAAAACTGGTTCTGTATTTTGCAGCTGTAAGGTCACAGCCCTGAAATATAGATTCCTAATGATGTAACCATAAGTTTAAAGTCTTCCTTACTTTTTTTTGCTAACCAGAAAAATTACTTTTGCTATATCTACCTTGTTTAAATGGAAAAAAACCCGAGTATTTCTATCCAAGTTCTATAATAATCTCAAAAAAAAAAGTTTTAGAGATAGCTAAGAAAACCCATGACCTTGATTGCAAAAGAATGCCTGAGAAATCTGTATATTGTATTTGTACTTTTATGTTTAATATATAATTGTAAAGGCAGCAAAGACATTCAGGTGCGACAGGACTACAAAGATGATCCTAAACATAAACTTTTCCATGCCAATCCTGGAGAAAACTGAAAAGTGACATCTTTAGTCACGGAAAGTCTAGTCACATTTTTTTTTTTTTTAGAAAACTGAAAAGTGACATTGCCTTTCAATGCTTCTTCCTTTTTTTGTTTCCTTTCCAGCAATTCCATCAATTCAGACAGCTTTCCATCAACTTGCCCTTCTCCCTGAATATACTAAATAAAGAGCAAATAGAGCTCTATAACACAACAGGGTGTATCTCTGAAACATTGCCAGTGTTTTCTGTAGAAACAAAGTGTGATGTCATGCATTTATTATTAATGATCAGTGTGGCTTCACTGTCTACATCCATACTCCTCAGTCAAGGCACTGTTCCTGGGTGGGGGGAATTGATGAGCTCTACTGTTAAATTGCTATATCTGCCCCAGCATGGCTTGGTTTTAGGCCTGGGCCCCTTAGCACTGCCAGACAAATTCTGGGCACAGTGGCCATTTCCAAATTGGACGTGCATCCCCATGCATGCTGGGTCAGAATTAAACAGTGTGGTCACAGTCCAGGACATGCCAGTTATTTACAGCTATCAGGGTTGGACTGGCATGCTTAAATTACTAGACTTGTTATATTTATCTAACAACTTCTGGTCACCACGTGACATAAGCAGCATCAATTCAGATGTCATGTATGTTTGTTAATAAGACAAATTCTAGGAATCTGCCAAAAGAACCCCCAAACAACCAAATAAACACTTCTCAAGAGACTAGTGCTCCTTGCTGATCACACAGACTAATTCATGATACTAAATACAGGTATTTTTACAGTACACTATAAAAGAAAAATGACGGTGGATTTTTAGTATAAAAAGAATCCTCTTGGCAAATGAATTAAAACTAAGAAAGGATGGTGGGTAAATGTATTTTTCTCAGTGAAACAAGTGAAAATTCTATCAGAATTGACTGGTAAAACATGCTATCACTGCTTTCTCACTTAGTCAATGTTTTTATTCCCTTTTCCTTTCTCTAGGTTTAAAAGTGTTTAAGGTGTTATGAGCTGAATCTTTAAAAATTTTTTATGTCATTGCTTTTGCTTGATAATAAGAAATAAGAGGAAGAATATATACAAGTATAAAAGCTTTTATGAGAAATGTGGAAATAGATCCTAAAAAATTCCCAAAAATTTTTAAAATCTGAACCATGTCTTGGGTTTACAAATGGCTTGTGGAGTACTTTTTTTTCTTCTTCTTCTTTTTAAATAAACAACTGACAGCATTTACCAAAACTGTACTGTTTTATGGCAAGAGGGGTAGGGAGAGCACTTCACTAGAATGACTTTCCATCAGTGTATTCCATTTTGTCACGTTTCATAGGAAAAATAATAGTCAAGTCTTTCCAGAGAATGCTCCCATTAGAAAATTTAGAAGATCCTGTCACAGTCAAAGCCTGTACAGTGTGAAATATCCTTTAAACTGAGTGCAGAGTTGAGATGATGATGAGGTAGGAGAGCAGCTTGGTGTGGGATCATTTCCAGGTGTAGAACTGCTTCTATTTTGCCCCTGTCTGAGAACACATTAGGAAAAAGTAACAAGCTCCCTTTCCTGCCTATTTAGTAATCCTGTTCATCCCTGGCAACACTGATGCTACATGTCATGATTGTTAAACTCTAGCAGGTTAGATAAAGTGGTCTGAATGTTGTAAGTTTGAGAAAGAAATCTGTTGTATGGCTGGGATGTGTCAAACTCATCTCCTTTTCCCAGAGTCAGGGAATGAGGGAGAGCTGTGGCCTCTGGAGAGGAGTGGAACTAAGAAGTGAGCCTAAAAGAGTGAGAAGAGTGTTGAGAGGAATTGCCCAAGACATTCCCTTAGAACAGAAACCACTGGAGAAGAGGGATGGTCCACTGGGTGATGAAAGGTCCAGACTGAGAGCTGGGAAATCTACGGCAGCCTGAGGTAGTTCTTGAAAGGTTGGCTGCTTGCCTGTCTGAGGTTGAAGCCCCAGACCTGTCAAATTCTGCATGCAGCTCTGTGCTGTTTTGTGAGTTGGGACTTGGAGTTTTGACTCAATGCCAAGGGCCTGTGTGCTCTGCACCTACTGAAATATTTGGGGTATTGTCAGGCATTGTAAACTTTTTCTTGGGATGTACTCATACAGAGGTTTTCTTGCATTCCATACAAAAATATAATTTTAAGAGGTGTTGTGAAAAAGATCACTGGCTGAAAATTTAATTTCCTGCCCAAATGGATGACGCCTGCAAGGTAAAATAAATGCATTTAAAGAAATCGGCTATCTAAATCAGTCTCTTTCAAAAAGATTTTACCTCTGTCAATAAGGCAGAATCCTGTGAATCTACACACTTCATAATTTGCACATAAAGTTGGCAGTTTTTCCCCACTTTTTTGGCAATGATTTAATAGCTGTAGCCAAGGCTCCGATTACTTGGATTATATTATATTACACAATATACTTCAGTATATCTACTGAAGAACATTATTAATTTGTATTAATATGAACCCACCCACTGTAGTTTACTGTTTTGTTTGGAGGTTTTTTAGTTGTTTTTGTTTTGGTTTTGTTTTGTTTTTAATGGCAGCATGAGGGGAACATTTCCAACTAGTATCCTGAAAAAGTATTAATGTGATGGTGGAAGGGTAGAAGGTGGAGAAGGGACCAGATATGAGAGATCTTCCTTTTAGATCCAGATGAGGTAATTTTCCTCCATGTTATTGGACTAGGAGTCAGAAGACCAGTGTTCTGCTCCTGATTCAGGAATTGATGTCACTATTCCACTAAGTTACACATTTTCTGTGTCTTTCATAGTTCTGCAACAATCTGTGAAATGGTGGTAAGACTTTGATGCTTTTGATATCCTTTGCTTTAAGGTCTTACGTACATTTTGTATGAGGTGGCATTATTTACTTTTAAAATGCATCCTGTGATTGCTTATACAGGAGTTTGGTTGGAATCACTGAAAATTAGAGTGGTTTAAAATACCCTTGCATAGGGTTTAAGAAGAATGAGATTTTGGTTCTTCTATCTGAAAGACTGGAATTTGCAACCAAAAACAAGTTAAGTTATTCAACTGTTGTTAAAAGCAGTTGTCTTTAGCTAAAACAAATTGGTTCAGTTATGAAAAAATTGTGTTCATCTGGACAATGATTAAGAATAGCAAAGAACAGAACCTGGCCATGTATTATACTCCCTAATCTTAATGAGGACGAGATATTTATTCCATCTAAAAAGGTGTTTCTGGCTAATGACATGATTAAAAATTTGGCTTGACATTATCTGAGCTTTTGCAGCAAGCTTGTGATAATGGCCTTGCATTTTATAGGATTTTGAACAGGATTATTATGAAGGAGAGAGCAACTAATTAGAAGATGGCAAGTTTCCAGTTTCCAGTTGATGACCTGCTGTTGCTGTTGCTTGTTGCTGTCCCCAGAGTGAGTGCAGCAATACGATCCTCTGCTTTGGGATGTACAGAATGTTCTGTGGTGTTCAAGTCAGGCGCTCTATGGAAACTTAGCAGGATCTTGCATCCTCAGTGCTTTTCATGCGCTTGAGCTGGGGAAATCTGCCAGAAAGCCAAACCAAACATTTTTATGGGTTTCCTCAGGCCCTACCTACCTCCATATCTTGTTGAAAAATTAACGCACACAATCATGGGTGGGTCTCTTGAAGCAAGCAGGAACTATTATTCCAGGTTTTCAAGGTTGTTTTTCAGGCTATGGATTCAGTCAGTTGAGGAAGAGCACGTCTGAATTATTTTCTGAAATTTCTTTCGGAAAACCCTAGTTCAAAAACACTTTCTAAATAACACTCAGTGACTGCATCAAGAAATTATAGAAGGTGGAGATTTTGCTGGAAGCGTAAGTATCTGAGAAATTAAGCAGTACAGTTTTATTGATGAAATTGAGTTTCAGATTAAAAGATCCAGTAGTACTCTCGTTTCCCACTCCCCATTTCACTCCCACTGTTTGAATTCATTAAATACTTAGAAAAAGTCTTGTCATACTTTTTTTGTCATTATGCGTAGATGAAATTTAAATCCTACAAATAAAGAGTCAGCTGTGGCAGCTTGGAGTTCAGTGCAACTTAACCACCTTAAAGTTTGCCCAAATTTTCAGATGAAGTTTTCAGTCTGCACTTTCCTCTGTTAAGGCTATATGTTTATCATCACTGGGCCAGCTAGTTGCAGCTTATGCACACTTTCTCAAACAAGCTTTAAATCATATTTCTTGGCTGCCATGTAGACATGTCTTTAACCTCTGCATAGCAATGTCAAAGAGTGAGCTATTTTTTCTGATGCAATTTCATTGCATTCTTTCTGAATCCTCATCTTTGATCTAGAAAGAACGTCCTGCCTGGGTAGGAAGTTAGTTCAGGCTATATATTTAGTTCATGTTATAAAAATTAGTCTTAAACCTTTCAAGACATGCATACCTAAGACAAATTAAAGGGATTTTATTTCCACGCTCTTTTAAGAGGTTAAACAGTAGATGCCAATTGTGCCAAAATGCTTTCCTAGTACAAACTGTCCAGAAGCCAAAAAATACAGGACATCTTCATACAGAGACATTGCCAAGTGCAGCCATTCAAAATATAGCTGTAGCATGATTGGGTTGCATGCACCTTTTAATCTGAGGACACATTTGCAGAATTTCCTGGCTAAAAGCCCTGAGCTACATAGTTCTGCCTGGCACAAATGTCTGAAATTGCTAGGATTTGAAATCCTATTACTTTTTGGGGTGAGTGAGGCAGCAGGCTGGATTTTATTTCTTTTGTACCAAAGCCCCTCTTGAACCTAAATACTACACAGTTCTGAAATGTTTGTGATGAAACTTACTCTTTGCACTCTTGTTGTCTTATGCTGTGTTTTCCAAAGACTTGCCTGTTTTGACTTGTTTTGAGTCATGGATATCCCTAAAGGATCACAACTGCAATTTACTTACATGCTATTAAATCGAGAAGGGTCTTATGATTACATATAGATGCATATAAAAACATAAAACTTTTCATAGGAGACAGTGAGAGAGGAGAATAAAATTATTTGGTTTTATTTCTGTGTGAGTGGGAGGAGAGATGGTCCAACCTTGGTTTACAAGGCAGTCTCCCTAAAATATGCTCTATACTATGGGCTGAGCTCTGCCCATGTGAATGCTTAAGAACCCTCAGTTTGCAACTACCTAGAGGCTCCTGGAACTATTAAAGTCTCATTTTGTTCCTTCAAAGTGGAAAAAGGAGCCTGGCCCAAATTAAGCAAGAAGTGCTGCTCCCAAGACATACCAATCTTTATGGGACTTCAAGCATAGTATTTCAAACTCTTAATTCAGAAGTATAGGGGAAAGCAATCACCACTATATTATGCCTCTTTTTCTAAACAATTCAGTATGTTTTCTTTTTGCATAAATGTGATGCAGCTGGATCTAGTACCATATTTACAGTAAATATCCTTTTTGGTAAACTAAGGGCTTATTGAGGCCGTGCAGTAATAATGTGTTAAAGGATTTAATCCACTTTTTGAACAGTTACTAAGCATATTTTTTTTGAATGAATGATCTGAGCATGTTGGACAAAACGTAGATCAGAAGATCAGAAATAAGCCAATGTTTACGTTTTTGATTCACTGCATATGAAGGAATTGTGGGTTTTGAAGGAATCTTGACTTTGCTTGAATTTAGTGAAGCAAGATCTAAGGGGTCTTCTGTGATGAATTTCTTCAGGAGTTCAAATGAAAATATGGAACTTTCAGCCAGAACCTATTGCTTAAATTTAATGAATTAATTAGACACAGAAAAATGTTAAAATGTATGGAACAAGAAAGAGTTTCTTCCCTGCTTTAACGATCTTAAGAAAATGGACTTGTGTTATGGTTTGTATCATTGATGCAGTCTGTTTTAAACATCATTGTACCCTGGTTGATTTTTTTCTGCATCTTTTTGTATTGAACAATATTCTTCGGTAGGGATGATGGCTGTTACAGTCTGTTTTCTTCAAAGAGATTTCTTGCGTATATCCCACCACGCAGAATGAAGTAAACATGGAAGAAAATGCCACTAGAACACTTTTCTGTAAGTCTGCTTAACTAAAGCCAAATTCATTTATATGACTTTCAGTTACCTGTGATAATGGGTTTGTCGGTGTAAGCAGAAAACGAATGTTAGCTTACAAGGAGTCTTTAGAATCTTTTGAGGAGACTAAGAGTGTATAAAACAAAAACTTGGACCTTAATTAAACATTTTTTCAGTATGACTTTTTATTGAAATCTCACTGCGGTCTTCAACATCCTCATGAGGGGAAGGGAACTGATCTCTTCTCTCTTGTGGCCAGTGACAGGACTCAAGGAAATGGCACATGGAGTGATTCTTGGCATCTCCTGTGCAGAGCCAGGAGTTGGACCCAATGACCCTGATGGGTCCCTTCCAACTCAGCATAATCTATGATTATTGAGTTCACCTTAATTTCTGACATGGCAAGCACTATTTCAAACGGCCTGAGGGCAATTTTGGTCCTCAGATTTGAACTGTCAGTTAATGGAATTTTAGCAAGGTTAGATGGTGAAGTGGCATCCTTTTCTGTGTAAGTCTGTATACATAGCTCATCGAAAATGGTCAGTTTATATATTCTTTTATTCCTTCCTCTAATTTACAGATGACTTCTTTATCATAATGAAAAAGCTGGTTGTGTGATGTAGCTCTTCTCAGAGAAATTGATGGGCCTCTAGAACTAAGAGCTGTGTCCAGCTAGGCATTTATCCTTCCAGATTAATTCATCAGACAGAAACAAAGGAATGCAAACAAAGTCTTGAGTTGCCTGTTCAAGTTTTTAATAAACTATTCTGTATTTTCATAGTTTGTAAAGTGTTTTTAAGAATTTTGCCTCTTTGCTCTGGAGCAGTTAATCCTTCAGAAGTTATTGCTATAATGGCTAGACACCATCTTTCAGTTTCCAGCCTCAGTTAATTTCTGACCAGTGCCTGCTGTCCTATTGTTGTGCCAGTCCTGACTGTCAGCTTATATAACTATTCTGCTTCCCTGATGTTTACTTAACAACCCCAAATTAATTTTATAAAGGTGCTCCAATGATAGATTATTAAGTCCTCTGACTATCCTAGTAAGTTATTTCTTACCTGTGCTAGTGATAAATTCACATTCCTTGCAGAAAAGTTCTATGTGGTATTGCAGGTGAGGCCTCCCAAACCTTGCACAATTGGACACCAAGAATTTTCTTACTTTTCCTTTAATGTCATCTTAAAAAACATTGCTTTTTTGGATTCCTGCAGTTGTGTGGTGATTCCAGAGCAACTTTACTGAATCTTTTCCAAATGAAAGTTTTAGTTCTTAGCCTTCAATGCAAGTTTTCATATTTTCACTACTGTGTGTCATCTCATTTCAATTCACAAATATTCAGTTCTTTCAGTAGGTTTTCTTGTCCTCTTGTATGTTTATGTATGCCTCTTTGGATTGCCATCAGTGCATTCCCACGTTCTAGACTCAGCATATAAATCAAAATAATAAATAAAATCTATCCTTTGTGAAATTGTTTGTAATGCCAATTCCCTCCTAGCCCTTTGTTTCAGTTTTGCATGCTACTTTCTCCATTTTTATGTTATCTCCATTTTTATGCATTTGGCTTCATGCTAACATATGCTTTATTTAGACATTGCACTGTTTACTAGACCCAACAACAAAATCAGGATCAGCATCTTTCTCCCTGGCAGACATCTAGCAAAATAATTGAAAAATCCATGATCATATTTCTTATCTTCTTAATTATGTCTAACTTAAGCAGTGCATCACTTTTTCTGTTAGTTGTAGCAGCAGAGGTGAGGTCAACGTTCATGGCTGGGGTAGTTGTGGTTTTGGAATGGGGATTTTATTGGTTTGCCCATAAATAATTTGGGGTTTGTGTTTTTAAAATGTCTGGTTTATTTTGCAGTGAGAAAACATTCAAAACACATCTAATTAAAAATTATGCTGGGGCTCTCAGCAATACACAGATGTTCCATATTTTGGTCATGTATCATCCCAGATTTGATGGATAGCATAACACTTGACTAAACTGCAAGGCTGAGACTGTCTTGTCCTATGCTGTCAGAGTAGCCAAGTCCAGGGTAAATTGGGTTTTCCTTAATCTGAATACAATTTTTTGTTGCTGTTCTTTTAAGGCAGGAGTGCATCACTGAATGACAGTTTAATAGAAAACCTCCAGAATTTCGGTTATTGGCTCTGTCACACCAGTAATGAGTCTGCTTTGTTTTATGGTTGTGTCTGTCAGAGTGTACAAACAGCTAGTTGGCTACAACTTTAGGTCTCTTACCCAGAACCACACATGGAAAAGCACCAAAATTAGGTCTAGAATCTGAAAACAAAAAATTCTTCACTTCTGGAATCCAGCACAGTGTATTTTGCTCTCTATATTAATATCTCAGGCATCTCAAGCAATACAAACAGCACTATTATTGGCCTCATCTAAAAATGGTCAAAATATCAGGGAGAGCTTCATAGTGGAATCCTGTCTGTAAGGAAGATGCACCTCATGTGGGCTGATGTTCTTAATCCTTCAATCACATAAACCAGCCAGCAGCTCCTCTCACTGGCACAAACAGCATTTCCCACCAGGGCAATGAGTCTTTCAGACTCTGAGTTTTCCTGCTTACAGTTCAACATTAGCATTTGGATTGAGGCAGCTGAATCTGAGCGGGTTCCAGGGCCCATTAAACTTCATCATCTTGAAGTTCACTGGCATCACTGTTATTTAAAAAAACGAAGCACACATTCCACATGTGCTAAGTATAACTTTCATCACTACAAATATTTCCATACTCAAAAAATGTGAATTTATATTTGATTTGTGCTTTATGAAAGAAACTACTATATGAAGTTTCCATTTTGGCTGAGTAAGGGCTGTTTAATTTGTAACTTCTCAGAGGATTAATTACAGAAAGAGAAACAATAATGACAAATGGAAGGATTTGTTTATCCAGATTGATTTAAAAATAAACAGGATAATAGGGCTGGGCATTAATCTGAACTGGTAGTAAAGGACACAAACCCCTTTTTCTGGATGGATAGGTGGGTCTCATTAAAGCTAGCACGTCAAAGAAACTGTAGGTAAGATCAGTAAATAAAGTTGAAGAATTAAAAAATTCATTTATGTTTTAGAATATCTGTGTCTTGTATACACAGAATTTGGAGCTCTTCAAAGATATTGTGCCCTTTGCACAACAGCTTTGGTGTTTAAAAACAAGATAAAGCCATGTTTCTATCTACAAAAGTTGTGGTTTTGAACAAAAATAGGATTTATGTTGTAAGTTACTAGCTGAATCCTTAAAGAACTTTTTGGAGTTACATTTCTATGGACTAGGTTGCAAAAGGCTGAGTATTATTTATTAATATTGTTCATAATAATTAAACACAATCATGTTTTTATTCATATCTTTACACTCTACACCATCACCTCCCCCAGCCTTCCCACCCCCAACCTGGCAAACAGGTTTCAGTTCTACTCACCTTCCTGTTAACCTTTTCCCTGAAAACTGATTATTAATTCTGACTCTTTGTTTTTGGTTTCTTAGCCTGTTCTAATTCATGGCAGTATTTTACCTCTCACCCCAATTCAGTTGCTGTAAGGTTTTTTACGCCGTAAACAAATGCAACTTGTGAATTGTGAACTGAAATTGTGAAAGATTCCTAAAGGGAACTTAACAAGTACTTTGTTTCTTTTTTTTTTTAAAGAAAGGAAATAATATAAAAACATATTTGCAGTGTAAATTTAGAAAGTAATGATACAATGAAAATATTAAAATTTCTGTGCTGTTCTGGAAATGTAGCTATAATAGCTCTGAAGTAGCTCATGGAACTCTGAAGGTGAAACAGAAAATGAGACTGACTAACTCTGGGAGCCCAGCCAACCACTGATTGCAGGGAGTTCAGATCTAAGGGGGAGTTAGGTGTTGAGTGGACTTACTAAACATAGTGATTAGAAAAGGAAAGAATTAATAAATACAGAACATTCATAAAATGAACCTCTAAGGTGATGGATAGTGCAAAAAAGAAAGTTCTTGGGCCATCAGAATTCTTAGTCGTTTATACCATCCAGTAAGTGAAAAGATATCATATGGAAAAAGGCAACATGACTTCTAAAGCATCATAAATATTTGCAATATTCATAATATCCCTATTTATAAATAAGAGGGTGAAAGACACATATTGAATGCAGTTTGACATTTGACCAAAGATATGGCACATAAAGATTTTGCACATCAACTGATATTCTTGGATGCAAACAAGGAATTTTGAATTGGATTTCCTGTGGCACAGGAACTTGGAACAGCATGAAAGTAAAAGTTTTGGAACAGCTGTCAATCTAGAGATAGAAAGTGACATCAGTGAACATGAAGTGGCTCACATAAAGGAAAAGGAAAGGTAGGAGGGAGCCATTTTGTGTTCTTGCTCCCAACAGGTACAACTACATTGACAAGATGAAGGAGAAAGAGACAAAGCAGAGGCTGGCTGAAGCCGTCAGCACAAGGCTTGACAATGAGCCAAACTGTGAAGGTGACTCATTATGAAGACGTAAACAATCCTGGTCAGTGACTCAGTGGTGAGGAAGCTTGGCTAAGACATCTGTAGCCCATATAAAGAAAACAGGATGATGAGATTTCTCTAGGGTATGGTAAGATAAACTATGGGACAATAATATTGCACGTGCCTATGATAGCCTGAAGAAAGTTGGGACATACTTACCCTTTATAGCTCATGAAGGAATGTACATATCACCAACAAAGGAAGCTTTGATTGGCATTTGCCTGGGGAATCTGAGAGGACTGCTGGAAATGGATATAGTGTGAATCTTCTGAGAGTCTGTGGAGGAAGGAAGAGGGTGGCTGATGAATATCATCATGTAGGGAATGAACTCTGCAATGCAGAGAATATTACACAGTTTGATCTGTTAATTTCTTATGGCTTGGAAACCACCGTCTGTGTAGAAGGTTCATCTCCTTTCCAATTTTAAGAATTGCAGTGTGTGTCTGGGTCAGTCTCGGCAAAGCAAAAAGAACACACATTTTGTAGGAGTTATGCTCCATAGATTATGGGGGTTATTTTCAGTGAAAGGTGAATATCATACATCTGTATTCCACTTAAAGAAGCACACTGAACAAGACAAAACACTATCACTGGCAAAAATTCATGTGGTATCTGAAGCAAAAAACTTTACAGAATCCTTAGAATAACTGGAAAGCAAACATATTGCACATTGTTTGTCTGCATGAGAAGAGAAAGCTGTTGGGAAATATTTTTTTTAAAAATCGCTTGCAATCTTTAGGATTTATATGGAAGTGAAACCCTTCTGTTTGTTGTGTGCTAATGAAAAACTAGGAATCAGTGACCACAGGCAAAGCTATAGATTGGCTCTTGTCATTATTTGTAGACCCATGCTTGAGGCAAGACTCTGTTTGGATAGAGTCTGTGGAAATACACAAAGCATTCTACAACTTAGAGATGGACACAACTAAGAGTTTTGCACCTCTGTGAAGACTAACAAACATATATCACAGGTGTCTGCAGTAGATGCCACAACGAGGTACTACTTTTTGAGTAGTTTGAGAATTATCAGGCAGCATTCTTTGATTCTGAAGCCTTTTACTTATTTTCTTTCCCTAGACAGCTCTTACAGAAATATTGTTTCACCTTCCACTAGTCCTTTTTTCAAAATGGTTCCTCACTCTGTTGCCATTCTGTCACAAAACTAATTGACTTTATATCACAGGCACTGCTTCTGCAGGAGTGGATTTAGCTGTTGTGTCTGAATTTTGTGGCCACTGTTGAGGGAAGTGTGTGCGTGGCTCATTCCCACACCTGTTTCCTCTCTGTGTTTCATTGCCAGGGAGGTTCACCAAGGTCTGTGGAGGAGCCTGGGTCAAATGACTCTTCTGTAAAATGTTTCTCTCTATGTCTATCTTCCTCTTTATACACATGAGAGAAAGAGAAAGAAAATATTGTTAGGAAGTCTTTAATGAAGGAAAATAGAATTACAAGAGGTATTTCTCTACTGAGACGAGAGCTAGTGTTCAGTTATCCCCTTGTCATAACTATTTTTTTCTTTTCATTGAAATTGGAATATTTTACAGTTTCTAGGGTACTATTAGGTAAAAAAGCTAAAGCTGCAAATGATGCCAAGAATTCCTCTCAAGAGATCAGGAAATGTTACCTTCTTGGCTACTGCAATGAAACCTGAAACTTTTGTTTTGTGGTTGCATTTTACAGACTCCAATCCTGTTTGGTATTTGGTAAATGTATCAATTTGTCAACTAAGCACTGGCCTTCTGCAGCATTTTTCCCAATGAATTCCTATTAAAACTAGTGCAGGGAGGGTAAATTCCTGCCCACCATGAAAAAGTGTACCAGAGGTTGGTCCTAAATGAACTGGTAGCTCTGTACTTGCAATCCTTCCCAGCTGCTGACAAAGACCTGACTGAGCTGGCTAAGCCAGCAAAGAAGCAAGGAACTTAAATTCTCAAGAGTTTGAATCATGTAACATAACTTTAAAGAAAAACATTGACTAGGGGTTTTGAAGGAACTGGGGAGATTTTGACCACTCTTGCTTAACAAATATGTCATTGTCTGTACTCTTTCTGCTTTTTTAGAACGTATGAATTTATAAATTATTTTAAATAAGACCTGGATAAAAAACTGCTTTTGGAATTGCAATGCATGCTGCAGAATACTGATAAAATTCTCTCTACTTTGACTCAGATATGGATTTCAGAGGTGGGGTTCTTTTGTTGTCAGTTAAACCTTTGGAACAAAATTAATTTGACTAATTTGGCACAGCCTTAAGTTCTCAGAATCCGAGAATAAAATTAATTGGGTAATTTGAGCACAGCCCTAAGTTCTGGGAGAGCATCCTGCACTCTCTATTCAGTATTAAGCATTGTCTGGAATGTTATTGCTCTAAGCCACATGGAACAAAAAAAGCAAAACATCTGGCAGGATTGGGATACCTTAGGAAGACTTTCTAGTCGCGTTCATCCAGCTGGCAATCAATGCCGTACCACCTGTAAGACAGAAAAAAAACAATGAATGCCCTCATTCATTTTTCCCAAAATAAGATTCCAACAATCTGAGGAGATACTTTCAAAACAAACAAGGATCATTAGAATTTTTCTCAAATAAGGGTGATAACTGAAAAGAGATGCTGGAAAGGCACTGAAGGAAAAAAGGTGTCTCATTAAAAATAACAAGAAACTACCTTAATTCTAAATGTACCCTTTGTGGTTTTAACTGGTCCCAAACACTATTTCAGTTGCTTTCTTAATCATGGGAAGCAAACAGTTGTTCATCTGCTGAACAGATTCACACTCTTCAATCTTATAATTCGGAACAATTATTTTTTGAAATTCAAGGCCAGGATCTTCAAAGCATCTCAGTGACTTTGCTTTACTTTTAGATAGGCTCCCCACGTATGTTAATAACAAATGAGAAAAAATGTCCAAATCACTTAATTCCTCCTGAAAACCCCACATCCAATGCACATCTGCCTGTCTCTAAAGCAAGAGATGCTCTGTTCCCATGTACAACAGCACGATGGCAGACACACCGGATATGGGACTGTCCTGAGTCACCATGACAGCTTCTCAGGGGACCCAGGCCATGAATAACCCTCAGTAAGCTAAATTAGGTAGCAGGGAGGGAGGACCCTTTAACCCAACCCGTTGCTATGTTTCAAACAATCCAGTGTGTTTCTATGGTTCATGCACTCCTTGTTAATACGCTGGGCCAGCTACATATTTCACAGTTAGCATCACAGAGGAAGGGCGCTTACTAATCGGATGTTACTCTCTCTGTGCCTCTTGGGTAGCTGGAAAGAAAGGGAAGGAAATTTTATATTGTTAACCCCTCAGAAATGTTAATGCCTGCTTTTAGCAGAGCTTTAGTGACAATGCACTAAAAACTATGAAATGATAAACAAATTGTATAATAAATGAACCATCCTGGGATTTCAGCTATGGTTCTTTTATCTGCAGTGTGTTGCAAGGAAGGACCTTGTATGCAAATTGCAGTTGTAATTTGTTTTTTATATCAGTTTTGTAATGCCTCTAATGTTTCTGTCTCTTGCTATGTTCTCTTTTGGACTAACTGGAGAGCTGTATCCAGTTTTCAGGATTGTATCAGAGATCTATCAATTTCAAGACTTGTGCATGTCTTACAGCCCTTATGACCAGGAAAATTAATATTTTGAGAGCAAATCTTTCCCAGATCATGCAGTCTCTATCAGTGTATAACTGATGATCCATTTTGCATTGTTTTCATCAAGTATCAACATTTGCAAGACTGTATTTTAAAACACTAGTATTTATTTCTCTCTTTCCTGGCCCTGAATGCTTGGTTTCTTAACCTCAGTTTTGTTCCAAAATATTTTTGAATCCCTTTGCATATTTCAATGATATATTACTTATGAGATAATATGAACATGTAGAGTTCTAAAAATATCCCCTCTGACTTATGGGTCATAAGGGGCTTTTTTTGTTTTACTTTTTGAGGGAAGTTTGGGTTGTGTGTTCTATTAGCAGCAATTGCCTGAATTGCTGTGCTTCTGCCACATATTGGACTTCACATCTCTAGGCTGACACCTGTTATTTTTTGCAATAGCCACTTCTCACGTTCTTTGAAGTTGTGACAGGTGTTGCAAAACATAGAGGGTTTTTATATCATGTTGGCTTAGTTCTTATTAAAACCAGAAAATATCTTTTTTCAATTACTTTTTGTGCTTGAAAAGGCCTCCTCTTCCCATGGTACAAAGGAAATGGATATTTGTTTCAGGGTTCATATGTTAAAATTAAGAAGCCAGGTCTAATACAAACAGAGAAGTAATGACCCCTACCTTTCTTGTGGCTTATTCCATAAATAAGTTTTTATCACACTGAAACATGAGAGGGGAGACATTGCGTCTTTGTTGAAAACACTAGTGGATAACAGTCTTTGGGTTTCTTTTACACTGTAGAGTTCCATCACATCTGTCACAGCTCTTGCAAATTCCCCTTGATAAGTGGTGAGCCAATGAGATTCAGCTTGGAAACCTTTCTGTGTTCTTTTCCCTTAGCTTATCTCATTTTCTTTCAAAATCAGATTGGAAAACAAAGGGGAATGAAGTTGTTTTGACGCTATTCCTTCCTTCTCATGATTAATAAAAACTGATTTTCTCTCTCTTTTTTGAAATCATTTTTTTATTTGCTATACATTTGCTAGAAAGAAGAGAGTGCTAGTTTATGAAGAGGAGTGTTATCTATGGTGTGGAAGAGTTAATAAGGAAAAGTTTCTTACAGATCTCAAGCACCAGTAACCTAGAGGTTCACATCCTTGGCTATAAATTCATAAGCAGATCCTGGGGGACTGAAAGACATATGACCTTTTTCTTTGCGATTTCCTCAGAGTTCTACCCTTAAATCCAGCCTTCTCAGAAGCATGGCCTAATGCTCCCTGGGTGCATTCCCTGGTGCATTTCCCTTGCTTGTAAGTTTTTGAAAAATCATGCCGGACTATGTTGCTATAACATTTTAACCTTCCTCCACTTGGGAATCAATAGCTTGCTCCAAACACCAGTTGACAGATACTGGTCTTCATTATGAATTACTCAGATATCTATGATGGCTTTTAGAATAATTCAGAATAATTTGTAGAACAATTGCATGCCTTGCAACTGCACTTTATGTGAGCCATAATGTTCCCATTTAGCACAGGACTTAAGCACATTCTTTAATTTAAGCTTCTGCTTCATTCAACGCATTCAGAAAATGCATAAATGCATGTTTAGGTACTTTACTGAACTAGGGTCATTGGGTACTATTTGAACTGGTAAATTCCCAGTATATATTTAAAAAATGCAGGATAGTATCTTTTGGTAGTACAAAAGCTGTCAGTAAAGCTGTTAAGTGTTCTCTGCTTCATTTACTTCTTCCACTTCATTTTATGGTACAAATGAGGAAGGATATAAGAATTTAGAAAAAAATACTGGTCACTTGACCTCATTTCTTTTACAAATTCAGTCCATATTTTTAAAAATTGTAGCATAATACTCAATTAACAGTTTTGATCTTTCCTCCCCAGTCATCAGGGACAGGTGCCAAGAGAGTTGCAGGAAACTGCATCAGGGAAGGTTTACACTAGACATGAGGAAGATGTTTATCACCCAGAGGGTGGTTGGGCACTGGAACAGACTCCCCAGGAGCTGGTGACAGCACCAAGACTGGCAGAGTTCCAGAAGGGTTTAGACAACGCCCTCCAGTACATGGTGTGACTCTTGGGGTGTCCTGGCACAGGAGTTGGACTTTGATGACCCTTGTGGATTATGTTGATTCTGCAATATATTTTTAAGGCCATTTGTATTGGTATACCCGTTTGTATGTTTGGGTTTTTTTAAATATTTGAGGGAATTAAGAAATTTGTCATTACTTTCCTCAATTTTATTTCTAAGTGTTCTGCATACTAAATAGCTTTAACTAAAAGCTCACTTCAGGAACTATTTGGTGGATTCTTAGCTAGCTTGCTTGAAGGCTGCCAGTGCCCAAGCCAATAACTGTACCTCTCAGAGAACGTGCTTGTGTAGCTTTTGGGTTGGAGCTGGGTTGCAGCCGGCTGGGACCAGACACAGAGGAATTGAGGGAACTGCTTGCACCTGTCTGCACAGGCATATCTGTAGTTTCACTAGGTATAATTCACCTCACAGGGCTGGAAAAAAGCCCACACATTTTTCCAATCCCACTGGAGCCTTACTTTGAGGACTTAAGTGATAAAGAGGTCTCCTGAGACCCATATATTCAGTGATAAATTTTACTCATTTATGAATGCATATACTATGCCTGCATGTTTTTCTGAGGTGCTACCCATAGGTACTGCATTTCTCTGATAGCTAAAGCTATTAAACTATTAACCAACTGAAAAACCCTAGATGCCATTTAAACAGATGTTGTACCTTTCATCAATAATGACTACTGTGTTTTCAATCCACTGAAATTTAAGGTGTTTCCTGCAACATGTGATACAGAGCAATCACAGATGTCCTCTTTATAAACACATACAAGAAAAAAAATCGATCAACATTTTGACATTAAATAGCTTAAAATCTGTGAGAGTGTCTGGTGTATCTCCAGAAGGAAAACTTCTACAAATATGAGTTAGCAGATTTGGGAACAAAACCCAGGAAAATTATCTTCCTTCAAAATAATCATGTTGGCTGTGAGAACTTAAAAAAAGCAAAGTTATTAAGGCAAAGTTGTAGGTAGCTGTTTGGGGTTATTTGAGGGTTTTTGAGCTTTTATTGTAAAATGGTGTAACACTGATGTTTCTTTAGCAATTTTCTTTCTGCTTTGGGAAACTGGTTTACAGCCTTATCTGAGGAAAACAATGTTTTAGGATTTAAAGATAGAAACACATTTTTGTATTCTTCTTGGGAGTGTACGCACCTCATGGCCTAAGTTGGTAGTGTTAAAACCAGACAAATATTTTTTAAAGGTGATTTTTGTGTGTTTGGATGCCAAAGTTTCTTTAGAAAGATTAGTACTTGCGAAGGAAAAGCTGTGTTTAAAGTTGCCCTTGAACTTAATCCTGTGAGGTGTTGAGCATTTGTAATACCTATTAAAATAAGGAACATTTTCAGGGTTAGGCTGCCATTCATTATGTCAGCTTTCACATTGCACTGAGGTTTTAATCAGATATCATTTGTAAGTGGAATTTCTCACGACTGAATTTCTCTTGCACTGCAACGTGTCATATTGCAGCCTGGTTGGGACATTCAGCCAGGAGCTGGAGTAATTTCACCTGTGCCTGGAGTCACTTTCTTGCATCCAGACAGAAAATCTACTGAGGAAAGTACCTTTAGCTTTGCATGGAAACCAAAACTGTTCCGATACAGGAGTCCTATACACAGGGCACCTATACTGAGAACCAAAAAACACATCTTCTCTTTAGGTGTGTAGTGACTTCCCCTGGCTTTTGCTGTCACAGGCAATGGTCCAGCCATTACAGTCATCTGTTCTTAAGCACCACCTATGTACTTCTCATCACTGGCAGGACAGACTTTGTAAGGTAAGTCTTTGCTTACATGTAGCCTTTACATGAGGAAAACTGCTAAAATAGTTATGTGCCACTGAAAGCAGAAGCCTCCTTTTGGAGAGTCAAAAGAAGAAAGGCAGGAACTCTTTCAACAGTCTTATCTGTTGTTTCAAATAAATAAATAAATAAATAAATAAATAAATAAATAAATAAATAAAAGCAGAAGTCTCTATACCCCAAAACAGTAGTTAGAAATGAGCAGCTTNAAGAAAACTTTTCTAAAACTTTTTTTTTTTTTAAAAAAAAAAAAAAAAAAAAAAAAAAAAAAAAAAAAAAAATAAAGGCAGAAGTCTCTATACCCCAAAACAGTAGTTAGAAATGAGCAGCTTCTGCTACACCCATCCCTTAACGTTTGTGAACCAAAGCTAGATCTTGTATTTTGCAAAGTATTGTAAATATAATTTGCCCTTTCATTTAAAAAAAAATAATTTCTAAGGCAATACTTGTTAACAGGAGAAAAAGAGAGGGTCTGCAGGGACAGGGAAGTATTTTCATACTGTTTTCATTTTCTAATACAATGCCTTTGGAAAAAAAGGCAGAGGATGACATAATAAATTAGGAATTCCAAGGTCACAAACAGGAATTCAGACAACAAATGGGAGGGTTTAGGAATGTACATTGTAAAATAAATCTATCAAATTTAAAAAGAAAAAGTCAGTATTGAAATGTGGTATTTCCAGGCAGATACTCGTACGGTAAATTCAGCTCTTTCCCTAAAGGATTATTTTAAATATTTTCTGATTTATTTTGTTATATTCAATGTTGTGAATACAAATATTAAGAGGTTTTATAATTGACTATTTTTTTTTTCTCAAAAAATGACCACTAGTCTCTTATCTTTATATTTATCACTCCACAGGAATGCTTAATTCAGTTTTCGACTTCCATATGACACAGTAGAATTTTCTGCATCTGTGTAGGTAGCAGCCAGGGACATACATGTAGTAGTGATAAAACTTTATAGAAAACTACATAACAGGAAGCTTCTGAGATAGAATTTTGAAAGTATTTTCTGGAAGGGATATTAGTAGCTTTTTTTTTTTTTCCTCTCCCTTTGTACCTGAGGTGTTGGTGTTATGATTACCTAAACAAGAGCTGGAACTGCTGCTTCTTTAATGAGATTTTTCAACCTTATTTTTTGTATTAGCTTGCCTAGACTAAAATCATAAAAATCTACTGTACTGTATAAACTATGTACTGTTGTTAAAAAGTGTACTATTGCTTTGTAGGCTACCGTACCTATTTGTTCCTGTTTCCTCAATATTGTTTTCTCCAGATGTTGGAAGTTAAAACACCCTTGTTATTTTTTCCAGTGTCACTCTTTGTTACTTTCCATAGGCAGTGTTCACCAAAGCCAGGCAGTAGAGGAAATAACAGATGTGTTACCCTCAAATTATGGGCATAAAAATAACCTTAATAAAATAGGTATTAAGTGACAGCACTTTACAAAAATCCAGGTCTAATTTACTCTAGCCTAGAAAGCAATAACTTAAGGGACCTCAGACATGCATCCTTGGGCTTCAGATAGTTTGTAGCAGAGCGACAGTAGCTTGGATGATGACAATCCCAGCTTGCTGTGGATGGCGCATTCCAGGAGAGGCTGACAGGGTGTGTTTGTGCTAGACACTTTTCTGCCTGTAACCCTATTGTTTGCTTGTAATTAATATTCCATTATAGACCTTCTTATTCTGCCAGAGAAACCCTCCCTTCTCCTTAATAATAATAGTAGTAACAACATGACTAATAATAAAAAAAATCAGCCACATTCTGACTTTGACTGCAGACAAAATTGTCACCCTGGGTTTACTCTCCTTTTACCAGGCCTTTGGTTCCTGCTGTTCACAGAAAGCTGCAGATGGCTGCCTCAGCAGGAAACCCTTCCCCCTTCCTTAATGGAACTCGTGGGAATGCGGGGATCCTGGAACCAAAGCCCTCCTTCCCTTCCAAACCTCCTCTCCAAACCCCTACTGAGTAAAAGGAAAAAAATCCCCACATCCCTGGAAACATTTTTGCCAGCCTGTTTTTCAGTAAAAACTTAAATTAACCACTTCACTCCTGATTATAATAAAGATTTGTTATTGAAACAGCTTCTCTTTAATGTACTGAATCATTTCCACCCGCTTATTGAAGTCGTCCATTTGGGTTGAATTATAGCGTCCCACTTCCATTATGTAATAATTTCAAATAAATGAAAACAGGTTTGAATTCTCCAACAATTAGCAGTTTTAGCACATTCCCCCTCCCCCCACTGCTTCCCAGACACCCCTCCAAAAAGTGAGATTAAAAACCTCAAAATTTTGGCAAAGTCACATCCTAAGTTTTCTTCTCTTGTTAAAATCTTCTCCCAGATTTCCTCAAAGACATCATGTGGGTTAAGTTATGACTCCCCTTAATATATATATTTTAAGTGAAAAATAAAAACAGCTTAAGCATTGTGATTTGATATTAGAAATGAAAGAGTTAAATGCCTGAACAAAGCTCTCCATTTATAATTTTTGTTAGGAGTTCCACACTGAGCATTAGAGTGAGGTGTGTCTTATAAAGAGGGTGTTTATATTGGATTTGATATAGTTAAGAGATTCAGCTTACATATAATAGTCTCCTCTAAGAAGAAGCATAAACCAGAATGAGTTCAGTGGGATTTGCTGAAGTATAAAACATAGTATAAAAGTCTAATCTTATAGACTAGTATCAAGCACCAAGGAATTCATCCACTAGAGAAAGAGAATGAAAAAATTGGGGCCAAATATTTTTTTATATTTTGGAGGCCTTAAAGCCTCCAGCATGGTCTACACTTGCTCTTTTGACTAAAGGTTACATGACTGACTCAAGGCAGTTGAAAGGGATCCATAGTTCAAAGGATTTGAGGTATGTTTCTTATAAAAAAAAAAAATTCATTAAAAATCACCCATCATATATGTGATGCTTTCACTAATTCAAATGGTTGACTCAGACCTGAAGAAAATGTGGAGAAATTACAATGCAGAATGAGAAATAATAGAAATTTCACACAAATTAATCTGCTTTAAAGAAGGTTGCTAGTGTCTATTGCAGAGCCTTAATAACCTTGAATTCAATATTTGGAAGTTTATAGTAACTATGTTGTCTAAATAAACAATTGCTGGAATACAACAAGGGTTTGGGATTAGAATGGTGAGCTTAAAAATGTCAGACAAGCCTGTTAATGAAGGCCATTCTGATGCTGGGCAAATGGGGAAGAGTGGAGGAAAAACTGTTTGGCATCTGACTTAGGCAGTTTGGCTTCAGTTCTACCTTCAGTGTGATACTGAGTGTTTTAGTTTCCCAACGCCCACAGAAAAAGCAAAACCTCTTAAACTGAGATGTTATAAATACTGCAGAAGTAAGGAAATAAAAAGCACACAAAAAAGTATTCTTAAATAGTAAGGACCATATGATGTACCCTGAAGGCCAGAGAGGATTAAAGCAATGGTTTCATTAGCTTTGCAGTAAGAAAAGTTCAGGGAGGACTGCAGAGTGGAAAAATAAATATACATCTGCACTTAAATACTAGTCTAAAAAGAGGAACATATGGTAACCTCCGGGTGCCAGCTTATCTTAATGAAGGTTGCAAAGCCTGTTACATTTGATATAAAGTCTGAATGAAGACATATAAATATTGCAGAGCTTCTTAGAACTGATGGTATCACACTCCAAGGTTGTTACTTTTGAGCTCATTTGCTGCCAATAGGGCCATGATTCAAAATACCGTCAAAGGTTGAAAGTTTCCAAAACTGCATCTGTGTGTGTAATTGTTAAGGAATCTTTAGAAGTACATATTAGGAATGAGAAGGCTTAGCAGGAGGAATGGACAACTTTTGAAAGCAGTTGACACTGCATGTGTCAGCTTGGAAAAAACAAAACCAACATTCCTGCAAAGCTAGTGAGTTCTGTTTGGTGACATATATTAGGGCAATGCCAGTAGGAAAACAGGAATGAATAGAAACAGCATTAAAAATAGAAGCACTGAAAGGGCAAACAGCAGATTATTTTTTTCTTTGTCCAATATGAATGCTATTATCTACCCGATAATAAGAAATAAGTGGCGAGTGATGTCGTCATACTGTATTCTTGTCAAATGGTCAGCATTTGGGCTTCGTGGTTTTCAGAGATAGATTTATTGCCCAAGATGAGGGGAAAGTTCTAAAAAATCCACTCCATAAAAACCGTTTTTGAGCATGATCTCATTCATGATGACTTTTACTATACAGCGGAATGAGAAGTGATCATAGTAGAGATACTTGAAAGGTGAAATGTGACCAAATGTTCCTTAAATATAATAGATAAAACATGAATTGCATTTCAGGAAAGAAAAGTAGTTACCCTGGAAATACTTTAAATGTTTGCATGTGTAATGGTTCTCCAAGACCCAGCGCACTAATGATGGGCCATTGCGCTGAGCTGAAAAGGAAATCCATTCCCGTACACTGCCCCCATCCAAGTCCATTAAGGAATAATGGTTATAAGATGAAAGTCGTGTTAGGGTTTCAGTGAAAATGTTTGGCACACCAGGATGAAAAGTCAACAATCTGCTTTTAACGAGAGACACTGGAAAAACTTTGGTTAACATACCACTGAAAATATTAATTCTCCTTAATGGCAGGATGCAACACAGCTTTTTATAGTTTTTGATCCATGTCATAAATTTGGCCATGACAAAGGGATACTCCAGCTTTAGCTCACTGGCAGAAACATTAGCTGTTTCCCAACACTAAAAGGTTAGTCCTTTGGATTCTCTCTAATGTGCCAAAGGGCCAAATTCCTTGCATGGAAATAAAATGACATTGGCCAAAGAATGAGGGTGAAAAAGAATCGTATTCAGTGTGTAAACTGTAGCAGATTTAATTCAGGACTTTCTTTTTGTATCTACTGCCTTGCTAAGGGGTGTAAACAAGATACAAATAGGAACACGTATTTTAAGATGAAGTGTAGAGGGATGGTGACAGTATAAATGTAGATGTTCCAGCTGTTTCCCAACTATTTCTGGTCAATAATCTAGTGGAAATATCTAGGTCTGTGTGCTTTTTCTCTGTGTAATTGGATATTATCATGGAGTAAAAGGGGAAGTGTTTCTTTTATCAGTATCAGTGCAATGAAATTTGGAATCCTTTCTAAATCAGATTCTCTCCTCTGAAACAATGTTTCATTTGTTCAGTTTATGGATATAGAGTAGCCTGTTTAGTAAAGCTGATGTAAAAACTTCATAATTTATTACTTCAATAGCAAAGGTACCTACTAGCTAATACTACTTTTGTTCCTGGTACGACATGGTCTGTTTCCTTTACAATAAATAGGAGTGAACAATAGCAATTACACACCAGAGAAAAAGTTCTTGTTCAACCACCTTACAAATACAGCATTGTTCCATAAATAATAAATTTCAAATACAAAATCTTGAAAGTTTGTCAAAGTGTGACTGATTTATGCATAGACGAAATTTCATGTCTAATGGCTTTGTCTATAATGGGAGGAAGTCTTTATGCTGAATATTCCCTTTAAAATCTCAAATTCTTTACAGAAATATTCTATTCTCTGATCTAGTTTTTAGGTCAGGAAGCTTAGACAATCAAAACAGCTGTTTGGCAGATAAGTGGCTAGAACTAAACTGGGGAGTCTGTGAAGCCCAGCATAGTGCTGTAGTAACTTCTCTTTCCAAATGTTAAGTGTTTGCTGAAATGCCCCTTTCTATATTCTTCCTAAATCACCCTCTTGGTTTCTTGCCTGGTGTTTTACCCATAGAATTTTATATTCTCCAATTATTTCCAATTAGTGAACTAAATTATCAGCTTTGTTGGTGCCAATCTACCCTGCAATCTGCTGAAAAGTAAAATGCATGTTTCAGATGCTAAAAGTAGAAAGTGACTTGGTAGTAGTCAATGGATTCTGTCCACCACAGGTCTCCAGCAGGAACATTGTTTGAGACTCCTGTGAATGTGGTTGTTGCTGGAAACCACAAGAAAAATCCATGGAAAATCTCTCACAATCCTAGAATTTGAGTATCTATGGGTAAATGTCACGATATCAATGGACATGAATATTAGTGCCATTGATTAAACTATTCTTTAATTTTTTTCTTTTTCTGCCCAGGGTAACACCATCTAAGTCAGCCATTTGTGAAGAAACTGTCATCTCCACTCACTAAAACTCTGGGAATAAAGCAAGCTATCATTTCATGTTTGGTCTTGCAGTCTAATCTTGATTGTTCCCACTGTTTTTTGGAAAAGGCTAACACTGGGAAGCTTTGTGGTTCTGTTCTTAGGATAAAAACACTCCCTTATTTCTCGAAGTATTGGTTCTTAACACTAAGAAAATCCCTGCAATGTGCAGAAGTGTGGCAAACAGTATCTTGGGTCACTGATCTTATCTGTCATTGTGAAACTATTTCACCATGTTTGAACTCAGGCACAAAATTATTTGAAATTCCGCTCATGTTCATTTCCCCCCATTATTTTCCTTACGAAGTCATGCAAGGTTGAAATCTTGAGTGTGGAAAAAAGAAATTAAAATTTCCCCATTAAATAAAGGGAAAAGGGATAACTTTACTTAATTTATATGAAATATTGAGTTTTATACTTTTTTCTTTTCAAATCTTCCCTTTTGAGTCTATGAAATTGATCTTGTAAAGCAGCAATTTTGGTTTGAATGGTATTCTCTAAAATTTTCCCTGTGCTTTAAAAAAAAGGGGGGTGGTGCAAAAGGAAGAGAAGGAAAGAGGGAGGAAAAATTTGAAAGATTGAAATAAAAGTAGGATCATTAAACTATTCAATAGTCATGATGTTTATTAATGAAAGTGTTATCCTGTGCTTTGAACATAGTGAGGAATTTACATGTCTTGTGGCCTCCTTGTTGGGTTTCAGCTGACATTTTCTGGAAGCTATGCAGATGATGCTTGTAAGAGTGAGGGAAGTGCTCTAAAGAGTGAGAATATTATGCAGTAATTAATAAAGAAGTTGAAAGGTGAGTAGGAGCCTAAGGAGATATCTCCTGCCATGTACTGTTATTTATATGTATCATTCCAGGTATCAGCACTTTCAATCTTCCTGTGACTCCCTGTAATTGCTTTCAAAAAGTTACCTGTTATGAGTCCCTCTCACACTTCAGCAGTGACCTTTTTTCTGCTTTGTCTTCTTAGACTATTAAAGAAACAAAGAAAATTAGATGAAAAAAAATCAAATTAAAATAACTTCAGCATTTTTACTGTGAGATCTGTCACATTTCACCAAGTAATTCACTTTATGTGGTACAGTATTTGACTTTGCACAGAGATTTTGAACTTGAATGATGCCTAAGAGTAGTCTGGACAAAGTTTTCAATTAACAGAAAAGGACCTGAATCTCTAGTTTATTTTATTAGTTGTTACTTTCTCGTGTATATTTTATTTTAATGGGTCCCTTTAACAAAGATAGCCAAGGCACCATACGCATTGTTGTTCTCTCAGCGCTGTCAGGCTCATTGGTCTGTATCTGGGCTGGAAAGAGAGGGACACTATTGAGACTTCAGGTACTCTTTGAAAAATCAAAACAGGTCCTGGAAAACTACAGTTTTCTAAGGGGTTTGGAAATTTTCCTAACTGGATGGGGTCTGTGTGGGATTTCCATTGGCAGCTTCAACTCTCTAAGGCCAAAACCACAGCTGAGATTTCAGAGAGTGGCAGATTTAAAAATATATATTTATTTATCCATTTGTTTGTTAGAAAAAATATTTTCTTTTTAGTGTAAACAGCGAAATGGGACACTGGGGTTGATGATCAGCAGGCATGCTTTGGATCTGCCTGGGCATTGTAAACTAGGACAGAGTCGGCCCAAGAACTGACAGACCATCACTGGTTTCACAATCAGGTAATTTACACTTCTCTGTTTCAAAATCTTTTCAATAACTGCTGAATTATTGCCTTCTGTTCACAAACACATACTGTCTGGCTCTATTGAGCTTTGGCTAATTAAAGGAAGCAAAGTGAGGCCTGCAACCTGCATGACTTCAGAGCTGAGAGAGGAGATGTGTGCTCAGAAGCTTTTGGGTTAATTGTACAGGGACTCTGGCAGAGAGTGTTTTACAGCAAACAGGTTGCATCACCCAAAAAATGGAGGAAAGAAAGCAACTGCTTTCCACAGCCAGGATCCAGTCTTTAGGTAGAAAAGTTTTAGCTCCTCCTAGTACAGGAGGAGCTTAGTATCCTGTTTCTTTACTTGGCTCTCCATAAACATCTGGCAGTGACACCTATGTTTTCACTCACTAAATTTCTTCTTTCTTTTCTTTGTCTGAATACAATTGCATTGCAAAATTTGCCTGATGACTTCTGCAAACAAGCAAGTCAGTCACTAATCACTGCTACTCTGCAACAGCTTCATATGGACACTTGGTTTTATCAAATGGCAGAATCACCTTGGAGTCAGCCCATGCTAAAAACATCCATGGAGGGATTGCTACCAGCCCTACTGCACTTGACCCATTTGTGTGGACGTGCTCTGACTAATCCAGAGAGAAACTTTCTGGGTTTAGCTCAATTATATTGCTGCTCAAAATGTACCTTGCATTGTGTGGGTCATAAAAGACGTGTATAAAGAGACAGGGAGTAGAGCAAAGTAAGGAATTCTTTCACCTTGCCCTGCCAGTGCTGACTGTCATCAATCTTACCTGCTCCCTCACAGCAGTGGCACAACATGTTTTGGTACTCAGGAGTAAAGCTGCATGAAAGGTTAGCTGCACAAACAGCAAATCATAGAAGAGTGTGTTGGAAGAGACCTTGAATATTGTCTAGTTCCAAATGCTGCTGTGGGTTGGAACATCTTCCACTGATTGCTCAGAGTCCCATCCAGCCTGACCTTGAACACTTCCAGGGCTGGGCTGCCCACAGCTCCTATGGTCAACCCGTTCCTGTGCCTGACCATCCTCACAGTAAAGAATTACTTCCTAATAGCTAACCTAAACCTACTTTCTTTCAGTATGAAGCCATTATCCATTTCCCTGTCACTATATTTTCTTGCAACAAGTCCCTCTCCAGCTCTCTTGTAGGCCTTGTTAGGTGCAGAAAGGCTGCTGAGTGCCCTGAAATGACACAGAATTGATTGATTGAACACATGCCACATAAGTGTCCATGTTGGAGTGCCACAGGACCACTACCACTGGACCCTGTATCAGGGCCCTAAGGGCACTTTCAGCCTTTACTGTCCCTGATCAGCTTCCCCTAGAGCTCCCCCACTGTGGGGATTTCCTGCTTTTGCAGAAAAATCCCCAAGGTGTTAAAAGTCCTTTTCCTTGCCCAAGGAGAAAAGAGATGTAGAATCTTCGGTCTTCAGATTTTTTTTATTATTGTTTATTGTAGCTTATCTAGAACAGTGTTGTCCCTATCCCTGCCAAGATCTTCACAGCACGACAGTCCGAGGCGATCCCCACCCAAAGGGCAGTGGTTTATCTTTTATACTAAAAACTACGTACACCTTATTTACAATTATTTTCCAATACCTATCACCTACATTAGGCAGTGTGTATTCTCTCTAAACCAATCACCAGTGCCACCATCACAGCAGAATCATGGAGGAGATGAAGAAGAAGGAAGAAGCCTAAAAGCCATGCGGTTCCTCCATCTTGGCTTCACTCACCCCCATGTACTAAAACCCAAAATCTGCTTTTCCACCCTGTGACAATCTTATTCTATTTAAATTTGTGAGACTTGTATTTTTTCTTTCAAAGCTGGTCATCTCTCCCATGGACTAAAATCCAAACCGCAGGTGTCTTGGGCTTGGTGCCAGGGCTTCTGAGCCCTCTGGGCCCCCTGCCCAGGTCCCTGAGCCCCCAGAGCAGTCAAGGACAAGTTCTGAGTTCCCACACCCCACCATACCCATCCCTGCTGTCTTAGCCTCCAGCTACAGTCTGTCCCTGCTATGTAGGAGAAAGTTGACAATTTGGACAAATTAACTGGGTAAAAAAATAAAATGATATACACTATGTAAAGCAGAAATCAGATAAATTTCCCTGGCTTTAATGTGAATTATTGAAGCCTCTGAGCATGGAGGTGCAACATCTACAGCGGGACCCAAGGTGAGGGGATGTAGGAGATACAGGTCCATCAGTCTGGGGCATCTAAAATGACTACACTTCCATTTTTCCTAATTTCCTCTCACTACCTGTTCATCTATATCAACATACTTACTTACCTGTAGTTTTCCTTAAAGCTCAAGGAGCACAACAATTTTATTAGAAAGAGTTACTTTCAATCTTAAAAACTCAGTACTGTAGTCCCTGACTTTCTCTATATTTAATCATCTTCACTAATTGCCATGTTTAAGAATTGAATTTTACTGTTAGTGTTGGAAAAATGAGTCCTGCCAAGTCCTTGCCAAAAAGACTGAAAGTCTTCTTATTTTCCAGAATTTCTCCCTGCGTGTGCCTGTAATCTGTGTTTGAGCTTATCTGATAAGCAGCTCTCCTTAAGCCTTGATTGAGAAGACTTGTTTTCCAGGCCCTGTATCATTTCTGTGACCCTCCTTTGAACTCCAGGATTTGATATCCTCCCCAAAGTACAGACACAAGTGTGGCCAAGTACTTGCCTTATGAGTGTTGAGAATAACAGCAGTTGGATTACTCCCTTCTCGTTGCTTAACAGTCTCAGGTTTACACATCGAAAGAAAGTTGGGGGGGAAGGGGGAGTTTTGTCATTGCATAGCACTGATATGAAGCTTTTCAGAATATCTCTTGTGGTAACAAAATTTCCTAATGATCTCATTAAGGCACAGACTTTATCCTTAGTATTTATGTTAGCAAGTCTGCAATTTTCCAGGTTTACAACCCCACGTTCACCTGGGGAATGTTGGAGCTTCTGTTGCTTTGAACAGACAATCTCATTAACTATATTTTGAAATCTCTTCAAAATGGATTGAATTGAGAAGTTCCAGAGCACCTATCCCAAATCTTCCAAAGGTGCACTCAACTCATAGAAGTACCCTATATTTCAGTTATTGCCCCAGGGTTGGAAGAAAAGAGGATCCTTCACATGCAGGGTTTCAGCAAAATGATAACACATCTGGTGATGTAAACCAGAAAGGTAACTTGATATGTTTCCTCGCCTTCTTTTTTTTTTCTTTTCTGTATTAATTTCTTGCTTTCTTTTCTCCCACTCCAAGAAAAGAGGGCTGAAACCCAGCAGATGCAAGAAAAACATAAAACTAAGAGCTAGAAAAATAATCAATATCACAACTCAATAGGGGTAGTTTGGATGAGCTGCCAGGTCAACCACTGTCATGTTTAGGTACAAAGGGAGAAAGCAGAAATGGGACTTGATTCCACCTTTGCCAAAACTCTGTGTTATGAGCCTGAGGAAATAGCTGATGTATGTCTTAGACTCTCTGTGTGTGAGTGGCAGCTGATAAATTAAATCCCAGGAGAGCTACTGACAGAACACACATCGAAATTTTCTTTACACTTATTTTGCTACAGCATAACAGTATTTCTTTATTTTCAATATATCCTTCCAATTTATTGCAGAAAGGAATATAATTGCAATCTGAACCTCATGCAAGTCCCAAGCCCACCACCAGCAGTTTTGTACTCCTTTGCAGCATGGCTGTCTTACAGCACCTGTTTTGCCTTTGCTTTGTCCTTGTTTTTGTTCACCCATATTTATAATATGGTCAGTATGGTGAGACCAAAAAGTGCATTTTCATTCAGTGTGCTGTAATACGTAAGCAAGGAATCATTCTATATATTCATGTAGATAATTCTATATATTCATGCAGAACTGGGTGGGTCTATAGCTTCAGAACTCCAAATGTCCAGGGATCAATAAAAATTCTGGAGATTCACTATGTTGTTTCATGTTTAGCTTTGAGATTAGGCAAATGTCTGATCAGACACATTGGTGTTTTGAGGAAGGGGTCTGAACCAGTACTTGCCACTGTTGTAGAATTTTCTCCAAACTGTTATGTGAATCATTTCCCTTCACTTGAACACATTGCTGCTTTACAGGACAAACTATGCTGTATATAATATATATTTTGCACATTTTGCTGCAGTTAGAGTTCCCAGATCTTCCAATATGGGGCAGCAGTTGCCAAATCCTGGCACAAGAGAGTCACTTATTTCCATCTGTGAAAATATAGTCCTCTTTCTCTATGTAGGCAGAGAGAAGTTACTAAAATAAGCCACTGGAAATTGGAGGAGATGGAGTTTGTTTTATTCTTTTTTTTTTTCTTTAGTTTAATTTGCTGGCAGAGCAGAAGTAATGTGGTCCAGGAATGTTTCCACTTCTTACATTCTTTATTATGGTGAAACCTACACATTAATCTTTCATGTGATGTAGTTTCTGGTCAGAATTCTGAATCATCCTCTAATTGCTGGAGGTGTTTTTAACTTATCTGAGTTGTTTTTCTAGCTAATTCAGTGCTCGAGACCACATTTGAATTTCTTCCCAATTGAAACTGATGCTTTGCTCACTAGATGCCACTACGATATTTTAAAAGACTTCTGGAATGTATAATTTCTCCTCTCTCTTTGTGGAACTTTGCTCCACCCTTGGATCATATTTATCCTACACTTGGAGGTATAACAGCTATATATGAGGCTTCTGTATCTGAAAATATTGTTCTTCAGTACAGCAGTTGAGCAAATGTGCTCATACTTACAGACAAAGAAAACCTAATAAAACAAACAAAATTGATGATGATTTTGGCTGAATCTTTCATGGTTTTGACTAGATTCTCCACTAAGCAAATAGACTGTTAGCTTCAAATTTCTCCTGTTTCTTCCCACCCTCTGACAGTCTTTTCATATATGCCCTTATCTTTTATTTGCTTTTTTTTCTATGCTCAGTTCTATGTCTCCAGTTTAGCTTCATTCCTAACTACTCAGTTCTTCCCAAACCTGAAATGCTGTGTGCCCCCAGTGCTGCCTTCTGGGCTCTCTCTTCTGCTTTCATTACAATAAAGTGCCTGTCTTATGCTTAATATTCATACATTGCCTATCAGAATAAGCTATAAATAATGATACTAATCCTGACAGAGTGCCTGCTTTTGAACAAAGCACTGTTTTGTATTTTTTTCTTTTTTTCCTTTTTAAGTCTGCAAAACACATTGCCACATTTTCCACAGGCTCATCTTCTGCACCTATCAAACTTCAGCTGTTATACAACCAGTGTCCATTTGGTCAGCCAACAGTAGAAATGTTTTTGCTGAGACCTGCGCTGAACTCAGCATAATAGCAAACAGGTGGTCAAATTAGAAGAAAAACAAGTTTAAAAAAAAAAAATCAGTGAGTGAAGGAAATAAATATTGAGGATCTTAAATGCTGATCAAAGAATAATTAAAAACTAGCTTGTATGGATTTGTGCTGAAGGAAAGGGCCATCAAATCAGTCCATGCCTTGTGGGAAGGGACGCTGATGATCTGATGATGTTGAGGGGGAAACTCAGCAGATAATTCAGATGAATATTATTTGGTTATTTCCTGCTTTCAGTTTACCCACGAAAATGATGTGAACTTTAGTAAATGTATGTAAATGTATTTAGTTGATAAAATAAAATACAAGCTGCAGTGTGTTGTTGAAATTTGAAACTCATACTGCACAATAGTGTTGCTTCTTGTTGGGTGGCAGAAGAATAGCTTGGGTTTACATCTATCTTCTACCTGGGTGGGAGCTGTTCCCGAACCAGAATATAATCATGAACTGTCTCAATTCCCAAAAAACTTTTCCAATACACATTTCATCTGACTGAGCAAGCTTTAAACTTTCTTTTTTTTTTCTACGAGTGCTGAATGGCAATAAAATTGCAAAGGAAAACAAATATTGCACAAAATGGTATTATTCTGAATATCATGTATGTATCCCAAATAAGCACATTTCAGAAGCATAATAAATGTGCCTGTAGCATATCCAAGATCAAGAAGCAGATCACTAACAACAGAAAAGAAAATGCCACCATTCAATAATTTCTAATGGCAACAAATAACAAGAATATATCCTTTTCACAGTAGAAATAATTCTAATTTTGGCATACATGTAAGATTATTCATTAATTGTATACATTTTTACAAAATGAAAAATCATCCCAAGGGGAGGACTGGACAAAATCCTCATTTACTCTAGTATGGAACCAGATTAAGAAGTTGCCGTAAAACTGAACCTTCACAAGGCTTCACTGGTGTTTGTTTACACAAGAAACATCATGAAAAGTGCTTAAACTCAGTGCTCTGGCTGCAGCAAACGCACCTACCCTATGTTCAGGCTGAAAAATTTATTATTTATAAAGAGCAGTGATAAATGCAGTTAACTATTTATTTAAATGTTAACATTAAAAGTGTTTAACAAAAGGAGAGGAATCAGGAAGCTCATTTAAAGTTGCAGATCTGTTCTGAAGTCTCAGCATTGTTCCTTTTATTTTTCTCAGCAGCATGGGTTCAGGATGGAGTTGTTAGGTTTAAGTTAGAATTTCCTGGCTTTTCTTTTGGTTTGTGTTAAACCTCAGTATTTTTAAACATACTTTCACAAGGGATTCCACTGGTCAATTCTTCTCTCTTTTTCCTTTTCCCCCAAGGTTTTTTTATGCATATGTAATCATTTTACAGATGGCGTACAACAATTCGAAACACTCTTTCCAAGCTATCCATTCCAAACTAAAATAACTAAATTTAAATATTATTTTCTGTATTACTGTTTCAGTGATCTTTCTGTATTCAAATCATATTGAGATTTTGAGGAAAAAATAAAAGTAAAAAGAAAAAATGAAGTGATATTTTTTCATGCTCTCAGGGAGATCCAGCTCCAGGCTCACTTCTGCAGATAAGAAATGGTATCTGGCTTCCTCTCTCTTCTGCTATCTGCCTGCCACTGCTCTGGTATTGTATTCCTCACCTTCAGTGGCAGCACACAGCTGCTGCTTCTCTTTCCTCTGAGATCCACTATTGTGAAAGGTGCTAGCTGAAAATATACAAATTATATTATCACAGGAGTTTGGTGTCCTATTTTCATTTCAACAGGAANGCCGCTACTGCTCTGGTATTGTATTCCTCACCTTCAGTGGCAGCACACAGCTGCTTCTCTTTCCTCTGAGATCCACTATTGTGAAAGGTGCTAGCTGAAAATATACAAATTATATTATCACAGGAGTTTGGTGTCCTATTTTCATTTCAACAGGAAATTTATTTTTAATTTTAAGAAAGTGAATATGAAGGGTCAATACCAAATTTTTACTGCTGAACTTGAGTCAGTTTTTATTTTTTTTTGTAAGAAGAGGGTAACTAATTTGATTTTTTTTTTTTTTTTGGTTAATTGTACTTGTTTGTTTGATTTTCTTATTTGTTCTTGCCAGGACAAGCTATAATGAGCTGGAGTTCCCTCACTTTCCTCTTGCCAGCCCGGACCCTCCTCCTGTGATATGCTGGGCTCTTGTGGCTGAGCTCTCTTAGAGCAGTCTTGCAGTAGTTTCTGAAATCAAAAGCTGAAGTATGGGAGGGTGACTCTGAAATGAGTCAGTTACAAACTTCATATTTTCTTGAATAATGTTTCTGTTTTCAGTCTGTTTCAGAAATCATGTCCAAAAAATGGAATTTGGCTTTTATACATACTCTCACTGCAAGAGAATACACTGTCATTACACATGTATTTCACAGGCCCCACTTTGAATTACTTGCATGAAGTATCCAGCAGGTGCTGCTTCCTCTGTGCTGGTGGAATACTCCTTGGCACTCCCTGGTGCTGTGAGGATGATTGTCTTCCAAACATCAGTGTTCAGGAGAGGGCATCTCTGTTTCCCATTCGAGTTGCAGCATTTATTCCATTTGTTCTGATCACCTTTTCAACCAGATTTCCTAAACTCTAAGAATGAGAGAAACCAATTGTAGCTTTGTGGAAAATCCTGAATATTTTGGACACTTTTGAAAAAATAAGATTTTAAAGTGCCTCAATTCCTATGGCGTGGGATATTCAATAATTTGCACTACACATTCAGAGTTACTGTGGGAACATTATTTTCAGTGGTGAATTTGGGGATAAACTGCCTTCTGTGGCACAAGTACGTATCCACCTCCTAGAAGTGGTTTTGAAAAAGGTAATTTTCTTTTGATAGACAATAGTAAAAATGAAAATTGACCTCTTTTTAATGGCTTCTTGACTCATAAGTTATTCAAGTTATTCTATTATTCCTGTTTTACTGGTATATTAACCATGAACTCTAAAGCTATGCATTATTTAATGTGCCAATATTGTGTAACTTTTTCTCAAGAGAAATTTAATGGCATATATTTTTTATAATTTGAAGTGAGTTCACCATTTTGTTCCAGCAGCAGTTTTCACTTGAGAAGTGTAAACAATATTCTATGGTTGCAGTTTCTTGATAAAATAATATAAACATAAACATAAGTATAAAGCATTTCTTTGTGGAGTCCAGTTGTAGAATTTTCTTTCTTTCTATCATTCTGGGATGTGTGTGCACCATGGGGAGCTGTGCTTTGCAAATAGAAATTATCCATCAGATAGATGGATAAGATTAACCCCAATTCCTGTTAAAGGGAGCTAAGCATGCAGATCCTTTGGATGTTTTCAGATATTTCAGCCAAAGTGGGTATGTGGTCTAACTTTATTACTGTGGGAAAGCCACAGGCAACATTCTTAGTTGTGTAAACTGATCCAGTAAATTCAGCTTTGCTGATTTATGTTAACTGATGATCTGACCCAATGTTTAAAGGATATTAAACATATCAGACGTACAATAAAAAATAATTGTTGATTGACTGTTTCTTCCAGAATGCAAACACAGAGAATGGGCATTTAAGGTTTTTGGAGTCGTTCAATATTTTAAATGATGGTTGAACGCAATAGAGCTATTCTAATCTGCGCCGGCTCAGCATCTGACAAAGAGCTCTGAATGCTGCTAAGATCATTTGGCTGTTTCTGTTTACTGGAGCATAACCCAAGGGCAATGGGACAGTTGGCAAACTTAAATGGCAACAAGATTACTATAAATTAAAAAAAAAAAAAACATTTTCAGGGCACATAATTAATTATTGGAGAGTATCCTGCCCTCACAATATTTTAAGGCAAATACGTTAGGATTATAAAATTGCTTTGTCCAGGATGGAAATAAAAAGCACTCCTGGATTCTTCTGTTTCACTTCCTGAGCTGACTGCAAGTTTCTGCATGCTAGGTACACGCTTTTTGTTAGGCATAGTGTTGGTTTGTTTTCATTATGGATGAGCACAATTGTGGTCAGAGGAAGAAGATTCCATTTTTCTTTGAAGCATTTGACACTTTTCCTTGTCAGAGGAAATGATCCTGGCTCAAAGGACTCATCAGTCTGACCAGAATTAGCAATTTCCAAACTATTAGGTCAATGAAGGGATTTGCTGCATATCAATTCCTTAGCCTTTTAGGCAGTTTAAAAAGAACTCTGTCCTGGCATTTCTCCAGATTTTATATTGTGCCTGGAATTTCAGCCTCCAGCCTTTCACTCCAGTTCACTGGAGTTTACCCAGTGATCATTTGATGTTGATGTTTTGCTTTGACACGGTGCTAACATGATGTGCTGAGGATGGAGAAAATATCAAAGAGCACAAAAAACTCTTTTGCTGTTTAAAAATATTTGAAACCAAATATAAACTTTGCTGATAGCTGAATCCTTTCTTTTTGTGATTTTTGGAACAGATAGGCTTTTTATCCAAACTATTTATCCTAATCAGCAGTTGGAGGAGAGGAATGTTAAATAAACTATTTTATTCTGATTCTTTCTCTGGATGTTTACCAGGCTGTTGACAAAGGCCAGAGAATGTTTAATGACTTGGTGGGGAGACTTGAAACAGAAGTGGGTATCACACTGGATGCTCCTTATTTGCTTTCTTTCACAGTGCAGCAAAAGGGAAATGATGACAGACCACCTCTTGATACCCAGTTTGATTAAGAAAATTTATCATGTTCCTTGTCATGAGTTCAAGTCTCCCACATTGAATAATATAAACACTCTCAAACAGAGCCAGAAATAGGCAGATAAGACTCAGATGTCTCTACCAGAGAATCATATTTGGTCTGGAAACGTGAACATGACCTCAAAATTACTCTCATGTAGAACTAGGAAGTATTTAAAAATACTTGAAAGCCTTGTCCCTGTGCAATCAACACAGGACTCCCAGTTTGGTGAAAGGAAAAGTGGTCTCTTCCATTTCTGAAGCCTGTACATTCCTTGAGCTGACAGTAATCAGACACATAATCGGGAACTCATTATTTCCTGGAACTTTGAATTTATTTTCATTCTGTCAGTTCGCATATAGAAAATTATCCCCCAAATTAGAACAGCATTCTGGCAGTCACGTTAGAGAATGTTACAAAGGAGATAAAAGTGGCACAGAACAAAAATATATTTCAAGACTGTGTCATCAAATTCATCTCACAAAAGCAAGAAGATTATTTTTTGACATGAAGAGCTACATATAAACAAAAAATGTACACATTTGTTATTTAAAGAATTTTCTCTGTGATTTTGTACACTTCTGAGCTCTCACTGCAGGACATAACTAGAAAAAGATTTCTTTTGTGGCTTACAGAAATGCATTTTAGTAGCATATTCTGAATGCATTTAAGATAAGTAATAAACACCTTTAGGGAAAAAAAGCTCAAAATTTGTACTCATATTTGTATTTATATGGAGTATGGAATTCCATGTTTGTATGAATTTTCCGGGGAAGGAATGAGGAGGAAATCTGGCATTGAGGGATAGCGTTGCTTCTGTGTCATCCAAAGGTGGGTTGCTGTAGTAACACTGTAGAATGAGGAGATCCAGTGTCTCAAGCCATGACAATGCCCCTTATGTCACACCCACAGGTGTGACATAAGGTAGAATTTTCCCAGCTGAAGCCAAAAGTTTTTAGACCTTTGGTACAGCCAAACTGTGTGTTGAGTTTCGGATAACTGAGAAACAGAGAATGGATTAAATTCAGTGAACAATGTGGAGAGGCAAATAGTTTTTCCAGCCCTAGAATTAAGGCTTATAGTCCTAGCCCTTCATCTCTGGAGACCTGATTCTCATTCCAGGGTAGGTAATAAATAATGTGCTTGTTTGGTCAAGTGGCTATCTTCTGTTTGGCAACTTTTAGGATTCTTATTGTGTATTGCAGATTGACTTTTCACAGGTTGATTATATTATGTTTAAAGTAAATTCCCAGGAAGAATTTTCAACATATTTTGGAAGCAGGATAATCTTTATAGGTGGGTGGTAGAAAATAACCTTTATTTTTATACAATACATGTGGTAGACACGTGGCAGAAAACAAAAATTGACAGGGGATTTAAAACACCATCAGAGCAAATCAAAGGCATAAATTCAAATGAAGCAGATGGACTTATGGTGTTAGTGAGAGTTGATATGAATCTTTAGATATAAATGACATAATAATTTTGCTTACTAGATGTCTTCTGTTTTATATGTAGGTTTTTACAATAAAATATATATATGTATATCTGATCCCTAAAAATTTCAGGTGCAGTTAAAGAAGTCAAACAATGCTTCTTTAGGTGAAAAAAAAAAACTCTGAAGGATGGGTCATAGCTGAAATCTAGGGCACATAATTTGCTCAGTAAAATGAATGATAGTGCATTCATACAAAAGTATGTAAGAGTATTTGAAAAGGTGTTTCTACACATAATATTGAATTGTTTTGTTTAGAAACTTTTAAATCTGTAGCTGTTCAGAACTTTGACCTAGGGGTGAGAGGTCAAACAATAAATATGGTTGAATGGTGGGCATTTCTGGTCTATGGATATTTCACCTTGAGATGCTTTTCTTGTAGGAATACTTCTGTATGTGTATCCTTTCAGATGCAGTTCTTTTATCATATTCCTTAATTCAGTGTCTGAGCACCCTCAATAAAACCATGAGCGATAGCATTAGGGGTTTTTTTTTTCAGATCTCGTTCCCATAGGGAAAACTATGTTTAGATTTGCTTTAGTAGAGCTTCTTTTGGTTTGTTCTTGTGTGTTTATAGATACAGTTGTGGTTTTACAAGTCCATCTAAAAGAAATGTTCTTTGACCTTGGAGCAAAAGGTGGTGGGATTTCTAAAGTTTATTACTTGGTGAGTGGGCCCATTTCACAGTTTTGAAAGGTCTGTGAGAAAATCGTGTCTTTTGCCTAGATAAACACTTTTGTTACTGTAGAGTGCTGTGCTTTTCCAGACAGCTTTTAAATACAGTCTTCACTCCAGACTTGAAGCAGTTTTATAAATGCCTTGAGACATGGACGTTGGAACAGCAAGTCTGAGATTGAGATAATGATTTCTGATAACAAGTTTCCCCATTGTGACTTTATATTCTGTGCCTGAAATTTACCTTAAGCTGATGCTCCAACCAAGGCAGGATTTTTATTGTATATTTAGATTTAGACTGAACAGTATCATCTTTGAGACATATTTGGACATTTGGGAAAATGAAAGGATTTTTGTCTTGCTTCTGAGTCTGTTCCAAACAGCTATATTCCATTTTTTCAGTCTAGGCTATTTAGATTCTTAACGTGTTTCCAAACATCCGTGATATAGGCTATAGTGAAAAATCTCATTCCTGAAGAAGTAGGTTGTTTTCCCATAACAAGTATTTCATGAGTCAGCAGTGACTTCAGCATATTTTTTTCCCCAGGTAGAACAGGAGATAAAGGTTTGGAGTCTGGATTCTTATTTACATTTATTGACAACTCTTTGTATTTCAAACTGTAATATAGGGAAAGGAGTGTGATATCATCATGAGTTCAGCAGGAAGAATACCCATCTCTTATTTTACATCATAAGAAGTCAAGTCCTGTTTGGTATTAAAGATTGTGTTAGTCCAACGAATGAGTTAATGTCAAGCCAGTGTTTTAGCAAGAAATGGAAACACAGGGGCATAATGGAAGAAACTTCCTGGTTATCAAAGCAAATTCACATTGGATTGAAGATATATTTGAGATCCTTATGCATAATTGCAGAAATATTGGCACTTGTGACAAAAAGAATTTAGGAAGGTGGCATTTTTAAAAAAATCAGATTAACTTTGGAAAAATAGCATCAGTGTGAAGTGCTGAACAGATTGTAATCTCACAGCAATTAGCCCAGAACCTGTCATGCAATTATTATCCACGTTAGCCAGGACCAAACTGATCGATGGGATTAAATAAAAACCATAGATTTATAGGTTGCATGAAAAATTTCGAAACACCATATGTGGATTGGGCATCTGTATCACAAGTGAATTGCAAGGGAAATAGAAAACCAACAGGTAATTAAACTGTAGAAGGCTTCTCCAGCTAAAGATTTATTCAATTGCCCAATACACTGTGCCTACAAAAGCAAACAAACATGTAAGATTTTAGAGCAGGTAGCAGTGCTATGTAAGACAGAAATTATGAGCCAAGTAATACATTTAAGGTTCTTTCATGCAGTAATTTCACTGGAGGTATGAATATTTCTGACGTGATATCGGTCTGATGACAATGTGAATAAGCGCGTGATCCCATATTCTGTTGACATGAACTTTAAAGACATAAGGCAAACATTTAAGTGAGAAGTGTATATGGGAACAATTTTCAGCTGTATAACTCCATGCAGATTTGGTAATAGTGTTCGTTGTTATCCATCTGTGGATGAAGCTACAAGATCTGATACACAACTGCAGCATCAACATAACATGGCACAAGCACTTACAGGAACTTAAGGCTGTCATTTTGCTTAAGTTTTGGGAGGGATTAATGAATCTAAGAAACATAAAAATGGAGTAAAGAAAAGTGATTTTGATCTTTAACAGGGACTATACATCAAACACTGAAAACTTGTGTGGTGTTAATCATCAGAAAACTTTGGGGGCTGTGCAGTTACACCAAAGTTCATGGGATGTGAATATGCATAACTGTCCTTTGCACCTTGCCATGTCTTTTGCACTACCATTTGTTTATATGATTTTTTAATTCCTATTTTTTCTAGTTGGGGATGGTAGGTTTAAAAGGGCATTACAGCAATATTGGCATAGACTATAAAACTTATCAGATGTTCACTGCTTATAAACACAATACACTCCCTCTCTCACTCTTTGATCATATAACTAGCAAAAAAAAAAAGGGAAATTACACTTAGAACCTTTTGTTTAAGGCCTTTAATTTAGCGTTGTAACACACTCAGATTGCATACTGCTGTGTCTGCTTAGTAGATCAAGAAACTGTGGGACAGCAATATTAAGTGACTTATCCAAGTCACTCTGCCTCAGAGACTCAGTGGAAGAACTGGAAACAGAAGCCAAATGTTTTATTTCTCAAATCTTTGGTCCAAGACATTGGATTCAAGACTAAAATCAGACAAAACTCAGGAGCTTGGCTTCTTAGGAAACAGGTAATTTTGTTCAGGGATCCTTAGGTTCACAAGTAAGGTTGTTTGTAATTTAGGTGCCAAGATAATAAATGAGAGATAAATTATAATGCAAATCATACTTTTGTATGATTATTTTTATTGGAAAGTGCAAAAACAAAGTCCAACTTTACAGGGAAGCATGTTAGTTTCAATCAATTTTTTTCTCAAGAGAGGCTTTGCAGGTTCAAGATGGAATTTCTAGTTACAGAAACCCAGTGCAAAAACACTGGATGTGATGACGGCTAAATGGCTGGGGTACTTACCCTCGGTTCAGGAAAAAAAGGCTCAATCTTTGTAACATCAATTCATGATGGTGATTTGAGTCTGGTTCTTTTTCATCTTTTTCTAGGGACACTGGTTATTCTGGTGACAGTCTCTTGCTGTCTTCTCTCAAAAACTGTAAGAGATGTCTGTTTCATACAAACACCACATGCAAAAATCTTCAGGTTTTTTGGGTTTTTTTGCTATGAAACTGTCCTTTCTCACACAGCTTCTAATATAGATGCTTGAGTAGTCTGGTAGTAACATGTTCAAAGTTCAAAGCCAGCAATGATCTAAATCATCATTATTCAGCCTATACAAAATATCTGAACCATCAAGACCAGGTGTTTATAACACAAAAACCATTACAGTAAATGCAACACGTTTCCATTAGTTTTTGACAGTTTTACTAAAGCAGACAAAGCCAGAATGGAGTTTGAGCCAGAATTTTCTGCTTGATTGTTGAGACTGCCTGTTCTCTTCAGGGCAGAGGTATGTTGCAGCAGAAGGCAGAGGCTAAGCTAAGTTGTGATGTGGAGAGAGGAAGGAGGAGTGGAGCTCTGCAGACCATATGACTGTGTGTGACCCAGGGTTCACAGTGTGCTAAGTGATGCTCACTGGAGGGGAAAAGGAATGAGACAGCACTATATCCCTCCTGAGTTTCCACTACAGTCTGCCCCTAGGAAGAAGACTGCCTTGTGTGTTTAACAAAGATTTGTAGCCTTCGCTACTGTTGACTATGTTATTTTTTTTTAAATCAAATTGTTTTTTAAAAAATAAATTAATTGTGCTGCATGCACAAATCCAACTTCGTAGTTAACATATTGGGATGCTTGGACTGGGGCCAACTCTGTATTTTACTTTCTGATTTTTGGAGCATTATGTCATGGTGAAACCAGAGAAAGTGTGTAATAGATCCATCCCCTTGTTATCTGTGATCTTACTACTTCCACAGCTTGCAAATCCTCCAAATTAGGTTCACATATCAGCACTTCAGTAGTCTTCAGCAGCATCAGCTTGACACGACATAACAAGCTTTCTGATACTGAAATAAATGGCCACCCTTCAGCAGCAATGGTATAAACTGGATTTTGCTTTCTTTAATGGCTGAGTAACATCTGTTCAAGTATTACAGGAGTTTATTTCAAATCCTTCCTCAATTTTTGTGTATGTTTGTGTATGCGCAATAAAGTGTCTGCAAACTAAATTTGTCAGTGAATGCTCTCTTTAGCTGCAGAAAGCTTGGGGCAGCTGAAGTCTAATATCAAGTGCAGAAGTTCTACAGATCTGTACATAAAAGAACATTGCAAATGTTCCTACTCAAAAGTACAGAAAATTATCATTATGTTTTTATAGATAACATCAGCTTGGGCCTCCCTGCGCATGAGAACTGCCCGTAGGAAGTTTAATGGCAGGATTGTAGACAGCACTTTGGGGAGGCACAGTGAGCACAGGATGAACAATCCTCTTCCTGCAGCCCTTTGCCTCATTTACTGGACACCTTCTAAGGCGTGCAGCGAGCCAGGCAAGGCAAGGCACTGAGGGACAATGGGCTCATTCAGTGCAGAGCACTGATTCATTTCTGCATCACCTTTCACTCTGCACAGCGGATGAAACGGGGGGGAGGGGGGGGGGAAAGAGTCTGTGGAAAAAATAGTGTGCATTTTGTGTAATTAAAGGTTATATAATAATGTACAAGCACAGGAAAACTCTAGTACAGTTGAAAAAACACTCTTGATTTGAAGATTTCTTAATGGTTGCATGTGAAATGTCAAAAATATCAAAATAAGTGTTTTTTAGTAGTTTTTTTAATTTTTTTTTTGTAAGGCATATGTATACACGTTTGTTACTGACTGTTCTTTACATTCATATAGAGTTGACAGTAATTTTAACATGTGAGATGATTAAACTTGAACAGGATTTTTCTATGTCAGTAAATGGGGCTTTCTCAAAAGAGAAATTTTAATAAGAAAGGATCCTCTTTTCCCCATTTCTGAAGATTTCACAGGAGATTAAAATATTTCAGGTCTGCTAGTGTTTAATTTCTGCTTCAGCATAAGCATAGAAATGACATATAGAATTTGTTGCTTTGGATCTTTCATGCTTTTTTTCCTTATAGAAAAGATGCTGTGCATATGGACTATGTTTTCCATACTGCATGGCAGTTAGTCCCTGGGGATGCATGCTAGCAGAGAGAATAGATCCTTTTATTTCAGTTTGGATTTGATAGATCAGATAAAATACATTGATTCAAGGATATTAAAATAATTTAGCTAAAAAGCTAAAAAAGAAAAAGGATCATTTTTAAGCTTTTGTCGTAATTATAAAAATAAGTATCAGAATATCAGACTTTCCTCTAGGGTGGAAAGTTTTCCCATCTATGCCACTTACAGATTAGGTAAAGCAAATGATTACATTGCAGATCCTGATTAAGACATAACATCTTATTTTCATCTTTTTTTTTTTTTTTTTTTTAATGATTTATATTCTATTTCAGGCTCTGTGTGTGGTCTGGACAGGGCCTCAGTAGAGCAGAGACTTCAAGACTTGTGCCAAGCTGTGCAATGTTATGGTGGTCTGATGATATGGGTTGCTGCTATTTTCTATTTTAATAACAACTGTTTTCTTTTAACATTATAAAGCTGGCAGTTGTTAGTGCTTTTAATTGAACTATCCATGAAGTGTGAATGATAGGTGGAGCTGGCTCAAAGGATGATCCAGAAAAAATTAATACAATTAATAACAGGGCTGGGGTTTATTTTGCCTGCAGAAAATCCCTTCTCTGTGACCAGGCAATAGACTCAGCATTTGTGTGTATGTGTCTCCAACACCATGGGCCTTAATACTTTGCATAGTCTGTTTCCCTTTAAATGCTTCTTTAGGCTTGAGTTCACATGTCTTTCCTTAGCTCATACTATTTTTGTAGCAGAGCCAACAGCCTGACAGCACTTTTAAAAAAGAATGAATGGGGTTAAAGTACCCAAGTAGTGATACGTTGTTTTGATGACTGTTCCCCGTCGTTTTGACTGCTGAGCAGTCAGCTATTGGTAATTCAGAGAGAAAAAACAATTGAAATTCAGATTGTAGGCTTCCCGTGAATTGTTGTAGCCTAGCAGTGGAATACTTGCTTTAGAAGAGTCCCTCGTCATAATGTCACTGTCACAAAGGTTACTGCAGTCTGTGTTATTCCAGGCTGACCCGCCCTGGGTGAATTATTTTACAGAGGTCGCACTGGCTGCAAACGTACATGGATCTAGCCTGCACTGTGGTGTGCCTACTGGCACAGCAGCTGCAGCTCCCTGACTCAACATGTGTGGGAAGAGACTTGGGAACCTTCTCCAGGACAGGCCAGTGAGCTCTCATTATCCAGCCATCTGGACCCCAGATAATTCCAGATGTGACATGTGCAGTAAAGGCTGCCACACAAATATGTGTTATGAATTCAGCTCATTTTATTTTGAGTTATAGAGTTTTGAATTCGCTCTGTTCCTTCATCTACAATAAACAAACACATGTGTATGTGTACACACACACATTACTGCCTTTATATGCTGTACCTACCTCCTCATCCACTCACACCCCAAAAAGTTTCACTGAACTTGATCCTATGGAAGTCCATCCTTCAGCTTCTATATGTTCACCTCTGGGAGATTATTATTTCTACTCTTATCTCATTTTGGTCCTTCTGGCTCGCTTGACTTGCTTCAGTGATATTTACAATGTTCCAGGAAGATGATTTCTCTCTTTATCGTGAGTGCCATGACTATGTGTGTGGGGGGAAAAACCTGACAGTTCAAGAATGGGAAGCAATTATACATCATGCACCCTGTATCCTTTAAATTTTATATTAATGATTGCTGTGGAATGAGAAGCCAAGTCTTTGAACAAAGAAATATATAACAAGCTGGGACAAGTGTGGTGAGGCAAATGTTCATGTGGAACAAATATTTCCATAAACCAATTCAAGAGCACAGGAGAATTTTTAAGGGACTCATTTGCAGGACATAAATGCTGACCTTATGTAGTGTCTATGTATAGAAACCTTGCTGAAAGCAAGATTACAAAGTACAGACTAGAGTTAAGGAATTCATTTATATCGAGAGTTGACCTCTGAAGTCTTATTTTACCCTTATCTCTGAGGCATTGGGATAAGGGATAGTTTGGGGTTAGCCACAGTCTGACTTTGGACACTCAACTGAAGCACCCAGCCTGGAAGACTTACCTTTCCAAACTCCTTACAAGTACTCAATGGAGGATACAGAAACATCTTGGGAACATTTCTGAAAAACTGCCTGACAACCGCCTGTCCTTCTGTACTCACTGTAGAAATATCAGGGAGGCAGAGAGACAGAGAGTATCCTAAGTCAGTAGACTAAGGTATGTGGTGGGAAATGCTTCTATGATCCCCCACTGTCTTCTGTCAGTTCCTTTTCTTCTTTACTGGCAAATTAAATTATATGAAAATGGACCAAAGAGTTTTGTTGTTTTTTCAGCTTGGAAATATCTGACATATATGGCTTTAAATGTATTTTAGATGAGCCCTCTCTAGCACAATGCCTGCTGTACAGTTGTCTGAAACTGTGAAGGAATGAATACCTTAACCTAGGCATTACTCCAGGAAGAACCTGGTACTGTGCCCTTTACGTTTCTGGATCACCACATGAAAATAATCTGTTACACTAAGGAGGACGCTAAATTTATTTAATTATATTAATTATTTACAAGTTCATACATCTTCAGATTCTTTATATCCTAAAATAGTAACTGGAGTTGTTACTGGATCTCCAGATCCTGGCTCCTTGCTTGATCTCTAACGTAAACACCTTTTGGGTTCTTGCAACAACAATTTTTTTTCCATGTAGGCTTTTCAGTCACTTCCAGCTCCTATTCTTCCCTAACCTGGCTTTCATACTTCCTTTTGACTGTAGCATAATGCTTTTTCAGTTAACCACATTTCCTCAGCATTTTGTTGGCCCCCTTTCCATTTAAGTTGAATATAAATAAGTACAGATTGCCATTCCATAACTTCTCTTTATAGTCATTGCTTCTGGTGTCATGCTATAGTAAGGTCAGATGCTCTTTGAACTGGTGTTGTCTCTTCACTTGATAGGTAACCTGGTCTGTTTCCTCACACTAGAAAAATAATAAGGTTGGTTTGCAGAAATTCCTTTAAAACATTACTTGAGCATCCTGTCTGGTAGTAGAGATGAACTTCTTTCTCTACATTTTGATAGTCATCCAAATCTCCTTGTGTCTCAGCCCTCTTGTGCATTGTTCTGGGAGTTTTCTTCCTGTAGACAGCTAAGCAGATTCATGTGGATCATCTCCAGATCAGTCCCTAGGTTTTGTTGTTTTACAGCTCCTAGTTAAGAAAGATTATAAAAAACAGGGTCATTGTTGTCTCTGTTCCCTCTTGTTCAATTTGGAGAATGTTCTGGCACACAGTAAGCTTCAGTGAATCCCAGCGATCTGGCACTGGGTCTGGACTTTGCTTACTTCCTTACTTAGGCTTATAGGCCAGGAAAATGTTGTAATGTAGTTTCTTCTCTCCAGTTAGTCCTTGGAGATTCCCCCTCTTCAGATTCAACTGTAGACCTTCATATATTATTTTCTCTGCTGTTTTTTAGCTCAGCAGATTTCTTATAACTTCCTGCCTAATGGCTCCTTCTCCTCCTCTTCACTCCTTATATGAGCATGAGGTCACAGTGAGGTTGTTTATTCATAAGTCTGCTTCCAAAAAACTTTGCCCTTTCAGTTTGTAACCTTTTAAACCCTTACAGGACTTTAAACATTTTCAGCTCGGTTGATTCTTTTCTTCCGAGTTTTCAGTTTATGTGATTAATCTTTATTTTTCAGTGTGTGTACTTGAGTGCTAAAAGATTTTTATACAAACACAAAAGACAAGAAATAAATATATTGTACAAAAGGCAACTGGATAGGAATGAGAAACAGTAACAGCCTAAAAGAGAATGGAAGGAAAAAGGGAAGATGTGATTAGGATAGGAAGGCTCCAAAACCCAGAAACTAAGCACCTGTCCTTCTGGTGTTTCACAGCTGGCATTGATTGATTGACTGATTGATTCCCGAAAGACAGTCTTGTAAGATTGTCACAGTGAAGTTTGATATTTATGCTCTTTTCCCACATCTTTACATTTCCCTCTCCTGTGTTCAAAGAGATCTGGACACCTAGCGTGACACAGAGACAGTGACAGCAATATAGAAAATTCTGGACATTCTGGACATCAATGGGAAAACATCCCCTGATTTTAAAAATACTTAAATGCTTTACTAACGGTTGGAAAGCTGAAAGATAACACAAAGAGAGACTGAGTGTGACTATTTACCTCTGGGCATATAAAAAGTAAGCACATGTGGATGGCTGACCCCTCTGGTACTGAGAGAGAGGAGCCAGAACACAGCACCCTAGTCTATCAAATTATGTTCCCAGATCAAAGGTAGCTAACAGCTGCTGGAAAGGGAAATAGGATAAGGAAACATGCAGACCTTTGGAATGATATGAATCAGTGCAATAAAAAAGATGTCTTGAGAGAAATCCTGAAGCAGCTGATCTTGAAAAACCTGGTAAGTGTACAGTTTGTGTTAATTAAAATCTAATTAACTTCCAAGGTAATACAGACAGGCATTCTCGGGGCTTGTATTCTGTATGAATTCTAGGTGAGTTCAGCAAATTTTTGGAACTTAGGACTTAATTGAACATCCTGTCCAGGACAGGGTAAAGCTGATTTTGCTACACACACAGCAGGCTCACTGCAAGTGATTTAGGCAGATTTAAATGAAGAACGTATCTCCTCTCTGAAACAGAGAATGTATCTGAGAGCCAAAATACAGAATTTGATGGGTCATATGTAAAAAGAGGTTTGTAACTGTTTGTTGATTGTTTGTGTTCCTATTTGAAGGAAATTGGATTTGAAAAAATCTTCTCCCACTTGTCCAGGATTAGGTGGAGAACTTAAGTTTGAGCAACAAAAAAATCCCCACAAAAACTCACTATCTCTCTTCTTTAACCCTTATAAAGGTTTGGAGAATAGATCTGTAGGCTGATAATTATGTTTTTTTCTAAGCCAAAGTATGCTTTAATGAAAATATTTATCAAAGTTTCCTTCTTACTGAAAGTGACTTTAATTTTTAGGACTTTCAAAATGTTTCAGGAAATATTTTGAGCTTTATAGTTCCACCCTCCAAATGACAAACCCATCCTAGAAAACCAGAATGTTTCCAACTAAGCATCAACAATCATCAGTTCTCATAGAACCAAATACCCTGGTTTAGTAATGCCTTTGTAGCACAGCCATGATTTCATAGAGCAAGCCTCCACTGGAGCTGTTCTTCCTTTATTTTCAGATATATAATGATATAGAGAAAGTTATTTCATTTAGTTGCAGTCTTTTCATGAACACTGCAGTAGGATATGTGCTGTAACCTCTCCCAGACAAAAATACTGTGCAGACTGCTAAAAAATATAACAATCTGTTTGAAGTGTGTGTGCATAGCACCCTTCCTCCACTGTGTTAGATCAAGTCATAGTATTTATTGTCTTTGCAACTTTGGATTGTGCAAAAAGAATGGAGATCAGTTTGTACATTGTCAGATTCGGACTTTATAGACCACATTGAATTCTGGAAGTTCAAGCCAGAGCATCAGCGTCTGGTAGAGGTTCTCCAAAACACAGCCACCATTGAGCAACACCCTCCCATGTGGTATAAGGTAAAGAAAAAAAAAATTGAGGGATGGCAGCAATCATTCTTAAGAGAAACATGACATGTGGTGCTGCAAGTAAGAATCTAATAATGGGAGGGTTTTGCCAATAGAGACCATAGAAAATGCTAAACTGGAAGGTACATGCCCAGGTTCATCGAGTCCAACCTCTGGTGCTGTACAGGACACCCCAAGAATCACATCATGTACCTGGGAGTGTTGTCCAAACACTTCCTGGGCTCAAACAGGTTTAACTCTGTGACCACTTCCCTGAGGAGTCTGTTCCTGCTCTTGAGGGAGTTGACAGCCCCTCCACGTTTAGTGCTGCCAGCAAACTTACTCAGTATTCCTTTGAGTCCCATGTCCTGGTTGGTAATGAAGGCATTGAAGAGAACTGGGGATGGTGCCTTCTATTGAGATAAACTCTCTTCTCAAAAGAATTTTTAAGGAGGGAGTTTTAAGGAGGGAGTACTGTGAAGAGTTTGTTCACTTTTTGTTTGAGGACAGTGGCCAGTAGACGTGATTTCTGACACTAGAATCAGAAATCTTTTGGGGAATTATATAGTAATGAGAAAAAGACAGAATCATTTGCCATTGGAGGACTTTATAAAGTTCTAGGACTTGATGTACCTACTAATAGGAAAGTAGTGAGAAATATGGATGAGTCTAGCATTTTATTCTCATATATAGTCAGTCCACATGTCATTTGCTTTTTTATTGATTTATGAGAACTCAGACTACTCTTTGTTCCCATGAAATATAACAAGCACAAAATGAACATCAGTGGATTGAGTTACTTTGTGCAGTAACTCTATGAACTACCTTTTGTTTCTTGATTTTTTTAAGTGACATTATTGAAGACAGAACTAATCTGAAACTACTTTTTCAATGACAGGTAAGATTAACTGAGACTCATTTATTACAGTCCCTGCATTTGCATTTATTGGTCCTGTAGATGTGAACAAGGAAAACCTTACCAAAAAATGTTATAAAAGGAATGACTTTAGGCATACTGACCACACACACAATCATTACAGCAGATGAGGTTCATCTCTTACAGAGCCTTAAACATAAATCTTCACAAGATTCTTCTCTTAGGAATTCATACATGATAAAAAAAAGAATCCCTAATGATCTACTTAACTATTATCAAACTGTGCCCTAGATTGTAAATGAAAAATATAAAATAGGACCTTCTATTCCCATGTTTCCTACTTTAATCAACATGAATTTGAGGATATTCAGGGCTTTCCAGCATCAGATATGTTATATGGCATTCATACTTTTCCCAAAGGACTCTGAATAAATACTAATTAAAATTAAGCTAAAATGTGCAGCTTTTAAAATATGTATCTTTTTTTTTTTTAAATCTACTTTTCTTCTGGGTAACAAATGTGAATACAGACTTGTTTCCTGCCTAACTTACTTTCCCATGCTTCTGTGTTTTCTTCTTTTTTGTCCTTTTTTGTATGAAGGAAAGAAATAGTTTTGAAGAAAGCTGAACTCTCAAAATCCACTGGGTATTGTTCTGTGTCAGAAATTGCTAAGCATAGTATGCTAACAATGGGCCAAATGCTGTGGGATAACTTTTGGATTTGGGATTTGTGCTCATTGAAGGAGAGAAACTTGCCACAGAGCAGAATACTCAGAAAACTTTCCTGAGCTCATTAGTCTATCCTACAGTATAGGATGCTACTGGCCTTTCACCTGGCAAGGTAACATAGCAAGACCAGATATTTACAAGATTACAAGAATCCTAATTCTCTAAGCTCCCAAGTATCTGGCCAATGTCTGATATTGTTATCTGGAATACAAGGAAGGAATTTTGCTGATTATGCTCAATTTTGGCTCACCCTTAATTCTTTAAACTGACTGCTAACACATCTCAAGTACTTCAGACCTTATGCTCTTTGTTGTGGGATGTGTTAATTGAAAGTAAACTTTCCAATGCAGTGAACTGATGGTCAAACATCGAAATATGAGTGGAGAATAAAGTTTGTGTCTAGTAAGAGTATTTATGACAGTAGTGCCCACAGAGCTTGTTAGCTCATGGGCTTGTGTCCTTAGTGAAGGGAGAAATTTGTGCCAGATGACAGAGAAGAATGATGAAATACCATGATTTGGACATCAGGAATAATCGTGGACATGAGGAGGAACTTTTTTTGTGGAAAGAGTTTTAAACATTGGAAATGTCTTCACAGGGAGGTGGTGGAATCACCATCTTTGGAGGTGTTCAAAAATCGACTGCATGTGGCACTTAGAGTCATGGTCTAGTTGGCAAGATGGTGATCAGTCAAAGGTTGGACTTGATGGTCTAGGAGGTCCTTTCCAAAGTAAATGATTCTGTGATTCTGTGATAATGTAGTGCACGGTAGAGGTTAGGTCTGGTTTTAAAAACAGTTTCAAACTTCTGGCTAAATGACATTGTAAACACACCTTTGTGTAAGGCTTCAGTGTCCTCTGCATGGCTGTGGGGATGGGGTGATGTGGAGTGCAGAAAGCACTGAAGTTTCTCACAGAACACTTTTGTGCATCTCAGCATAACTCTGCCTTGAAGCCCAGGCCAGAGTTCTCACTTCGCAATTTCTTGGAAAGTACAGCATGGAGTCAGATAGGGGTTATGGAATTTATAACCCTAAATGTTGTTATTAGTAACAATTTCCAGTTGCTGACAAAGGCAAAGCACCACACAGTTGCTCCATAAACAAATATTTATGTATAATACATGGAAAGTGTAAACAGTTTTTGCAGTGTTTCTTAAATAATTTCTCAATGCGATCAAGAAGTTAACCTACAAGTGTTTCTTCCTGAACAGGCTATTACAATCTGTTATTATCAGATGCACTCACAGAATTAAAGTTTGTCTCATAACATTGACTTATAATGTAAAGAATCAGTACTGCATTTGGATTTCAGTGCTTTGCAAATGTATATAAGGACATTTTTTACTGTGCAATCTCCATTTCAGAAATTATGCCAGTCTGTGTGGCCTGGAAAACAGAGGTGCAACTTAGATTTTTTTTTTTTAAGCTGACCAAAAGATTTTCAGTGTTTCTTGTGACTTTTGAAAATGCTTCTCTTGTCAGCAAACAGAGGTTTGGCAGAGCCTTCTAACTAGACATATTCAGGCCTTTTTAATGGCTTGCTTACATCAGCTTGTGTGGGAGACAGAACAATCAAATATGCCAAACCTGAGTGCTCAAACATGAATTGAATTATGAATTTGGCTCCATAAATTCAGAAATCTTCTTAAAATTAATGAACTTAAAAGGATTATAGTGAAGAGAAGGGTCTTTCTGCCTGCTCTGCAATGGTTTTGCATTTTGATTCATGATTTTAAACTTTTCTCTGTGGCCAATAAAAACCTGAATCTATTTCAAACAGGGAAATTGCACTTAAATTCATGTGTCTTTGCAAGTTTCCAGAAGCTGGGCCTTTGGAAACAAGACACATAACAATAGATTCCAATAAAATTATAGTAACTGCTGACATTGAAAGTGTGTACTCTGTAGCAAAAGTATTACAGGTTTTGTGATGAGACCTGACAGTAACATTATTCTTTCTCTATCATTCAGCTCATCCTCTAGCCAAGACCCTTGAGCTTCCTGTGTGTGTAACCAGAACTGGGCAGAAAGCAGCAATCCTACTCCATAGGGTATTTTGATATTTCTAAATTTAGTTTCTTTCACACAAAATGAAATTTAGACATTTTCTTTGAAATAAAGCTGTCTTCAAACTGCTTTGCATGAAGTCCATCCACAGAGGAAAAAACCTTTGAAAATTGCATTGGCCTCATGGCATCCTTCAAGCTCTCAAAAAATCTTTGAGTACAGGAGTTAAAAAAACTATACTTCACTGGAGTTTCCAAAGAATATGATGTTCTGCCCAAATGGAAACTTTTAGCCGTATATCAGGTTTGTTTGATTTCTTTTGGGAGGCAACACACAAGAGAAAAATATTTGTGGTTCAGGTTGGAAAAAATAGGTAGGCCCCATTCAGCTTTTTTTTTTTTTTTTCTTGTTGTATGGATGAAGAACTATTCTTTTAATAATTTGAATCTCTGGTGTCCCAGGCTTTTGTAACAACCACCATCTGAGAGACAGTTGAATTCCTCCAACATATCTGCCACACACATACAAATTTGAGCAGCTTTGTTCATGTTTCACTATTAAAAAACAAAATAAAATAAAATAAAAAAGTTTTCTGGAGTCAGTAGTAGTCTGAAAGCCTTGGGAAGCTCCAGGTTATAAGGAAGTCTGCCTGCCCTGGACCCTATGGGACAGGAAGTGGGGTAGTGAGGATCCTCCAGCTACTCCTTCTGGCTCCTGATTCACCCAGGGGAATTTCTGCTGGACTGATGCAAACACTGTTGAACAGGAGCCTGTTCTACCAGTATCTGACACAGTATTGACAGATGGGAATTTTATCTCTCTAAGTATACTGATGGAAATGTCTCTCAATTTCTCTCTCTGCATATATACTTACAGATATTTATGCATGTAAACTTCAGGAATTTAATTTTGAAAAATTATGTTAGAAATAAAAATTGCTTCTGAATTTTTGGGACTAACTGTCTTGCTGACCAATTTCTGGCCTAATTCAGCTCTGAGCCTTTGAGAGTGTAAAAAGTGCTAAACAGCCTGCTTTCTGGGTAACTTACTCAGGAAAGGCCCCCAAACGTGTGGCTAATTACCCTATACCCTTCCAGCTGAAGTCTTCACTTATTCTGTCTGCATTTAAGCAGTCACAGGGTTCGAACAAATCATATTTTTCCTCTTTCTCCTTTTTAGAAGTAACAAAATGTTGACATTTGACACATCAGTTGTACAAGTAACAAGGAAGCTGAATGAGTGTGTTTTTGAAAAGCACCAGTTTTCTTTTCCCTCTCTTTGGGAACCTCCCTGAAAATTTGACTTAGTTCCAATTTGTTCAACAATTGCCCAAGACATAATTCCCAAATTTCCCTTTCCATCTCTCCCCACTGAACAATATTCTACTTCCCTTGACATGCCTGCTAACTTTTCTGGGAATCTTTATACAGACCACAATAAGCTCAATATTTTCAAGATGAAAACCCACAGCAGCTTTTCTTTTGCCATCCTCTAACCATAAGCTTTTTTCTTTTCCTGTTTAATGCCAATGTTAATGTCAGCCTTTCTCTTCCTCCATCTGCAGCTGAGCTGCTATATACATTCCACACATCTTGACCCTTGTGTATTATTTCCCTCTGCTCAGTCTTCAGCCTTCATCCCTTTCCCTCCATCCTCCATTGCCAGGATTATACAGTTCACACAGTGCTTATCTAATGTCCTAACTACACTTTTCCAGTTTAGTCCTCCCCACTATGCCTTGAAACCATTACATGGAGCTTCCAAAAAATCCTTCCTCGACTTTTTCTGACCATTTAGCAGGAGGACAAATCAGATGACATGAAATTCAAAATTTTCTACATTTCTCCTACTAGGGTGTCTTCTCCTTTGCATGTCTCAAAGCCTTTTCTGAGAAGTTGTACAGAAGTTCCCTGTTATTTCATTCCCATTTTAAAGTATCGTGCTTCACAAAATCTCCAATTATACCACTGTAAAGGACTAGTGATTTTCCTGCTTATCTTCTGGAGCTGGCCCTGTATAGACAGTGCTGCTAACTAATTGCAGAGATATATTTTTATTATATTTCAGCACAGCCAATGATGTGTATAGAAACATCTGAATATAAAGAACTCAAGAGTTTGTCTCTTAATTACAAGACTGTAACCACCATTCATCTGTCCAAAGAGTCTCTGTAGCGAAGCCTTTTATCGATAGGAAACACTCATTCTCCCTTCTTTTTTTATGAATGCTCCAAAGGGAATCATAAAATCATCACAGAATGCTTTGGGTTGGAAGGTATGTTAAAGCTCCTCTAGTTCCACTCCCCTGCCATAGGCAGGGACATCTTCCACTAGACCAGGTTGCTCAAAGTTCTATCCAACCTGGCCTTGAACTCTTCCAGGGATGGGGCATCTGCAGCTTCTCTGGGAAACATGTGCTAGTGTCTCACCAGCCCCACAGTAAATAATTTTTTCTTAATATCTAAACCTATTCTCTTTCAGTTTGAAACCATTACCCCTCGTCCTATCAGTGGAATCTCTTGTAAAAAATCTCTCCCCAGCTCTCCTGTTGGCTTCCTTCAGGTATTGGAATGCTGCTCTAAGTCTCCCCAGAGGCATCTCTTCTCCAGGCTGAACAGCATCAGCCCTCTCAGCCTGTCTTTATAGGAGTGAATTAGCTATATCAAACACACTTTAAAATCTGGAATTACATTGTCCCTTAGCTATTACACCATCCAGTAAAATGACATATGAGACTGTGTAATTTCATCTCCCCAAAGCATTAATGGTTTATGCCTGCTCAACTGTTATGCTTCATGGCCTTAATTTCTAGGTAGAACTTCTGAAATCTGCTTTCTGAGATTAGCAGTGCCCTCTTGCCTGATTTGAAACAAAAATAATTGGAAAGGCACATGTACCAGCTTCCAGTTTATAAGAGTTCATTATTTGAAATCCCCTGAGCTCCTCCAATTAGAAAACAACTTTTTGACTTAATATCCTTCAATTGTTAAAAACTTGCGTCACTGAGAGATCACAGTGAAACGTAAAGGTCCCAGCACATTGGCACTTGATTGTGAGGGGATGTGATTGTTCCACATTTAGACTGGAAAGGGTTAGGAACTCCGCTTCCCAATGTGCTTAATGAATGAAAGGAAAATTGGACCCTTGAGCCAGAGGCAATGACCTAACTGAGTGAAAAATGTTTGCAGGTTAACAAGGGCAACTGTTCCTTGCTATAATTCCCACTGGAGGTGAATGACAAAAAAGGCCAATAAACCTCAGACTTTGGATTATTTATTAACCTGTTTTCTTCCTAGAAGAAAAGACCTTACCATAGATCTTGAGAGACAAAACTGAAAAGTGTCCTTTCACAAGGTGTAAATTAATGACCATGTGTACTTCTCAAAAAGATTAAGGTGTAAAATTCAGCATCATTGTATTCTCTGTGATTAATCAGATTTTTAGAAAGGCAACTTCACTGGGACTGTCAAGGATCAAGGAGAGCAAAAATAAAATTGTGATTAAATGACACTAATGTAAGCCATATTAGCACAAAATGTAACTGGAAATGACATATAAGCATTGTTGACACTGAATCACAGAAACATATTTTATGTCTTGTCTTTACGAGCACTGCTGCCTAACATGCTGACACAGCACATCCATGGCGTTCCTACAAGTACTCAGAAACTAGGGTGTGGTGGGATAGCCAAGAGTCCTGATGGAGAGTGGAGTCTCTCTAGCTGGAAGTCACGCAATTCACTTCTCACCCTGGAGAGCAGACTTGGTTTCCAATCTAAACCGTTTGTAATGAAGTAATGGAAAGATTACTGTTGTCTACACTGAGATCAGGTCTGGAGCCTAACACGGAGGCGATGGAAAAAAAAATGCAGGGTAAGAACAATGCAGGAAAAGACTAGTAATAACCAGTAGAGCAGCTGTCAAACTACCTTTGCAAAAAATACTGTGATGCCTTTTCAGGAAACAGTGTAGACTAGTCAGGAGAGAATTGAAGGGTATGATCCAAAGTTGAGCTGTTTCAGTGGGCTTTGTATTGTATTAGTCCCTAACAGAATATACAAATAACATATTGCTTCCTGTATTTGAAGTGCCAAAAATGAGACAGTTGCAAGCATTCTGCAAACCATATGTCTGAATCAGTCTGGGACTGAAGCAAAAGGAAGGAATATGAATTTACATAATGCAATTCTCTCTGCAACATAGATACGATAACCATAATGCACAGATGTATTTTCGGAACGGGAACTGCATTTGACTTCCTTGTTAAAACAACCCTACATTTTTCAAAATGCTCTTTCCTTACCCTGTTGTGTGCCTGCGCATGAAAACGCCAAAACAACATATTTATGTACTGCTTTCTTCTCTGAATGATAGAACAATCTTCCTGCTCAGACCTCTTCCTGAAAATGTATGATTTAATTTGTATGGTCTTTGGCTGTGGGCTTATATTGACTTAAAAATGGTTAAACAATTTACATTTCATTATTTATTCTTAGGTAAAGAAAATATCTCAAGGAATAAGAGCTTTTCTTTTTATCCCAATGAATTTTAAAGAGTGCAGATTGAGCAGCACCCCAGGTCCTTTTTCACTGGGCAGCTTTACAGCTACTCTGCCCCTAGCTTGTAGCATTGCCTGGCATTGTGGTGACCCAAGTGCAGTACCTGGCCCCTGGCTTCGTTGAACCTCATTCAATTGACCTCAGCCCATTGTTGAAACCTGTCCAGATTCCTCTACAGAACCTTCCCCCCCTCAAACAGATCAAAATTCGTACCCACTGGGTGTCATCTTCAGACTGACTGAGTGGGCACTCAGTCACCTCATCCAGGCCATTGATAAGGATATTAAACAGTGCTGGCCCCAACACTGGTCCTGGGGAACACCACTAGTGATCAGCTGCCAGCTGGAGGTAACTCCATTCACCACCACTCTCTGGGACCAGCCACCCGACCAGTTTTCTACAAAGTGTTCCCATCTAAAACATGAGCAGCCAGTTTCACCAGGAGAATGCTGTGGGAGATGGTGACAAGGGCTTTATTAAAATTCAGGTAGACACATCCACAGGCCCACTTCATCCACTAGGTGGGCCATGGTGTCACAGAAGGATATCAGGTTCATAAGGTAGGACCTACCTTCCCTAAAACCATGTCTGGGCAGCTGCCCTCAAGAAGGCGTGCCAGGAGCAGATGGCAATGCTTCTCATGGAGAATCCAGTTCTTATATTGCCATCAACATTATCTCTAACACCACTGAATTAGTAGGTGTTGCAGCTGTTTCTCACAGCTTAAAGTCTGGTTTAGTTGTAGGGAAGTCTTCTCACCATGAAATTGCAGATAGTTTGGAACCTGTTCTTCCTCTGTCCTCTCTTCATGAGATCCAGTTGGGTGCCTGAAATCTTAATCCTATGTCTTTGTCTAGACAGGCCAGACATATTTCTGATTTTAAGAGGAAATTAAGTGAAAACCTGCCCATTGTTGCTGGATGTTGTCCGCAAAGTTTTATATCTTGTCTCTTTATTGCATATTCTAGGGAACTGTGAAAGTCTGTGCTGTGTATCTTTTTTATTAAAAAAAAAGAGGGAAGAAAAAACCAAAACTATTAAAATGAGAAAATAACAAAGAAGGGAAAAAATAAACTGGTAAGTAATATTTAGATTAATAGAAAAATGTTCCTTTGAGTAAGTAGCCAAATTACTAACTATTAAAGTGTAGAGAAAAAAACCCAACTTCTGGTAATATGAAAAATTTGTGAGTGAGTAGGAAGTCAAGTCTACAGCAACCTGTAATTCAGCTCTGCTTGTATTAAACCCGGATATGAACTTCTGAACTAGGTTTTCCACAACCTTTATAGTTTGGGTTATAGGTTAAGAAATTATTAATCATGAAATATATCAGTTTCTTTCTGAGTTATATGTGATATTGATGACTCAGATGTACTGTTCAGAAATTTGAAAAGCTTGCTGCTCTCAGTTATCTTTTATAGTTCTTTATAAATATATACTTCTGTTTGTAATTTATGTTCTTCTATGTGTATTGTTTCAGGGTTTAAAAAAATGTAGTTTTCTTGTTTAGAGTCTTGTAAACATGATTTTTTCTCTGTTAAATTCTAAATAGGATGAAATTAAATTTAGTAAAAAGGTAAGTTTTTTGACACAAAAATATTGTTTAATTCTGCATGAACTCTGTTTTAATCTTTATCTTATTTTTGGTAGGCATCTTGACTCTTGCTTTTGGATGTCCCAGAGGAGAAAAAAATTAGGCACATACCAGAGCTTCAAAACATAATCCATGTGTAGTAAATAAAGCTTTTGTATTATTTCCAACAAAAAATGAAATCTTGCTTTCTTTGCTAGGTACTTTTCCCAGTCACAAAGAACATAAACTGAACAGGCCACAAAAGTTCAGTGACACAGGACTCCATAAAGGTGTTATAATCACCCTAAAATCCTCCTTATACACCAGTTGTTTCAAACAATATTTGTAAACCTCATACAACTGACCTTTTTATGTAATCCTTATGCAACTGCAAGCGTGTACAGCCACATACAACTGTTACTATACACGGCTGCACTCACATCATCACTGGCTATGATCTTGTCTCATAAATTAAGTAAGGTTGGGTCTTGTCAGTTCTTGGATACAAGGCCTCCAAGGAAAACCCAGATGGTGCAGGCATTGATAGCAATTCAGTGGGACGACCACCTACTGTGTTAGTACTCATTTTTCTTCTGGATTGGGAGCATTGTGTTTGGAGGGTTGTTGCTGGGGTTTTTTCTGAGGTTAAAAATTGAGAACCTGACCAAAATAAAGTATTTCATATCATCATCACAATTCTACAGCATGTTGCATTAGAGCACAGATGTGGTTCAAATATTGCCAGCTGAAATCAGAAAAATATTAGAGTTAATTGAAAATATCTTTTTTCCTTTTTTTCAGTCTCTTCATTCAGCATCTATCTACCCCCTCTGTGAAATATTCACTGATAACTAAAAACTAAAAGCAATTTTTATCTTCATCAGCATTTCCTGTAAGCTTTTGTAAAACATTCAAAACTCAAAAAAGCATTACTGTAAAAGAAACTGGGAATTTGTAATTTGGTCTTTATCTTATTATTTCCTTCTGTGGCATAGAAGAAATAAAATGTTAAAATGTAATCTGTTTTGCATTATTTCATTGACAGATATCATCATGTCCCATGTGCCCAATAATTACCCGCTCTGGGCTAGGATCCCTGGTTACACCACAGATTTTTGATGGAGCAGGGAGTGGGTAATAAACAGTGCTGCCTGAAACCCAGGGTGATTTTCAGTGTGGCAAGTGGAGCACTCTTTACCAAACTCAGTAGTTTGTGTACTCTCCTCATTGCCTCCCAAAGTGCTGAGTTATCATTGCGATGAATCATAAAAAATCTCACTTAAGAGAGAATTTTGTCATATTCCCCCTAATATGATTGATAAAAATTAAAATTGTTCACCAAACACAGACATTTCTCATGAAAGTGAGTCTCAAAGCCAAACCTGATGAGAAGCAGATATCGCAGAAATAAATTGTAATTAATCTGGACAGACTATAGAGATAGAGCCTTCCTCACAGCTAAAGTATGAATAATATTGTTGTGATCTTTGAATGCAGATTGAAAAGATTATAATTATTTTCTAATAGCACCTAGAGTTTTAACATGGAAAGAGGTTTTTCAAAGCCTAGAAACTTTCATAGCATTAGAAGAAAAAAATCTTTGGAAGTGATTATTGGGTAAGATATCCATAGCTATAAGTAATGGATCTTTTTTCACAGAGGATGTGAAAGGCACTTTTGCCTTTTTTTCTTGGAGCCCAGTTGCTGTCAGTGTGCTATGTCAGAGAGGGTATTGTGGAGTAAAACTTCACATACAGTTGCAAATGCTCGGTCCATAACGCCTTCAATGAACTTGATGTTGATTCTTCATAAGCACAAAATACTTCTCAGGTCAAATAATATTTTAACAGAGAGTCACAAGGAAATTACATGTCCTGAAGACCAAGAAATCACAACTGAATAGGAATAACTGTAGACTCTGATAATGTGAAAGTCAGTATGCATCCTGAGGTTTCACATTGACTGGAGTAGATGAAAGAGAAGGAAACAGGATAATTAATGAATTTTGCTCATAGTTTCTAAAAGAGAGAGAGCTTATGAAAATATATTTTGACCTTTTGCAGATGTTATGAAAACTTTGCATATATTTGCTTCTTTGGAACTTTACTTATAGGATGGTATAATCCTTAAGTTCCAAGAATTCATGTTGGTCAAAACTAACTTGAGCTCCTGGAAAATAAAATAGAAAACCTCACTTATTTTGCTAAGGTTTTGATTTTGGTAACTCTTGTGACAAGGATGATAATAATATTCTTAGCGTAAACACTACTAACAACATTTAACTTGAATAATTGAGCTCTATGTTTTCACTATATTCCCTCTTAAAATATGTCAGTGTAAATACAGATCCAGCCTTGAACCAAGATCTGCTTTTGGTGGAGACAAGATAGTGGGGTGTTTTTAGGGTAACGTATTTCTGCTCACCAGGAAGAACAGTTGTCCCTGTGCTCAGGAGTAAGATACTGTCTATCTTTCACTGTTACTTTGTAGGTGCCAAAGGTACTTCAGGGAGACAACTCAGGTGAAGGAACAGAACAACATGACAAAGCAGAAAGAAGGAATGAAGCATTAAGGGAAAGAAAGCCTTGTGTTAGGGAAGGAAAAGAGGCTCTGATGCTACTGCAAGATTTTACTTCCTCATCACCAGGATTCAATATTTTGATATTTCTTGTCACCTTGTTTCTTATTTTGAATTAAATACAATATTTAAAACTACACTTTTAAAATTTGGAATCAAGACAAGAAGACCTTCCAGAGACCTTTCAGAGACCTTCAGAGACCTTTTTTTTTACAGATTTGTCCGGCGTGTTCGAAGTTTCCTAGCTACCGAATTTATTATGGAACACAAAAGGATAACCTGAATTCTTTTAGCATTTCTAATCATAAAAGGCTTTTCTTACGTGTTCATCTACTATTTCAGCAGGAGAAAATTCCAGCATATAGCATGGGCTCATAAAGGGGTAAATCTGTAGTGATGGGAATCATTCTTGTTTGTTGCAGAGGCTGGGAATGCTGAATGAGTCTGGGACTGGAGAAAGCAGAAAGACCATCTTGCACAGTAACCCTATGGGATCCTGATGATCTGGCTTCTCTTCTTACCTCTGCTTCCTGGGAGATGGTTCCAGATATCTGTTGTAACTCCCCTCTCAGAGGCATTCAGAAACTGCGTGCCATTGCTTTCTGGGTGTCTGATGGCAGAAGCTGCAGTGAACCAAGAATCAGAACTACTCAACACTTACAACTGCAGCTAAACTGAATAGGAAACTGTGAATTTAAAATCTATGGAATACTTCCTGACATAGATTTAAAAAAAAAATAATCATTCCTGTGTATGTGAAATTGGTCTGTCAGCTCTAGCTGTCTGTATTTCTGTGGATGGCAATTTCCCCTAAATGTGTACAGCTATTATTGTACTTTGTAGCTGATGGAAGCACAATAAAAATTATTGTTATTGTGAAATCTGGGACAATCAACATTATTTCTCTCTGCATACCACAATGTGACATGCTTTCACATCTTGAACTGAACAGAGAAAGTGGAATCAGTAGATGCTTACTAAGAATATCCCAGTGAAACACTTTTGCAAGTCAGTAATCTTTATTTTTATATAGATGTAGCAGGACTGAATTAACATTGTCCAGGCAGCAATATTAGAAGTTGAGTATTTTGACTATTTTGTTATGAAACATCGTTGTGCTTTCATTGTAAGTATTTTAGTGCTTGTAAGTAATATGCTGACTTGGATGCTTCAGTAAAAAACAATTGTGTTGGTACCAAGCTTTATTTGTATTTCTTAGAAGCTGAATCTAGCTGAAATAAACTTTGTTTCTTCTATGTTGCATCTTTTCCCATTTTCAGTGCTGAGTTTTCTTTTATATTTCAGCTTTATTATCAAACTATGAGGGCATTTAATGACTGTTGAAGGCAGTGTCCAAATGAAGAGTCCTTATTCCATAATACTAGTAAAATGGGAGTAATCCATTTATAATCACACCTGAAGTCTGCTAAACTGAAATATCCAGGTCAAAACAAAGCTCTTTTAGAACTTTGATTTTTGATTCTAGCTTTGTTAAGTCTTACTACCTCTGGGAAGTTTTAGAAAACAGGACTGTCATTGCAGAATCAGCAGAGTTATTCTGACTGACTTATTCAAAAAGCTGACTTATTCAAAAAGCATATTGATGTAATGGGACTGGATTAAACACTCTGAAGGGAGGGTATAAGTAAACAGAGTTTATGTGGTGCTCCCTTTGCTGCCCTCTTCTTGGTGAGATGCCTTCTCTGTTCTTACTAGAGACAGGTCCATGTGATGGCAAGACTGTTCCAAGTTGATTGAAGACTCTGAATGTCATCAACTTCCGAGCACTCAACATGAAACATTGTTAAAATCCCCTAATATTCAGATAGTGATCAACACCTCTCTTTGGAAAAGCTCTTTTCTTTGAGCTAGGCTTATAAAATATTGATCACCTCAGAACATATTGATCAGTCTCCTTCCTTAGTAGCAAAAAAACCCCTCATCTGGGAAAAACTAATATTGCTTCTACAGTTTACCATGAATATCAGAGTTTGGCAGGATTTCACTACCTTCAGTTTCCTCTACCAGCAATTCATAACAGTGATTTAATAAGTTCTGTCCTCCTTTGGAATACGGCCATGGTTTAAACTGCTCAGAGGCAAGCGAGTCAGATCAGGCTGAGTGCTACCTCCAAGCTAATCCCCTTTTCTCAAACCAGTGTTCCCTTCTGGCCTCTGTGGTTTCCTCTTTGCAAAAAGCACCCCTCCATATTGCATTGGTTAACTGCTTCTGAATTTGTATGCAATATGATGTAAGGTAGCAGATTCTCTGGCCCACAGGTTATGCAATTTACAACCTTAAAAGGTAAATTACTGATAAATTTCTGGTGCTGCAAAAATAAGTGGAATTTTTACAAAGTAAGATCTGGACATGATCTTTGCTTGAGCTTATTATTCTGCCTGCTGCTCCCCCAAGTTTCCCATGCCTCTAGACAGACTCAGTTTAATATCCATCCCAGATATACTGCCATCTCCAAGTTTCTGGCAGTCACTGTTATCTGTCACACTGACGTGCTGCACAGGAAAATTGTTCTGCATTTTTTTGGTGGAGAAATAAAAAAGTTATTGGCATAGGTAGTTTGGAAGCCAGAGCAGCTTTCTTACCCAGTGAGATATTATTGTGTTTCAGAAGCATCTGAAGGGAGTCAAACCTAGTCCACGCATATGTTCAATTTTACATGGTGTGCTGAGGCCAAAATTCGGGGCCAGCTGCTCCCGAGTCTCTGGCATGTGCTTTTCTTTAACCACATTGAGCGTTGCCTGTCTGTATCTGCTTGCACAGTTGTGGCTTCAGCTTCAGAGCCATATATATGTTTCTTAGCCTCGCAGAGTCTTTAAAAAAAAAAAAAAGAAAAGACGTCATTTGGAGTTGTCTAGAGAAGTGGTTTGCTGTCTTTTGGCTTATTAAACTGCAGTAGTACTACAAAATATAATGTGACAACCACTGCCTGACTTTTGCATCTATACGGAATAGATTTTAATGTTGTTTTAAAACTTAGACAGTATAGGAAATGAAGACTCAAAAGTCATGTATTCTGGCTGCAATGTAAACTGGTACTTTTTTGTCACACATGAGGACAGAGATTAAAAACAACTTTATAAAGTATTTATGAGGTTTTGATTTACCACAATTATTTTCTCTGGCTTTTAGAGTCTCTGAATAGTATCTTAATGCTAGATCATATTTTCTGACAGCAAAACACCAGATACACTGTAATGATTTGGCATTCAGCCTTTTGGAATGAAGGCCAAAACTGGTTAAATAAATCTTTTTCAATAGCAAGGAGCAATGATTGCATTGTAAACTCTGCATAAATCTGTGATATTACAGAAAGCAACTGTTTTGCAATAAGTTGAAATGAAAAAAAAAATACTATGGAAAAAATTTCCCATACTGGAAAGATGTCAACTTGGCATTTTGCTACCCGAGTCTTCTATATTGTTGCAACTGAACTTTTAATAATGTGACAGAAAGTGTTTTTCTTAAATTTTGTGTTCAAGATTGTGTGAGAATCCCAGACCCGAGCAGTATATTATAAAAATATTAAATTTATTAATAACACATAAAACACGTTGGGATTCCTAGTAGTCGGTTCTACACATGGCTAAGAAAAGGCAGGTGGTTTAGTGAAATAGCATGAGCTCATGCTATACAAGATTTCTATCAGGAGGGGCAAAACTCTGAGCTACTTTGTACTCAGCTGGAGCCAGTGGTGTAAATATGCACCAATGTGCATTTACGGCTAGTGGTGTATGACTGTAGGTCTTAGAAGAGATGCAAGACATCGGGGTTGTTGTGCTAAACACCCCACAAGTATGCTTAGATATCATCCTCACCCAGAAGAGCTTAGAGTTTAAAATGTCTCAGACCTGAGGGAAAGGGAGGCGTTTAAAGAAGCAATTTCTGCAGACCACAAACTGCCAGTGGCTGCAGTGAAAAGGGTGCTCCCAGAGGCTGAGCCCCAGGGTGCAAGCTGTGACTTTCAGTCCACAGGAGAGTACTTTTGTTTATTTTCCCTTCAGACTTTTGCGCGTGGAGTGCCTGTGAGGGAGCACAGAGCCAGGCTCTGATGTGACCGTGCGGCCACACGGGTCCCTCGGCAGCTCCGCGCCGGGCCAGGCAGGAGAAACGAGAGGGCCCCACGGTGCTCCTCAGGTCAGGGCCTGGGAGCGGAGGGGCAGGTGCCCCCTGTGACCCCCTGCTCTGTCTCTTCTTGAGAAACTACCTCGGTTTGGCTTTAAAAAGGGCCAGGACCAGCTGAACAAATGTATGGATGTTTGGTGTAACATTTCCGTGCAGTTCAGGTTAATAGTTCACTTACAGCGCGAAGATCAAATCTGTGTCCTCCAGATCATATAGACTCTAATTCAAAAGAAATAACAATCATAATAATGACAATGATAATGATGATGATAATAAGAGTTTAACTTTTACATTATTAAAAAAAAAAATAACGTCCAGGAAAATATTGTCAGCAGAAATGGTGAGGGAAGGACAAGCCAGGATGCAGAAGCATGTACTGATGTGCAGTTCATGGCCCGCAAAGCCCTGCAAGGGCAGGTTTTAGCTCCTTTTAGCTTTAGCCTTTAGCTCCTCTTTAGCTCCTTTAGCTCCTCATGACGAGCCTTCTTATCACCGTATGAAGCTACAATTAAAGGGAGCGAAGCGGCGCCGCGCCCGGGGGCTGTGCCGGCGTGAGGCGCTGCTCCAGGCCGGCGGGAGGCGGCACAGCTCGGCCCGGCCGCGGCTCCAGCCCCGGCCCTCGGCCCCGGCCCTCGGCCCTCAGTCCCAGTCCCAGCCCTCGGCCCTCAGTCCTAGTCCCAGCCCTCGGCCCCGGGCCTCAGTCCCAGCCTCAGCCCTCAACCCCGGCCCTCAGCCCCGGTTAGTAGACTGTTCTCACACTAGATAGTTTTAGGATCCCGCACTGCACGGGACAACATCCGCGGGAGCAGGCGGCAGCTGGGAATCCTGCACGGGCTGGTGGCGAAGGCAGGGCTGCAGTGAGTGCACGCATATAGCAGAGGAGCATTGGAAAATATCCAGAGCCCAAATCCTTGAGTCTTAGCAGCTGAAAGATGTCAAATGCTCTCCTTAGGCTGAAAAGCGTTTGGCACACTCCCGGAGTGTGTCAGGACAAGACTGGCACCGTGGTGCTCCGGGGACCAAGAGGAAAACCTTAGGATTACAGCTGTAACTTGGCCACTTCCTCACTTACTGCCTTCAGTTTCAAACCTCTCAACCCATCTGAAAAGGAGCGATGTCCCAGCATGATGCACTTAGCACATCTGATTGCTTAATTATCATCTGCCTTTCCACACAGCTAGAATCACAGCTTCACCTGCTCATGTGGCACCCACATGTGCTGTCCTGAACATCGGTGTGTGAGCGGCTTGGGATCACTGCCACTCTGGTATCTTCTTCTTCCTTTGTTAAAGCTCTTCATTCCAATTGCAGCTTCTGACACTCCCCTAGGTATGGAAATGCAAATGCATTCACAAAATAACCAGACAACAGGCAGAACGCTTGTTTACTGCTTTGAAAATGAAAAACACCTTCTAAATAGAACAGTTAAAAAGAATCTCTGTGCAATATCTAAATGTTTGCCAAGCAAACTAAATACAGCTTTTAAATTTTAGAGGTTTTTTTTATAAGCTTGCCGTAATTTAAAGCCAGATGAACTTTAATTAAGTGCTGTCATGATGGCTAGTAAATGAATTGCAATAAACACGACAATATCATAACTGTTCTCTCAGAATTTTCAGAATATATATTTTTATTCTAAAAAAAATCCACTTCAAGCGTTTTTGCTTTCATTATGCAAGGAGTGCATCCTCTGTCCTCATACTATGGAATTTATAAAAAGTTATTAGGTGTTTATCTGCATTTCTAGTGTAAAAAATATTGAGCTGAAAGAGGCCTCTAGACAGAGTTTGGGACAGGAAGATGTAGGCAGAAAAATGTTTTGAGAAAAGCTGCCAATAAAATTATGTCCAGCAAAAGAATGCAAGTGAGAAGAAAAGGCAAGTGGAAAGCTTCCAGGAATCAGGTACACTTGCTGTGTACTAACTACATCAATTTGCTCCTGGTCCTGTTCTGTAGCAAATAACATCAGCAATGTTCTTGGGATGCAGCCTCTATGTTTGATGCTGTGTCTCTGGGCTCATGCTTTAATTCAGTCATTCAAGGTGAGGGGGCCTGAGGGCAGATAAGCTTTTTTCCAAGCAGCTGTTAACAGGGTTTGCAATGTCTACTTAAGATGCTGCCTGAGCAGAGGCAGAGTGATTTAATAAACTGAGAACTGTCTTGGGACTTTGCATCCTTTCCCACCTCTGCCACTGCTTTCCTGCTGAATCACATTTTTAGCCTAATGTCTGTTTCTTATTCTGTTAAATGGACACAGTAAGCATTGCAGAAGCAAACAGTAATGTATTTCTTCTTTCTAGACCGAAAATGTAGTATCTGGAAATTACTTTTATCTGGGATGTTTTAAAAGGGAGGGCAGGTTTTGTGTGGTCCCATTGTCTCCTCTCACCCTTGCAATTCTATGAGGATGGTGTTAGTGTAGTTTTTCTGTAATTTCTGCTTGGTTGTTTCAATCAATTCAGAATAAATGTGCATCTATGTCATTTTGGGTCAATTTATAATGCTTCTTTCTTAATAATCTCTCAAAGAACTTGAAAATGTATATGAACTGAAGTCCTTGTCATGACAGGGCAGCAATTGGTCATAGAGCACCAAAATTACAGGTAGGGAGTAGAAAAGAAATCTTTAGAGTCAGTGTTTGGGAGAGGTTTAGATATGCAGAAGAAGGTGTTTAGAAAGCATTCCAAAACTTAAGGATGCAGCTTTATGCAGATACTTATTTTAGAATTAGTAGACTGTTCTCTATTTTCCTATCAATAGTGTATTCAATGTTTTCAAGTGATTGCATGTCAAGAACATCACAAGTGCCCGCCCCATGTCGAATTGTGCTGACTAGTAATTTCTAATCTGATAATAAGCAGGGAACTGGTTAACAGTGTTGGTACTTAAGTGTGCATGTTTTGCTTCAAGGCTGACACCCTGGCAAGATGAATGGGGGAAGTTAACTTGCTTGATGCTATTGTTTTAGCTGGTGAGGATGAGGACTCAACAAGATGAAAGTATGTTGGTTTACATTGTCAAGGCTATCTTCACAACCAGAAGCTAGAAACTTCCTTTATTTTGAGAAAACAAACACATAAATTCTGGGAAATAGAATAAAACACTCCGTTAATCTGCATGAAAGCCTTAAATCATTCAGATTCATACCTGTGGTAATTTTTTCTTCTGCATTTGGAATAAGTGTTTGTTGGGATCAGACAGCATCATTGCTTGCATCCACTTATTGTCTAAGAAATGACTAATAAAAACAGATACAGTAGGCATCTTTTCTTAGAAACAGAGCTTTCTGGAAATGGTGCAGAAACAGAAAGAAAGTCTAATAGAATGCTACCTTGTTCTATTGAAATCCATTCAGAAAAATAAATGAGGTTCTATTTTTGGCCACCTTTGCCTTGTTGAAGAGTATAGGATAACTCATTTGATCTAGCTCTGCACCAGCTTCTCAACTGTGAAACGAGAATGAGTGAGTTGTACATATTTTCTAAAATGTTGAGGAAATACAGATGAAAAATTATTATGTAATCCCTAAGCACCAGATTGGGTGACCTTTATTCATATTGAAATAATGAGAACTATTTACAGAGTAGCCTACTGTTCACTGTGAGTAAGGGTGAGAGAATCCAGGCTGGTTTTGTCTTGGCCCAGGGAATACTTCTGAACTGCTGTTTTCATTTGGTTTCACAGTTCCATTTCCATAAGATTGAAGAGACCTGAAAATGAATGAAATTGCAGGTTAGTGAATGATACTGTATGTTTGAAGATATCCACACTCTAACAATCTTTGACTATATCTTCAATTACCAGTGTCTCAGTTGTAATATCACTGCTGGGATTTTCAGAAAAATAGCGTGTAACGTCAACTCTGTACTTAAACTGTAACCAGCAAACCCTGGGGAGCTATCAAGTTATCAGTCTTTAGTACTGAAAGCATAACACTGGTTTTAAGTATAGCTACTCAAAATGGGTCAAGTTACAGCTGGGTTGTGTTTTAGTGAACTAAAATTAATCAGGTGCTTTTAGGCAGGCACAAAAATCCATTAAGTGTAGATATTTGTAATCAAGTTCCTGATTCTATATGTTAATTTTTATTTAACCTGTGAAAATTCGGTGTACACACATATACACAAAAACCACCTGTGAACTGGAGTTCTCAGTACTTTGTTGCCCATAACCTCAAGCTGGAATGGAAGTTCTGGCACTTCAGCATTCAAAATCTGCATCAGCTGCTAAGGTCTAAGATGCTTGGGTTTGAACTTTAGAACTAGATTATACATATTCTGATCTGAATTGAAATAAGTGATAACTGGTAGGAAATAAGAGAAAATCTTTCCTTTCAAAACTGAAATGTTGGTATATCAGATGTATCCATACATGTTCTCTCTTTGTAAAGGAAAAAGTATTTTGATATCATGATGTAAGACCTAAATGTGAGCAAGTTGCTTCTGAAGCAGCAGTGGAGGAAACATCTTTGCTGGCCTGAGCAAAACAATTAATTATTGTCCTATTGTCCTTTAATTAAATGTGTAAAGACCAAATTGCTTGTCAGATCAGCTACAATACTGAGAAATTGAAGGCTTGTAGCAGCCTTCATGTTTCACATTTACAGTAACTATTTTTCTGTGATTCTGTAAAGATTTCTATTTTCTCTCCAGTTCCACTGGTAAATCACCAAGAGACTATATCAGTATGGCCCCAAGTGATTAGTCTTTTTTGCCAAAGCATGTAAATTATTACTGGGCTCTTAATTCTCAGTGAATCTAATCCCAGTTCATTATTGCTTTTGAAAAAACTAGGTTCTGTTCTTCAGCCTATTTAGCAGGGTTGACACCTGCTACCTATATGAACTCTTTGACACAAGCTTCAGCTAAAAAATTCAGACAACACACACTAAGCTTGCTTTTTGTGCCATTCACTGAAAAGCCAAAAAATCTAAAGATGCCTAAATGAATTACCACGCTACCAGTACAACCTTTAAAAAACCATAGTAAGTACCAAACCATTTTTTGCCAATTTGAGATTTTTCATAAAGAAGGAAAAGAAATACTTAGTACTATTTGCTTTATGTATGGGTATGCAATATTTAATTTCAAAATTAAGATGTTCAGAACTTCTGAAGTGGAACAGAGGCACAATTGCCCTTTCCAAATTGTACTTTCCAAAGTACACTAGATAGTTTTAGGATGGTTCTGCACTTAGTCTTATGATGGATCCATTAAGTGGTTTTGTTTTTCAATCAGAGATACTATATGCTTTTCTGAGCATACTTTCCTGGACATCACATAATTTTGTGCATATGTACATAATATCTGGCTATATTAGAAAACTGCTATTTCAGTCTTCCTGATGGGAAATTGAGGCACAGAGAGGCTAAGGGACTTCTCCCAAATCTTAGAGGACGTGAGTTAGAGCAGGCTAAAAGATCTAGAAGTTATGGTTAACTTCTAAAGCACTCTCTAGCTTTCCTTCAGACAAATCAGTGCCAGCAATTAATTAAACTGCTAAATGTTTATTTGAAAATCAAGCCAAACATTATTAATTTAATTTGGTGAGTAAAAGAAACCCCAGCAACCCAGAATATTTCTGGAATTAACTTTATTTTGATGTGTATTTTGTGGAAAGGAAGAGCAAGATTGTTATTTTTTTCCCATCAGAAACATCTGTGTACTTTGCCAATATCTGCCTTGGCAGCACTTTACTAGCAATGTATATACTTTGCCTTTTAGAAAACTGTTTTCCCAAGACTGAGAAAAACTGTGAGTAAAATTATGTGTCAGGAAATATTTAAACATGAAAATATGAAATATAATTCAGATTTGATAAATTCAGTGTGAGAAGACACACTACTTAGCAATTCTTAACAGACATCTTTAACCTAAAAATATTCTATTGGTTGCAGGGAGAACGAAGGAAGAAATAAAAATTCGCACAACTAAAAACAAGCGTAATAGCAATGAATTTGAAACTGACTCTGGGGAAATATGGACAATTGATACAGGAAGCTGAAAATATCTTTGAAAAACTCTGTAGAGGAGGGAGGGAAATAAGAAACAATACATGAAGTATATAAAGAAAAAGTGAGAACTTAGTAATGATTTATATCCTGTTCTCAGCAAGGATAGTAAAAACATGGATCACAATGTGCAAAAGGCAGATTTGCTCATTGATATTTGTTTTGTCAGAAAAGGCAGGAAGATCTATTTCTACCTTAAAGCTAATGAGAAATATTTTATATCCCATCAGTAGTTAGAAATAATGCTTAACAGTATTTTATTCAAATGGGCAGAGTCAGACAATAGATTTTATGCAAGCTAAGGTAGTTTATTTCAGTGTACTAATATTTTTTAATAACAGAATACTGTGAAAATTGCAGAAAAAATAATTAATGCAAATATTTTAAATTAAAAATCTGCTAAAATAATACAGAATACTGACTAAAATGGGGATAGAAAAGAAATAAGTGTAGATGAGGTATAGTCATGGAGGGGAAAATATTTCTAGCATTGTCCTGTGAAGATCTGTTCTTTCTCCAATGCCATGCAGCATCTTTAACAAAGTCTGGAAAATATGAGATTATTGATAGAAAAACTTAAAAGTGAAAGAATCATTTGATGAAGAATTAATGATGATGAAAGAAGAATGAGTATTCTGGAGTGCTCATTGCAATAAATTCATTAAAACACAATATCTTTGTGTGGTCAAAACAGGCCAAAGGAAAAAGAATTTACAAAGCAATTATTATTGGGAAACTGAGTCCTCTAGAAAAGACTTAAATACTACTCTGCAGGTAAGCTACAAGAATAAAGCTATGATTAAAGTGTAAGATGCAATCCTTTTATGTCTAACCAGTGACATACGGATGGAGATGGTGATGCTCCATCTGTGCATGTCATTAGTAAGAACATTCTTGGGATACTTTATCCAGTTCTAGCATTTATGCTTTGTCAAGGACCTTTACAAACTAGAAGGGGCTCAGAAGAAAACTGTAGGAAAGGTTTGAGTTATGGGACATGTGCTTCATCCTGGGACACTGAAGCCCAGTCTACTCTAGGCTAGAAGCAGACTTCATCTTAATCTGTAAGGCCATTCCTGGAAATTATGTTCTTGACCAGTTTTGTTACAAATGGAGTCTAATAAGGTATTTTAAATTAATTTTTAATTTTTTTTAGTTATTGTTGTAACTTGATCATAATCCAATTAAAGTTACAGATTAAACTACTGGAAATTTAATTTTAACAATTCTGAACTGGAAACAGAACAAAAATATCAAGTGATAGTGGCTAATGTTTAGAACAAATTCTTACATAGCAATGTGCTGAATTTTCCATGTGTTGCAGTTCTTTAATTGAGCTGTAAAATATCTCCCAGAAAGCCACCCAGCATAGAACAGATAGTACAACTGACGCAGGAATTGCTGTGTCTTGCTCTATAGTTTGTATAGTAGGTCAAAGTAGAAGACCAAAAGATATCTCCTGGATATAAAATCAGGCAGGAAGAAGTAACTAGGGTATACATGGGGCTGAAAAAGAAAACACTTGTACTATAAATACCAGTATGACAATAGCAAAGACAATGGAATAGGAAAATTATGTTAAATAAGAGAAGAAAGTATCACTGGTTCTAATGCTTTTCTAACAATTAAAAGACCATATTTCTGATATTTAGCCTGCCCTTAATTTCCTTACTCTGTACAATTCAAATAATTTTGCCAAGTACAGTACTGTCTAATTTGCTTGGCAGTTTGTACTGATGAGTGAGTTTGAACTAAGTTTAAAGTAAGTAAATCAAACACAGTGAACACGGAATTTTATATATGGTTGTATGCACCAAGGAGGCACAGAGAGTTTTTCTTCAGCTATTCTAAAAAGAGCTGGAGTGCAGATGAGTCTGACAGAAAAAAAAAAAAAAGCTTATACAAATGTATCACATATGTGTTTATGGTCTTCTGCTCTTCTTAATACAGGTTCTCCACAGGCACTTCAGTCTACTCCACTGTTAAATGGGTATATTAACAGCTACAACAGAGCAAGACTACAGGTATTAAGACTGACATTTGTTTTTCTTATTTTGGTTGGTTGGTGGGTGGGTTTTAGGTTTTGGTTTTGGATTTTTTGTTTGGTTGGTTTGGTTTGGTTTGGTTTGTTTTTTCCCAAACAAAGCATTTAGGTCTGTGATGAGAAAGTGCCTTATAGCAGCTATGGCACATGTATTCATTTAAGAAACATAAATCCTCTAGTGTCATCTAGCAATCTTTGGGAAGGCCCTTAGATCCAAATGTGCATTATATTTTATCTTCCATAAGTATGGGCCAAAATGCAACACTGTCAGCTCAAATCTGTATAGAATGTTATCTGATGCATTGTCTTCATCTCTACTGAAACCAGCAGACTTTTCTCCAGTGGCCAAAACCATATATGGTTTTATGCTCTGCTTCATTTTGAGAAAACACCCCTGTTTATATTTCAAGCCCACTTATTAAAACACATATGTGCTTCTTGGTGTGATTACAAAAATGACTGCTTGACAGTCTTCATTACAGACACTTTACTACTTCAACAATGACAAATCGAAGGCTTCTTCAAGTAGGCAGGCATTTCGCAGTACTTTACCTGAGAGCTTTTACTATTTATATTGCTCTGTTTCCTCTTATGCTTCTTCTGCCAGTGTTTGGTATTTGTTAAACTTTCTTTTCTAGTTAGAATTCTTTTTGAGCTTGGAAACTTTCCAGGTGGAAAAACAAAGCTTTCTGTGAGCTTTTATAAATTATTTTATTAGTACTGAAAATTTACTAAGTTCAGTTCTAAATACAGGAACCATGTAATTTTGTTTATTTGTTTACTTGCTCTGTTTTTACATTCTTATAAATTATTCTACGCAGGTTTTGTTCATTTTTTTCACTGTTTTAGCCTCACACAGGAAGTCTTTATGGATTTCATCTATATCATTAGAAAATACTGGGGGTGAGAACATCTGGAAATAAACTGTATGACCCACTTTAACATACTTTGCACTGTGAAAGCTTGTATATTATTTCAATGGCCGCCGGAGCTGCTGTTCTGGACAGTTTTGCTCAGCCTGCACCTCAAAACAACTCATCTCTTCTATCCCTTCCTCCCCAAAATAAACTTGAAACATTGCAGGTATGAGGTAGGATTGTGAGCATATTTATGTATAGATTACATTTGGTGAAAGATGACTTTTTGCAGTATAGCAAAAAGTACTTCCATGAATTCTTCCATTTCACGGCTCCCAGCGCAACCACGAAGAAATTGCTTCCTTGTCTCCAGGAGAGTCCCGATGGCAAGTGTCTCGTTCTCTTGCTGTGTGTCTTGCTTGTTCCTGCTGTGTGGTGCTTTAAAGGCATCTGTATTGACTCATTCATTTGTGCAGCAGTTTGCACACAGCTTAGTGAATGAAGCAGTGAGCTAATGAATGAACATTCCTACTTAAAACAGACATATATATCTTTCAATTTGTATTCCTTCATCTCAGTGGCATACCTCAGCCCATTGGTTCAGTCCAAAGTAAATCCATAACATGTCATAGCTGGACAGACCTCTGATGAGATTCTTTTCAACAAGTTAGCATACTGTTAAGCCATTATTTTCAAGGTCTCTAACACAGAAGTCCCTTGTTGAACAACTTTGCTTTATTTGGCCAACTGTGTGAAGGCACGTTTGAGTGGTATTTTAAATTCCCAATTCGTGAATAATATTCCAACACAAATGTAAATCTTTGTAAGCACTGAACTACTGCTGTGCATTCTAATATTATATGGAAGAGAATATTGTGCTCATTCTTAATCACTTAATTAAAATAATTTCTGCATCAACTTTATATAGCAATATACAGTTGTTTGGGGTGTTCTTTTATAAATTTGTGTTTTTAGAATAAGTCATGGGGAGGGATTTTTACTAACTTGTAAATAATGGTGAGTCTTAAAGCAGTAACTTCAGTAACAAGATGCTATATTCATTCCCAGTTGGACAGAGCCTTGAGGAGGACAGTGAGGCAGTGGTGCGAGCTGCTGGCGGGACATGTCTGGGGATCTCCTGGCTCTGCTCTGGAGAGGAAACCAAGGAGAGTGTTGGTTGGCTCGCTGAGCCTCCTGGCTGAATCTAACTTGTCATATTTTTAAAACACCCAAGCAACTGTGGGTGTCTTTTAGAGGAAGTAATTTGCTGTTAGCATTCTTTTCCTATTGCTTTCTGACCATCTCAATACTTTCTTAAGGTGTTGCCTTAACAGGAATGTGAACTGTATGTAGGCCTGAAGAAAATTAACAGTGACTCAGAAAATGAAATTTATCTGGAAAAACCACATTCCTCAGGAATACAGTATCATGGAGACTTGATTATTTCTTCTTGTGGAAGGGGCCAAGGTGTTTTATGATACCATACAGTTGTAGCTGAGATTGGCCTGTAGCCCAATCAACTACTCATTCCTTTCTGGTATATTTCTGTATTGGACTTGTGCTGAAATGCCCAGAGGAGATTTGGGTAACTCTCTACAAATGCTTTTGCAGGTAGTGAGTGTTAATATAATTTAAAAAATCTGTTGTTTTCCCACCCCTCTCCTTCTCTTCACCTCTCTTTGTGAAAAAGGTAAATCATTCAGGGGTTGCTTTCAGCATATACCAGTTTGTTGAATTTACAGGAAGGGCTGCAGTTCCTCTGTGCACATGATGCTTTCTAATACATCACATGCTTCTTAAAGAAAACCTATTAAAAGCATATATGAGACAAACAAACAAAAAATACTTTCCTCTCAAAATATCCACACAGAAAAATGCTTTGTAGCTAAGCATGCTAGTACAATTCTACCAGAAACTTGTGGACCAGATTATGCTCACTGAATTGTGGATATTCTTTTAAAAAATGAGAGCATGAGACTCCTTCTTTCTTCTACCAGCATAAGTTGAAAAATCTAGACATATTTAGCTGTCAGCTGCCTAAGGAAATGTCACTTACCAATGTTTAGAATGATAGATTGCATCCTTTAGATGTGCCATTCTCTCTCCTTCCTCTCTAAGGAGATCCATTCTCAATTTTTTACCCTTAAAACCTAAAAGAATCATAACAAAAGCTTCTCACTTAATTAATCACTTCCACTTCCTCCATTTTGGGAGCATTTTACATAGCATAAAATGTGGTGCTTGCGGCACTCTGCTATTTCCCTGCACATGAGCTTAGAATCAGCTATGCTGGTCAGACAAGCAGAATTGCTTTTTAAAAAAATTTTAAAGTAAAATCCTGTCTCAACTGCTTCTAGAAATACCTATGTGAAAAAAGTTTGTCCCTTTCTTCCACATATAAAATTACTTCTAAAGTGTTGGAACAATTTTTGGATTATCAGCATTCAAAGGTAAATGGGACCAGGAAAAACGAGAAGTCTAAGTCACCAACTTCCTATAATCTCACATCAAAAGGTCTGTAATAGTCAAGATTATTCACAAATACATAAATGAATATTGGGAATCATATAATGCCCCAGATTGACAGGATAGCGGTGAAAACAGCCCAAACCCATCCTGACTAGCTCTGAGTCATGGAAATAAACCTGAGAGTGTGGTTCCTCCTGGGAAGCTTTTCCCAGTGTACTGTACTGCTGGGGGCAGTCCCTGCTCTGGGTTAGAGCCCCAGCCCTGGGGTATTTCTTGCTATGTGCAGTGTCAGTATTTGGAAGTTGAGCCTTTCAAGGCCTTCAGTCTTACAGCACTGCTCTCTCCTCTGCAATGGCAGCTAGACTCAGTGTGGACTAGACTGAGTACATATACACTTCTTTTTAATAGTTTATCATCCAGAATAAGAAATACACCTTTGAGCCATCTGAGCTGGGTCAGAGGAACTCTGGAGGTGCAACATTATGGAAATGAGCTCACATTCCTTCTGGATTTAAACCAGCCATACAAGTGATACAGTTCACAGAATATATTGAATTAAAAGGGACCCACAAAGATCATCAAGTCCAACTCTTCAGCCCTTACATGTATTGAATTTACAACCTTGGATTTATAAGCACCATGCTCTAAAAAATTGAGCTAATCCCTACTCTTCCATATCAGTGTTCACCTGTGATGTGCCTGGACTTATTACTTAACTCTTCCCAGGAGATATCCAGTACCATTTCTGCCCTGAGGGAAGCTGTACTGGATCCTAACAGAGATTCTGCAAGGCAACAACATACCACTGCAAATGGCAGTGAGAGACAGAAGTTCAAGAAGAGAAGAAAAAAGATCAAATGAACATATTTGGCATTTCAAAAAAACTGCTCAGACTCCAACAATGTTTCTCAGGGACTGTTTCATTCACAGTGTTGTCTCATGTTTAATAGTCACTGGTTATAAACATGAGTTTAGCTGGGGACTTTGGCAAAATTCTAGCATTCAGCAGATTCTGTTGTTCCATTTGTATGAAGAGCTACCACTCTCAGGCCATTTGGAAGCTAGTACCTACTCCCTTTATTTGATTCTCACTAGTTCCTAAATTGGAGGAGAAAATGTCATTCCTTAGTTACCATTATCACACCACTCATCATTCCATTTATTATACTGCTTTGTTCTGAGACCTCCTTTTAGTTTAAGAATTAGCCATTTAACTGTCCTATCTCTTCAGCTAATTAATATCTGAAGACCTTGTTTCTTATCACAAGCTGGTTTGGGTTTTTTTTAAAGGTTTAGGGTAAGATCTTGTAAAGAAACAAGCTCTATCTTTTTCCTTATATTTAAGGAATTTCCTCTGTCATTTCAGTTTATTTAGCCACTAACTTTACTGTTTATTTTCATTTTTACTCATTTTCTGCAGAAGCAGTGTCTTGACCTGCATAGATCCATAGGTCTCTTATTTCTAGGTATTTGGTATCAGTTTATCTGCCTTGTTTGCCAACAGTACAAAAGAGTTTTTAAGAGGAGGCATTGAACTGGGCTAATACGGGTTTATGTCCTACTAATATGAAGTAAAGGGAATTGAACACACTTCCTATGCTGCATGAATTGCAGCCCTCATTCTGTACAAGAGTGCGGGTCCACCTTCAGTTTTGTGAATCATAACCCTTCTTACTTTAGCTTTCTTTTACATATCCATGAAAACATGCTATTTTGCTTTAATGCTATGTACACTTCTTTGAATTTAAAAAAAAAATATTTTGATTCAAATAGAATTAATTCAGTTTTTCAAGTGTGGGGGAGTTTTGTGCTTTGTCTTGAAAAAATAAAATCTCTTTGCACAGTGTAGATACTTTTCAGGAAACAGCTTCGATTTTTTTTTTTTTTCTGTATACGTATTTGAATTTTTTTCCTGTAAATTCAATACAATGTCTCAGTTCATACATCTGTGAGATCAAAAATGCACTGTTCCAAAGCATTGGGTAGGAAATGTATAAAAAAGTGCAGGTGTCTGAGCAACAGTTTGACAAGCAGAGAGACAAAAGGAACAGAGGGAAAGGAACAGTGTCAGAGAAGTGTGAAGACAAAGGGTCTGGAGGCAAGGTTCGTGCTCAGTGTCATAGGGGAAATAGAAACTCCGCCGGTGTCAGCTTTCTCTCTATAATGCATCTCTGTCTCAATTCGTGCTAAATAGATTGGCATGTACTGCTGACAGCCTGTTATTTTACAAGCCATGTGTTTTTTAAATATATATGTATAGAGATAATAGTAGACTTTAGTCCCTTAGCTAAATTATCAATAGGACATAATGACAATCCACATATATATATAGATTTGGTTGATTGTAGTGTAACAGTGAGAGAAGTGTTTTCTTTTCTGGAGGCTCTGGGGACTCCTCTAACAGAGCAGAGAGAACTGGTGTCCTAGTTGTCCTTTCCTTCAGCTACCAAGAGCTGTTTGGAGATTGAGTCACAGGAGCTTAGACAGTGGCTCAATCTTATGCAAAGCAGGCATTTGCAATAAGGCAGATGAGCTGTGCTTGGAAGTACCTGCTTCTTCCAACTATAAGTTTTCATTTTGTCTTTAGGCTACAAATGGTTTTAAGTTACACAGGTGAATCTCAGTTCAGGACACTGAATCTTTTTACCACTAATGCTGCTATATTACTTAGCCAGCACAACAATATCCAGTTCTGATTCTGGAAACACAAATATTTCAGGGTAAAATTAATAAAATTCATTTACATTTTGTCTAGCTTCTTTAATATTATTTTAATTAATTTTAAGACAAAGTTAGCAAGCTTTATATCTAGCCCATGTAACGGTGGTTATCAGGAGAGAACAGCAAAACCAGTCCATCCACCTTGTCCTGTGCAATGTCTTACTTTCAAACACCATTGTACACCACTCCCCCAGCATATCAAGAATGGCCCATCAGGAATATCCACATACCAGGGCAGGTGTAGGTAACAGGTGTCATCTGAGACTTGGTTGTGCTGGGTCGTATATTTCACTATATGAAGGAGATATTACAAATAGCTTGTGCACGTGTGCATTTTCTGCCATAAAGGGCAGCTTGCTAATCTCTAGGCCTTGTTTAACACATTTTCTTTCTGTCCCACAATGTTTTTTCCCCACTATAAATTCTTTGTACTGCTCCAGAAGCACCTGCCCATCTACAGCCAGGCAAGTGGGTAGAGAGGCAGGTGGCAGCTGCAGATGTCCCCTGTTAAACAGTGACCATTGTTTCTGCCCTTTGGACAGACTGGTGCAGGAGCAGAGTACCCTCAGGGCTGAGGTTCAGTCCAGCTAGGGTGACAGGACCTTGTCTACCTGTCTTTGATTTTTAAAAAAAAATCTATCAAACGAATATAAATCCTGATCTGTGGAGCCTGGATACAGTTTCGGTGAACTGTTTTGCTTAAACAAATTAATGAGGGCTGTACTGAAATAAATGTGGTTTTAGCAAAACTCAAAATGTATCCAAAAAAACTGTTTTCTGTTTGTTTGGTTTAGAATCAGTTTAATTTAATAAATTCACATTTGCACCTGATAAAGAAAAGTTATAACTTCTATGTTTTATAAAAATAAATTCATGTCTTAATGATATTGAAAATAAAATGTACGGCTAAAGTTTACCAAAGTGTCTATATCTAGATGTTGAGAAATGCTGAAAACTTTGTATGCCAAGGCCTTAAGGATGCCTTTCTTCCATGTCTGCTCTTTTTGACCATACTTTTTTTCTAAGATGCAGTATAATTCCACATTTTAGCCAAAGATTCCAGTCTCATGCTGTATAGGCTGCTAGTTGATTCTTTGTCTTACTGCTTTTCTGCAGCATGCCAACACTATTTCTTGCTCTCCAGCTTTCTTTTGGAGAGCAATTTAATTGCTTCTGAATGCCTGGTCCCTGGACTGCTCTGTGGAGCCAGGTAGCTGAAGATCAGGAAGCCAGTCTTTGGAGTCCAAGATTGCAGCTGGAAGCTGCTGGAACAGACTAAATGAATAGGAGCTGTTAAAAAAATAGAGCAGAGGCTTGATACACACAAGCTGTAAAAGATTGTCTTCAAATTCTCCCTCCTGCAGAAGGAAGGAAGTGCAACCCTTGCTTTCTGGAAAATCTCATGAGACCCCAGATCTATAGGGATTTTTTAAAATTAAAAATTAAATATAGTTGCTTGTGGCACCTGAGTACTCTGCCATACAAGAAGGTATGTGACATACAAGACATACAAGACAGCTTCTTTGCAGTTTTTCTTTTGCTCCTACTGAGATCAGCAGGAAATCACAGTTGATTTGGGTGGATACAGAATCTATACAAAGTTCAACTGGCTTTTCAGCTGAAAGCTCACAAGGATTTTATCACTGGTCAAAGCCTCCTTCCTGTCTTATGCAGAATTTTCTATTAACCATAAAAGCTGTATTTTTCCACACTATTATATGTTCACAGAAACATTAGAGCTGCCATACCTAATCAAACCAGTGGTCCATCTAGGTTAGTATCCTTGGCTCCAGATGCCCCAGAGGAAGGTGCAGGAAAATTCATATTGTCATTTCCCAGGGGAAGTATCTTCCTAATCTTTGGAAGTTTTTGGCTAGCTATTGCCCTGACCATGAGTGCTCATAATTGTTACACACTTTTATCCTATCTAAGGGTTATCTATCATGTATGTTCTATTGTTTGAACTATTCCCTACAGGTTTAGGCATAAAGGTCACAATAGGACAGAGGTCACGAGTCACAGTAGATCAAAAGCCATAGCGTGTCAAATGTTGTAATATAATTCATACTCATGTATACAGCACGTATATAAAGTGATAGTTCATGCTAAGGCATTGCCTCACATTGCTCTTACAGCTATAGCTCCCCTAAGAGTGCTATAATGTGCTATTGACTTTCTTGTGGATTCATCGTGCTGTGAATTATTTCTAGCCAGTGGAATGCATGGAGTTACCTTTTGGGTATTACTTAAGCAGGCGTCTTGTGATTGTGCCAGAGATCTTTTTTGCAGGAGTCAAGGTGTGTATTGTTTCCCTAGATTTTTATTATTTTTTAAAGGAAAAAAAAAATAGGAAGGGGAAGAAACTGAAGATTTACACTTTGGCTTAAAGATATACTGGGTATATGAAAACAGCTCTTTTTTTCACTCCCATAAAAGAAGTGATCCCATGGTCTCAGCAGGAATATGTACGTGAAGCCATATTCAATAAACCTTAGGTGTCACAATTTTTCTGTTTTCTTTTAAACTGAAGGATAGAGAACTGCCACCTATAGTTTTGTCCCCATCATTCAATCTTTTTAAATTCCTACATGTAGTTATTCACTTTTCCCCCCTTCATTCTTCTGTTCCTCTTGGAATAAAAAAGAGATAAGAAATAAAAAAAAAACCCTGTAAAATATCATCTTCCTTAGGACGCTTTATTCCTTCTAACAGTTTGACTTTTCACCTTTTGGGTGCTTAGTGGAAAAGCCATTACTTGCTTGTGGAGGAAAAAGCATTTAATGAATCACAAAATCGTTCAATTATTCTTAAAAACACTTCACATCACACATCTTTTTCCAAGTAAAGTGTGCATTTTTCACATTTAAATGGTGCATAACTGCCTCGTAGAATGTGTCCCTAGAGTTAGAGACATTTTAACAGAAAGGTTCCAGGACTGTACAGAGCAGCTTGATATATATAAGCATTAAAAACCTTGCATTAAAGATGCAGAATTTCCTCTTCTCTCTTCACTGTCTTTCAACAACATTTATGCAAAGTTGCCTCTCTGCTGCTGTGAATTGTCTAGCTTTGTGCGGAGCTGAGATCCACATGCTTTGCTTACTTCGACTTGCTGCAGTACCACACGATAAGAATGAACTAATAGCAAAGCTAAGATGGGGCAGCAAAACGTTTAAAATATTTGGGGGTTTTGTAAATCAAATTACACTTTCTCTAGGAAGGGTAGCAAGATATTTTTTCAGAAAAATATATTATTAACAATTGTTGAGTCTGATGCTTACCACTTTTTCTCTGCTTTTGTAAGAGAGGTGCTTTCTGCAGACTGCAGTAGCTGCCGTTTCCTACACGTTTTCTTTTTAGGTTTTTACCCTTTGAGAGTTTTTGGGTTTTTTTAAATGGACTTACATTGTAAAATTTTTTTTCTGTGTTTTATGAAAACGTATGTTCTTTGCCCAACAGAATCAGGTGGCTGACTAGGTTTGCAAAACCAGCTTGAAGGTTGCACTTCTGCCAGGGCAAATGGAAGTCAGCCTGTTTCTTTGAATGCTGGTATATGAGTCGTACCAGCTAAGGAGCTGGCCTTGAATTTGTAAACTTTCCTGCGCTTTTATATCCCTGTACTTGAAACAAGTAATTTTTTCCATAGCAATAATTTTTTCCTTTTCCTTTTTTCTTTTTAAATTTAATAGGAAAGAGTGATATTTATACAACAGCTTTAGGCTAACTTAGATATCTAACTTAGGCAGAGTTTTAAGAACAAAACCTAGGTGTTTGTACTGCCCTGCATAGCTGGCAGGAAAACAGAGGTGCCGGGGGGCTGTAGGCAAGTGGGGAACTGCTGCAATTCAAAGGAGCTAAATCAGATGCCTGAAGTAGACAGTGTGAATAAGCCTCTAGATGACTGGAATTATTAGACCACATTAGAGGGAGAGAAAAAGTAAGGCTGGCATATGGTGAGTGTCCTACATATGGTATGTTGTTTATATGTGTTTCTTCCGTTAGCATTTCTCTTTCCTTTGTTGCTCCACCTCCTCCTGCAGTCTCTCCTAACAACAAAGTTAATTCAAAAACTTCTGCGGTCGAAGGAAAGTTTTTGGACCTGCATTGCTCTCAAAAGAACAAATACCAAGCAAAACGAGTAAGCTGTCTTTCCCATACTCTGCCCTGCTTAAACAGTGCACCGTGTGTAATTTTCTATTTCCTTTTGTTTCTTTGGAGCCAGTAAGGTGTGCGCATGTGTTAAAGTCACTTGTCATAAAATTTACCATGATTCACCTTCCAAGACTATGTTTTGTTCTCACTCAAATATTAACATTTTTTGCAGTACCTAGAAAGGATATGTGCCAATGTGATAGTCACACGCTCTTCATACTGTATTAAGTCCTTTGGTCCAGTCAAATCCTTATCCATTGTAGCTTCAGGGGGAAGCTCCCTTGTGCTGAAAAAGCAGGCTCCACCTGGTTCCGATTAAGTTTGTGCTGGTTGGATCTGCCCAGTGATGGCGTAAGAAAATACGAAGCAGAGAAGCCTGCAATTGAAGCTGTAGATTCATGGCCTATAAACCTAAAAGGCTATTATGGTCATCTACTTAGTCTGCCCCCCCTGTCAAAGGGGAACCAGAACTTTTCTGAATTACTCATTTTTTGTGTGTGATTTTAACAGAAAAAAAATTATGCCTCTTGATTTAAGCCTTCCAATGTGTGTGCCTCCAACTACATCTTCTTGCCACTGGCTTCTGTTACACCTTTGTCACCAGACTGAAAACTCTAGTGTTATCAAATTTCTGTTTCTCACAGAGTTATTTATAAGCTGTGATCAAGTAGCCTTTTAAATGTCTCTCTGATAACCTAAATAGATTGAGCTCCTTGCATCTTTCATTACAAGGAATGTTTTCCACTCCTTTCATCATTCTTGTTGCTTTCCTCTGAACCTTTTCCAATTTTTCAACAACCTCTCTTGAATTGTGGACCCAGTGTTTCCAGAACAGGTTGCATCTGTGCCAAGGACAGAGGTAACACAACCATTTTGTACGTTCCTCTGGTGGTGTGCTCTTAGGTCATTTCAGGTTTGTGTCTACCCTCTTGTACTCACAGCTCTTGGCACTGATTATCTGCTCTCCAGGTTTTTTCAGGATGCCTTCAGTCTTTACCTTGTAGCAGTGGTACAGTATTTTTTAATAGAGCAGTGTCTTATGCTTCTCTGGATGGAAATTTACCATTTATTTAAATGTGGCAAATTTCCTCGGCAATCTGCGTTCACAGTGACTTGGCTCACTCTTTATTTAATAATCTTCCAATAATTTCAAATGCAAAATTTCTAAATATACTTTTTTATAACTGATAGAAGAGTCACCAAAAGAAAAATAAAATTATAGGGTCATGCATCTGTGGATCACCTTTAAAATAAACACCACTGATCACTTTTCCCCATTTGCTACAAGCCTGAGACTGGGATTTGATTTTCTTTATTAAAATATTGATTTTAATATTTTTATCAAAGTATTATGATTAAAAACTAAAATACTTTCCAATATTCCTCTACATATTTAATAGTACTAAAATTACCTTTCTCCTTACCAGAATTATACCCCTACTAAATGATACTGAGTTAGCTTTGGCAGGATGATTTTCCAGAAAATTCTGTTCTCACTACTTTGATTAAAATGAACTAACAGTCCTGGAAACCGTTCCTTATTTTGTTTGAGATCAATGTGTGGTTGAAATGCTTACAGACATTTAGGTCATCACATTTATTCTATTTAACTATTCACAAAAACTTTTGCATAGTTCACTTGAACCTCTCTAGTTCTCCAAGACATACTAAAAATCCTCACTAACTATGCAGACTTCTCTGCCAAATGTATTAAAATACCTCCACGAAAATTATTCAGGTCTACTGATTTAAAAAATGTCTAGTTTTATTAGCTGCTATTTAACGTTCTCCTGTGCAACTACCAAAACTGAGCATCATACTCATCTGATATGGATACAGCATTTGACTTTTCCCCAAAATACAGAAGAAAAGTATTTGAGAATGCTTTTATTTTTTACAATGTTCTTACAAGAAGTCCTAGTAATTTCCCCTTAGTAATGGAGCAAAATAATTTTTAGGGTTTTTTGTTCAGAATAAAATTTTAAATTTTATTTAAAATTTATTTTAAATAGTCTTCATATTGTCCTTGTCTCTGTTTTGTCTCTGTAATATTTGACTTAAAATGCCTTATAACTCCCGGGTTCTAATTTGCATTAGTTGCTACATTTCCCCTGCACCTCCCTTTTGTTTTCGTTTTTTTTTTAAGTAGCTGCATTTAAATGCAATGTCATTTTATTATTTTCAACAAAAGAGTAGAAGGTTGTTACTCCATGAGGACTCTCTATGATATGTCCTTTACAATGCGTTTAGCAGACTGAAGTTGTGAGTCAAGTATTTCCTTTAATACTTTCTTCAAATAACTGTTTCACTGTCAAATTGGTAAAAGCCGATTGTCTTATATCAACAAATATAAATATTAGACTTTAAATAATTGTCTCATAACAAATATAATCAAGTTTTAGATTTGTGCACATAAGCAATTAATTTTTTATTCTGTTTCCTCTGTCACTAGACTGAGGTCTAGTAGAGAATTCCTCTGGATGCAGTTAGAGAAATTGTCATTTTTTATTTGTTTAACGTAGCTAGTATTTTGTTATGGACACTCTGAGGTTTCCAGTTTAGGTTAATACTATTCCATACCTCATAAGCATTTTTCCTTGTTAAGATGTTTCATGACGAGTATCAAAGAAATCCAGACTTTTAAAACTTTTATTTAATTTTGACAGCAATGAGAATCTTTAAAATGAGGCTTATAAAGTGAGATATACAGCCTGATTCAACTACAATTTGGATCATTGCTTCAAAATAAAGCGTGGTTTTAAAAATATTGACACATTTACTGAGAGGTGTGAAAGATTTAACGCACAGAAGCCATTTCGGGTTTTTTGTTAGGAGTAAAGTGTTAACTGGGAGTCGCAGCGCTCTCTCATAGCCTCTGTTTATTTACAGTAACATATGCAGATTGCTCACTTCAATGCTTTAAGCAGAAATACAGAACATACTGAAAATGCAGCTATAATTATAACAAATTATAAAATTCTGGAAATCGGGTCTGAGGTTCCAGGCTCTTTGAAGTCAGAAGTGCTCAAACTGTTAGACTTCCAGTAGTTTTCTTCATAAAATGCCGTTCCATATTATAATGATTTAACTTGCCACTAGCCTCATGCCAAAGTTCGTTAACTGGACCATAACACCCAATTACCTCACCTGATTTAATCCCATTCTTAAAGAGGGTGAAACCTATTAAAAATGGTATTAAATAAGAATGCTTTTAGGGAATGCATCTCCTAATTCTTTCTACGTGATTCCGTAGAAATTTTTTTTAAAAGAAATACTGCATTTCTATTTGTGTTGCAAGCACTCTATTCTTAATGACAGACCTGAAGTGAATGTCTACAGTAGATGTTTCTTATTTTAAGTACAGCTGCCTTATAATTATCTGACTTAATTTCTTTGGCCTTTTATCTTGCCTATTTAGATGGAAAGGTCTCCTGTTCATTGCACAGCCCCTGACACAAAAGGGCAAAGATCTCTACAGAAATCGTATTAAAATTTTACTGATAATTCAACCAGTAACCATCTAAACTTATTTGGTGAGGTTTTACATATTTTATCAGCAAGAAAACAATATATTACCTGTTCTCAGCAATTTTTTTTTCAGTACCTTATGAATGTACAATTGCGACTTTTTCAGTCACAACATGTCAGTTCAGAAAGGAAACACCAAAGATATTTGGAGAATAAAATCAGTATTAAATGGATTAACAATAGATTTGGCTTCAATGCAATAAATCCAGAGAGTCTCTGCAAACACAGGAACTAGCTACATTTTCTACACAGATTTATTTCCTACTATTTAATGTACATAAAACACATGAATTTAATTTGTTATTGGTATTCTTTACCATGAGGAGAGTCAAAGAAAAAATCCATACAGCCATGCATGAGTGTAATGTTAAATATGAGAAAATAGCGTATTGTACCAATCAGACAAGAATTAACACAAAAAAAGTTGTTAGGGTACATTCAAACTGATTTGGGGGAGGCCAAGGCTGACTGGGCCTGGGGACTAATACACCCTACCAGCACTACAGATTAGTCCTTGAGGCTACGTATTTGGGAAACTGGGCTTTCTCTGCTCCTGCTCTTTCAGATCAGACTTGTCTTGTTCTGGCAGCTTTTCCCAGCAATCAGATTCACTGAAAGCATAAAAGAGAAAATGATTGCTGGAGTTCTGCTGAACAAGCTCAGTGTTATCTTTCTTCTAGCTCTGTTTGCCCATATGCACAATGAAAGGAAGCTGGCGGAGCTCCTGGTCCAGGAAAAGAATTAGGGGCTTTATCATCAGACAATAAGTTGAGCAAATTGCAGACCACAAACTACTTCTCTTCAGAGCACCCCTGAAGGACTTGTGGCTGAACTCAGTGCCTTAGAGCTAAAAGGAGGAAGTACAGGGAGGTTGTAAAGATGAGTAGCCAGACAATAAGAGATGATTGTGCAATGTCCACTGTTGAGCACTGGGCAAAGAACACATGAAAATGTCTAAAATTCTTGAGCTTTGAAGTCCTGGTAATTTTAATTAGTTTCAAAAGCTGCAAAAACCCATCATAGTTTTTATTCCAAAATTTTTATTTGTTCACATAATAATACCCCAAAGGGGTTCACATGGATTATCAAAGATACATAATGAAGCTGTTAACCAAGAAGAGGACTATTTGTTTATAGTGGTTCCATTCAACTGGAATCAATGAAAGAGGGTTTTTAAACCAGGGAGCTAAAACCCAAAAAGTCTTGCATGCCCAATGAAATAAAACCTTTCTACCCTTTGTTATCATGCCATCCTTCCTCAGATTCTGATTAAGGTGTACAGGGGAGAGATTTTAACACTATATCCTGTAAAATTAAAAATCACAAAGCAGGACTTAACAGAGTAACTAAATTCCTTTAAACTTTTGAGATGATTTTGGAAACTTGGAAGGAGTCCAGATTTTTGCTAAGTCTTTGTTTTCAATCCAAAATAATCTGGAAATAATACCTGTAACATGAATGATATTAATGTATACCTGTAAAAAGTACATAAACTGGTGGAAATATGTCTGCTTAGTCTTCTCAAATAATGATATGAACTTTGTCCTAACATGATCACCTCACACAAATCTTTTCAAATATTTGAGTGTTATTTAAAGGTATTTTTTTCCTTTGACGTACACCCAGATAGAGATCTGAAAAATATTGAGCAGAAATCTAATCCACCAAAAATCTTTATGGATAAACTGTTTCCCTAGTAATCCCTCAATCTATAAACACCTCAATAACATCTAGACATCTAGAGAAACTGGTTTGAAATTCTTATAGACTCAGTTCCTCTGAAGATGCTGCAAAGCTGGTCTACTAATCCTGGTTAACTAGTTACATAAGGAACCCGGGAGTCATAAGTGCTGCTCAATTTGCTGAAATGAGAGGCTTTCTTCTTTTCCCTGCCTCTAGCTTGAGGATCAAATTTTCCATACAAATTGGCATGGTGTGGTAGATTTTCCCTCTGCTATTCCATATCCTTGATATTCTCTGCGTGGGGAACTGCCACTAATGCCAAAGGGATGCTTGGCTCGTTGTGCTCTCCCGATCGCTACTTCAGAAATGCTGTCAGATTAAATAGCGGGGGACAGCAGCGTTTCAGTCGTGATCCATCAGGCGGATCTGAGAGGAGCCGTTTGCCCTGAGAGAGGATAGACTTTCGAGACATATGGTGCTATAATGGGGGGGTGGAGATTTTTCAATTCCAATCCACCCATTCCGGATGAGAGAGACTGAGCTAATACCCTCGTGTATGGTGCACTGCATCTAGCTACGGAAGTAGCGTTAGGGTGGAATTTATGGACTCTCTAAATTGTTTGCCAGGAAATGTTTACTAGCTATGCACAATAAATGACTGTGAAAGCATATTCCTGTGTTTAATACGATATGGCTTTTTTTCCTTATATTTGGGTCAAACTATTATGATACCAATAAAGGAAACTTGGGAAAAAAAAAAAAAAAAGGCAGAAAAGAAAACAAACGAGCAATCTATGTTCATATTTATGGAACTTCATTTGCGAAAGTCTGATGGACTACAAATTGTACAGTATAAACTTATTGCCAGGACCTCTAGATACACGCCATGCCTTCTACATTAGAAGTTAAATATATGACTTATTTTTAGACCCAAATATTCTCATCATCAAGTTAAGGTATGTTTTTAAAAAAAAACTCATTACAACAGCAGCAGGGGGTCATACGTAATGAAATTATTGTACGCGTAAAAGTGAAGTCTACCAACCAACTTACCGAAATGGATACATAGTTTCACAATTTAGAAACTAAACAGGCTGTTTTGGATCACAGGAACCTTGGAATTTTGCGCTGGGATGTGACTCTGTCTTCCATGTAGCTCACTGTTGTAGGGACTACTGTACAGTTTTATAGGGTGTGTTAGATTAGACACATTCCCAAAAAAATTTTCTCTGCTAGGAAGCAAAGTCAGAACTTTCTCTGCGCAAAGAGTCTTCTGGTCCTTCCTTTGATTTAATGTGAGTCTACTTGTTTAATATAATGCATCTAAGTACTCTCCCTGTTATTAAAAACGGTGGGCACTAATCTAATTTGTTTTAACCGTACAGTAAGGGTTTGAGCCTGGAGGTAAGCTTGTACTTTTGCACAGCTGAACACCCTCTTTCAGCAGACACATATGTGTATTTATACATCCAGCATGCTGTTCATGATGGGCTTTTTAAGTTTTGTACCTTTGTAACAAAACAGTTTTGTATTTTCTGCAAGCAAGAGTAACTACAATAGACAGACATACCTTCCCCCTGGTTTGCTATGAATATAACAGAGGAGATTAACTGATAAAAATAAGAAGGAAATAATATTTGAAATTAGACATCTCAACGTCTATAGCAGATCATTTAACAGTTTTACTGCAACAAAAATTTTGAAAATGCATTAGTAAATTTTTTTTCCACCAGGCTTGTTTCAAAATACAATTTTCAGTAGTGTTGGTTGTTTAAATAATTTTTTTTTTTTTTTGTAATCATAAGGAATAGCATCTCAGTTTCCCTACACTCCTTAAAATTGCTATTACAGTCTAACAAAGAAGTTGATCCTGTGAGGTCTTTGGGGAAAAGAACAGACTCAGCACTTCCTCAAAGTCAAGTATGAAGACAGTTCTTGTTGAAAAAACAGTTAAAGGGTGAATTGTTTCTTTAAAATGTTTTCAGAGTTTCTACCAAGCTGATCACAACAGTAAAAGTATATGGAGAATACATTAATTCTACTAGGGATAATATGCAGTAATAATAAAGAGGCACTTCAAGTCATCTTAGTAACAGCAAAACTTGTTTCTACAAATGGGAATGTGTAGATTTGGATGCACTAAGAACTCATGATTCATACTGCGGGATATTAGTTTTGATTCAAACTTCATTGTTTCAAGGAAAAGAGGTTTATATAAGAAGTTTTTTCTTTTATACAATAAATATCTATCTCAGCTTAAACCTATTGCCTACAATTAGCGAGACAAAAAAAAAAAATCAAAATGCTTCAAAGGCAGTTTACCTGGACAGTGTCTGTTTTATTAGTTTTAATTGGAGTTGCACTGAGTATGGAGAAGGAAAAGGCACGACTCTTAGCGTAACACAGCCAAGAAGCTGACACGTCTCGTGCCTTTCTCTTCCATTAGAGACATGCTATGCCTCCAGATGCTGCAGTCTGGGTTTAGGGGCATATACCGCTCTTGCACAAGTAAGAGTTGCATATGTTATGAGTTAATTTCGTTTTGTTGTGTTCTTTTGCACATGGCTTTTTTGAAACAGTTAAACGGAAAATATTTTTAGTTTACCATCTTGTATTGAAATATACTTGGATTATTAAATAAAATCTAAATCCCTAAGTGATACGTTCTACGGCTCAAATGTACAAATGCTTAAAGTTCATGGACAAATTACCTATGAGGGAGTTGCACAACTCCAGACTGTCCCCACGTGCTGTACGTTGCATGTGTCCCAGTCAGCTGAAAAGTATGCCAAATAATGCACCTCTTTTTACAGCTGACCTTCACTAGGACATTTAAGTGCTAGACATTTTTCATTTGGAAAACAAAAGATACGAATAAATGGACTTCACGCTTTTATTATGGCCATCTAATTTAAACTAAATATATGAAAATGCATCAAAGAAGAGAGGATCACTTAAAGTGATTCAGTGCACCAGAGGCAAATATGTAAACTTAGTTGATGTGAAAGTGCTGCAAATAGTCCCTTCCTGGAATACTTTATTGAACCCAACCTGAGATCTATCACATTGTATCAAAAACCATGCAAGAAGGGATGCTTGATAAAGCATGAGAGGTACAAATATCTTGGAACAGTTTATTTCAACAAGTAATATCATATATTCACAGCTCAACAGTAGAGCTGCGTTCTGTTTTTGGGGAAACAAAATAAAAAATTAGTTTATGCAAACACAGCTTTGGAAAGTGTCATTCTCAAGGTATGTCACTCGGATGCTTTTTCATGACATTTAAGAACCTACTGATGTTTTTCTAGTGTCACTGATGCCTTATAATAATTTCCTGTATCTTTGAGACTTTATCTGCAAGTTAAGCACTTCTCGGCATATATTTTTCAGGGAAGTTTAGCTTGCTGGGTTTTTTTTGCTTTTTTGGTTTTTTTTATTTTTCTCATTCTTTCACAAGACAAAATATCTGCATCTAACCCCACCCCACCCCCCCGTTAATA
>VYXF01008715.1:232118-328715 GCA_013397295.1 Polioptila caerulea
GGCCCGGCCCGGCTCGGCTCGGCTCGGCTCGGCTATCCCGGCCGCGGCCGCCGCCGTGCTCTCGCCGCCGGCTGACACAGGCTGCCGGGTTGCTCCTTCCCTCCAACGCGCTCTCGGGATCTCCATCACTAACGCAAGCTTTATTAAGGCTACGGGGGGAGAAATAAAAAGGAAAAAATTCAGCACGTGATAGAGTATGAAATCAAGGTGGTGGTGGGGAAGAGTTTCCTACAGCCAAGGAGAGAAACGTTTGTAGTTTTGGTGCGGTTTTCAGCATCTGGTTCCGCGGCCCCCTCCCCCCTGCCCGATACGACACCTCTGCTTCAAAATTCAGAATCCAGCGCGCTCCTTCCCCTCCGCCCCTTCGCCGTGGAGCTGACTGCGGCTCCGAGGCGATTGCACAACGCTTGGAAGCTCTGCCTTGGAAGCGGGGATTCGGGAGAGGAGCTGATACCTTGCTACCCTGTGGGATCTGAGTGAGCCTGCATCAAATCCTCAGCGTGAAGGGGCAAAATTTGGACTCTGTGAAGTAAACGGGTGAATGGGAGTTTCAGAAAGCTGCTTCAGTTCAGTTTGCTCGTGGCAGGGACAGGAAAGGAAGGAGCAGTCTGCCTTTTAAAATCACAGTAATTCTTATTTAAAGGCAAGCATAAAAATATGTAGACCCGCAGTCATTCCAGAGCAATGATTTGGTATCAATGAATGTGCAAAAAAACTTGACATTATCTCTGCTTTCTAAAAGAGCATAGCCTGTCAAAGTCCCGCCCTGACAAAAGCCACTCGGCAAAGGCAACACAACTGATGGGACTTCCGTTGGGGCACACATGAACCAAGGGGTCACCAAAAATGTAGTGAGACGGGCAGGAGGCACTTGAAAAAGAGAGGGTTCAACAGATAGAAAACTCAAGAGCTGGCATAGCAAATTATTTGTTATCACGGAAGGGAAACAGAAAGGCTTTTCTAGATACGTATGAAATTCACAACTGAAACCATAACCTCTTTCACTCAAAATGTTGTAAGCTTGGTAGAGTGTAAGCAACACAAAGGATTTTAAAAAATAACTCTCAAGAATACCATCACTGCTTCCATTGTCCATTACGTTAGCAAGCGTTTACAGTTACAGTAATTCAGAACGTATTTATCTGAATTTCATCCTATGTAGCTGGTATGGTTGCTAAAAACTCTTCTTGAGTTTAAAAGCTGTATTTAGTTCAAATACTGCTGGTAAAATCTTTTGTTTTGTCTTCTTTACTTTCAATGAGAAAACAAATTATCTGATTTTGTGAGGTGTATGCACAGTCCCTGTTACAACTGAGAAAATAACTGGATGCCTGCTGGTGTAAGGATTTATTGTATTTGTCGGTCTATTTAAAGCTAAAGGAAAAAAGGAAATCGGTCGCTTTCACTGTCAGGAAAGTATCTGGATCACTTTCTGTTTATTTCATTCTGCAATGCAAACCAAAAAAACACTGGTGGGGAATGTCCTAAACCTTACCCTGAAGTGACTGGAGTCTTCACTGGATTAGTAGACGAGAGTTTGAGCCTTTAGCCATGGTTACATTTATCTTGCAGTGTACTTCGATCCTCACTTTCTGAGACTTTCTGGAGATCAAGGCAGGTAACTATTTCCTCCTCCTTTTTGCTAAGAAAAATATATGACTGTACAATTGTGAATCTCTCAAACTGGAAATAGATGTCTTTTGACAACAACTGCATAGCTGCTGTATGTTTGGTTTTTCTTCAGGAAAAGCCTGCGTTTTGGACTGAATATTTAACCCCACCCCTTTATTAATCCTGAACTCTGGTGCTAGATATTTAATACCATTCTCATATATGACAGCAAGAATTATTTTAATTTGCTGTGTTTCTATATTTGTCATCCATAATTGCCCCTCATTTGATTAAACATCATCTCCTTTATTTCTCATTAATCTTTTTTTTAAACAAATGACTGTGCTTGAAAGAATTTCTTCCATGCCTTCATCATACTTGGAACAATTTCAGTACACATTTGTAAAAAATCCTAAAAGTAAATAGCTAAGAGGTGAAGAGAGAGAGACTGCTTTAAGTTTCAGTGCCAGCATTCTGAGACAATTATTAATGCTCTTGCTTATTTACACAGATATTTCCTCTTCTTAAGCGTATCACTTAAAGCCACAGAATGCTCAGCGTTTTCTTGAGCACTGTGTCTGTTCTGTATTTCAGAGCTGAATTAACCTTAGGCTACCCCTTTCTTGCACTACTTAGCTTTTGTTTCTATATGTTTGAGATCACAAAGCTGAGTTTGTATAGTTAAAAGAATATAAAACTTGATCATTCTTTGTATCATTTATCTCCCAAACAAGTAACTGTTTCTTAGCTGTTTAGCTACTCTGAAAATTTACCAGAAGGGACACCACATTTTACTTATTTGTTATGACGACGGGAGTGCGACGTTTTAAAATTATAAACAAAAATCCAGAGGGCAAGTAGAATTTAGTATGATGGACTGCGTATTTTCCTTGGAATTCACATATTGAAAGGGAATGGGAGGATATAGAAATATTCTCCTCTTATCTGTTGCGATTTCACTTGGGATTGAGAAAACAAGGTGAAATGTGCTCTCATGATAATAATACAAACATACAAACTGACTAACAGTTTTCTTTAGCCCTAACCCAGGTTTTAAGCAGTTTGGGAAGTTCCCTTTGAAGGTATTGAAAAGACTGGTACAGAACGGGGTGAAATTTTCAGCTGTTCTCATTGTAAAGGACCGGGAAATGCTGCTTACGTAGTCCTCAACCCCTGCTCGCTACAGCTGTCAGTGTCTCCAGGTTTTGTAGTTGCTCTCTCACTATCTGCAGAACATTCCTTTCAACCTGCATAGGCCCAGGGTCAGTAAAACTGCCTGTGAATTGAGGAGTGATGCATACAGATCTTTATATGTTAACGTTTTGCAGTAAATAATGAATGGCATCTGCATCCTCACCTTTGTAACTCAGCTCTTCGTATGTCAAGGGTGTAGGAGCAGAGAGACGATACTAAATTTGAGGGTTGGTTACAAATAAAATTGCTTATTTTAAAGTACCCTAATGGTCAGAATTATCTGTGTGCTAATGAGGTGCGGATGAAAACCATGCTGAGTGTATAGAAAACATATTCTTGGAGTGCTTTGTTGCTTTGTGGTATGAGTTGTTCTATATGGAATATTTTGGATTTTTCTAATGCCTCCCCTTTTCATTACTTGCATGTGAGTTTCAGGATAATTTTATTTCTGTTTATTATTGAGTAGGTTTTGATTCTCAGATGATGAAGAACACATCAGATGCAAAGTTACTTCTGTGATTTCTTAAGTTATGCTACTAAGGTCCAAGTTTTCTTAAGACTTGAGTCAGGAAAAAAGCATATTAATGCCTATATAGGAAGTGCTATCTAGATTTACTGAGAAATACGAAAAAAGAGTGAATCTGGTAGCCTTAAGGAAGTCTAAAATGCTTTGGTGAAAAAAACATCTGTACTATGCTGAAAAGACCAGGGGGAGGCTGAGTACAGTTGAAGGAGCTCTTCTAAGCAATACAGCTAGTCAAACATTAAATTGCAAGAGATAAATATATAAGGAAAATGCATTCCTGTTAAAGTCTAATGTGATTAAACACTTGCCCTCAGGCATTAAAAGCCTTTATTAAAAAAAAAACAAACAAACAAAAAAAACCCCAAATTTTGCCATGGGAAAATGCTTTCTGTGTGGCACAGGTTTCCAAGAAAAGGCTGCCAAGTAATAAAAACTATTCATATTTTCGACTGTATTTACAAAAGTAGCATTTAGAAATGCTTCTGAAAAAGCATTTCAGGAATCCACTGTTTCAACAGTTCGGCCAAGTGCTTCAATACCTGTTATGATGGGTTTTGTTCATTGACAAATCACATGGGAAAAAACAATACTTTTTCCCCTCCCAAGTTTTAATATTTTATAACCTACCTATTCTCAACATGCAAGCAGTAAAAGGTTGTATCTCCAGGGAATTTATTTTAAACACATCTAAATATCATAAATCATATGTACTTGTTTGAAATGGTCTCTAAAAAGCAGGTCATTTTGATAAATGATTCTAAATACTGTGAAATCATGAGTTTTGAGGACTTCTGATTGGTTTCTGAAACATGTCAGTAAGAAAAATGAGCTGCACGCTTGTAGTCAAGAAGCACTGTGTAACTGATTCATCAATATGTCTGTGCTTTTCAGTGTGGTTGTAAACGGAAACAAGAAAAAATACATAACAAAGCATAGTTTTTTCTGAAAAGAGTTAATTTGTTTATTATCTCGTATAAAAGCATCACTTACCCATTAAAAAAACAACAACAATTGCAAAAACTCTGTAGATTTTATAAATGAAACAATTTTGAAGTCCGATGAATAATACACTTTTAGGAGAAAACTTTCAAGACTGATTGCTTATCAAATGATGGGCTTACTAAGTGAGCTACTTGCTGAATTGTTTTAATAGATGAGAACTTGCATGAAATTAACTTTTGTTCTCAGGAAATATAATCAGGAACTTTTCTAAGACTGAAATTTTGAAATACTATTTTGCTGATACATTTTCAAAATTCCTTGCCCTTAGCCAAAGAAGAACTTTGTTTGGACAAAAAAACAAAACAAAACCAAACAACAAAAAACCCCCAAAACTACGTATAACTTCCAGTTGTGCATTTCTGTCTGTTTGTATAAATGATTCAGTAGGACTTACGCTTCTTCCTCTCCCCCTCCTCATCAACCTCCTCATTTTAGAAACATTGGAGGGCTGATCCAGACCTTCACAGGATCACAAATGTTTTTGTGAGAAGGTCCATTGACTCCAATGAAACCACTGAAGTGCTCACAGTTTTTAAAGCAATCAGAACTTAATTCTTTTACATGAGCATTAAAGATTCAAACATTCTGGCAACACCTGGATAGAACTGCACTAAAGAATTTCAAAAATTCATAGTTGTAGATACCTTTTAGGATTTTTAAACTTCTGTTACAAGGTAGTGAAAGAAAAATGCTTTATAATTCTTGTAGATACTGATAAAATGTTCAGATTGCCTGATAGTTTGAAAATTGCCAACTGAGCATTTTATATACACATTGATTTTTAACTACATTGGTTTTAACATCCTAGGATAAAATTTGTCCTAACATATCTAGTGTGAATTCTGTAGTATTGTGTAATGTAAGTAATCAGATTATGAGTCTTCTTTTGTCTTTTTGCCATTTTTAAACAGGCCAATTGTTTAAGAAATGTTTTTTAATTGAGCCTGTTAATCTGCATATCATTTCCCATGTGGGAAATATTTGTTCTTTGGTGGTGCAATGACTTGATATGCTCTATCTCAATTCCTCAAGAGTAGGATTTAACTCTGTGTCTTGAATTCAAGGGCAGGTAACATTATCTTTTCTTCTGTCTGCTGATGCCCTAATATTGCTCACTGGATTATTGCTTTCAAAGACAGTGTTACTTGGCAGTATGAATAGTCGCCGTAGCATGTTTCTCTCAGTAGCAAAATGTACTCTACCAAGCAGTTTTGCAAGTCTCTGGAAAGGACGCAAAATGAATCTGGTTTCATCTGCTAGACTGAGCAAAGTTCAAGCCCATCAGAAAAACGTAGTTATGATGGGGTAGGATTCAATCCTTATTTTTGCTATGCTACCCTGTGTCCTTGTTCTAATATACTTAAGAATGCAACTTGAAAGGATGCGAAAGGAAAGTCATATTTTTTAAATATAAATACTTGCATATGTCGCTAATAAGGTTTCTAACTGAAATAGGGTGGTGTTAGAGAATTTTGATAAACAGTGCTTGAGGCTACTTCATTACATCCGTGCACAGCTGGGCACTGAACCCAGTCCTATGATCTGTCTCGAGCCTGTGCCCTGCGTTTTTATGACTGTTTGCCCAACTTATATAATGGCCATACCAGCGCTTTCCTTCCATTTGGGAAGTACTGTAAACTTTTATGAAACTAAAAGCTTTGTGTGCGTGTGTGTGCGTACATGCTTTTTATTTTTAGTAGGCTTTAAAGACTTACAGATCTGCATCCCAATTTCTCTAGCACTGCTAGTTGCAGAGCACGAGCAAGATGGTGCACAGCCACCCTGCTGAAAAAGCCTTCCTCCTGCTGCTCAGCAGGGCAGTCACATCACCTTTACCAGCATGAGCTGCGTGGCTGCATACAGAGCCAGAGGGCATTCGACTTCTGGGGTGGGTGTCTGGGGTCTTCCATGGGCATGTAGATGCTTTTCTATTGTGTTTAATGAAAACCTGAATTAAAAAATAGCCTGATGTAATTGTACTGGATACACGCAGTCCAGTCTTATATTTTAAGGATTTGAATCTGTTAATAGAAAGTTATTGAAATAAATGGTTTATAAACAGACATGCGAGGGGAAATTTCACGAGGAAGATACTGATGACAGAATTCCTACTGATTTTTGTTAGGACCAGATTTTAAGTTATGAGTTCTTACTATAAATGTAGCTTATCTTGGGAGAAGGAGATAGACCAGCTAGCCATGGTAGTGCAGATGTTTTTTTGTTGTACACTGTCATGAATTCTTTCAGTGGCAAATACAGCAAGGTAATGCTTGTTTAAAAAACCACTGCTTCCATTGGTCTTGGCTTTCTAGCATATGTCCTTGTTATTTATTAACACATATTACAAAATCTATATCCTTTGATAACTTTACTTAAACCATATCCATTTAAAATATTATTTAATATTACAACAGCATAAATCACAATGATGTTGTTCCTTTTACTCTGCAAATTTTATACATTTATCTGTAACTTCACTAGTGCAGAGCTGCATCGCTGCCACCTAACATTCAATGAATGATGCAAAGTGAAAAAACCCACACTAAAATAATGAGATATAATAGTAGACAGTGCACTGTAATACATGAAAATTTTCTTCTGAAATCTTCTATTAAACACTATGAATAGACTATGCAGGTTGTCAAAATTCTACTTGTTAACGTCAGTGATATTAAAGATTTAATGTTCATTATATATTAGAAAGAATATATTTTTTTTCCAAGATTTCAGACCAACAAAAGATACTAAGGCATCTTCTATTCAGAATGTGAGTTGATTTTCTATGTGGAATTGTAAATTTTTACAAATAGTTTTGGGGATAGGTCACTTTACTGGAATTTGCACCTATTAATAAGTAGACATATGATTATATGCCAAAAGAGAAATCTGGGATAATATTTTGAAATTTGCCACTGAATATTTTATTGTTTAATGATGGATGTAATCACTGAATGCTGTGCATTCGGAAATCCCTAGAGCATCTTACTCAATGCAATGGAAAAAAGCAGTCTGAACTTTGTATTGAACTGATCTGAACAAACCTTACAGAAAAAAATCCATGAGAAGTTAATGGTCATGTGAAAGAAAGTCATATTGTATTTGATTCTATGCTTTCTTTTGTTTTTCTTCAATAAATGAAACAAAATAATTGACGAAACCAAAGAAGAAAATCTCAAAGCAATGACTCAAATCTTTAATTTATGATAGAAGAGAATGGTTTTACTAAACCAGTAAAATCCAGTGGATTATGAAACTCTAACTGGAAACTAAGTGATCTTTCTTTCTTTTCTTTTCTTTCTTTCTTTCTTTCTTTCTTTCTTTCTTTCTTTCTTTCTTTCTTTCTTTCTTTCTTTCTTTCTTTCTTTCTTTCTTTCTTTCTTTCTTTCTTTCTTTCTTTCTTTCTTTCTTTCTTTCTTTCTTTCTTTCTTTCTTTCTTTCTTTCTTTCTTTCTTTCTTTCTTTCTTTCTTTCTTTCTTTCTTTCTTTCTTTCTTTCTTTCTTTCTTTCTTTCTTTCTTTCTTTCTTTCTTTCTTTCTTTCTTTCTTTCTTTCTTTCTTTCTTTCTTTCTTTCTTTCTTTCTTTCTTTCTTTCTTTCTTTCTTTCTTTCTTTCTTTCTTTCTTTCTTTCTTTCTTTCTTTCTTTCTTTCTTTCTTTCTTTCTTTCTTTCTTTCTTTCTTTCTTTCTTTCTTTCTTTCTTTCTTTCTTTCTTTCTTTCTTTCTTTCTTTCTTTCTTTCTTTCTTTCTTTCTTTCTTTCTTTCTTTCTTTCTTTCTTTCTTTCTTTCTTTCTTTNTCCTCTCCTCTCCTCTCCTCTCCTCTCCTCTCCTTTTGTTTTCCTCTCCTTTGCTGCTTCTTGGACTAAAGAAAAACTAGTTGATTGAACATTATTTTATAGCAAATCAGATATGAAAAACTAAAACTGTAACAGATTACTGAAAGCTTTTAAAAGTCCTTCTTCCTTCTGCATTCTCTCAGATCTCCAATAGCTATTTCTTATTTTTAGCAAGTAATTCTGGACAAATGCTGCCTTACATAAACTGTGTTAGATGCACTTCAGTATCCTCTGCCACTATTGTGAGTTTTAATTCTTAGACTGTGATCATACGATGATTGTAGTATGCATTTAATTTTGTTTGTTGGGAGATGAATGAAATCTCGGGAAGCTGAAGTCAAAACTAGCTATTGAGTGGAGCCAGGACTTCACAGCTGAAGTAGTCGTAGTACTTTGATATGAACACCACTGAAATTAAGTGTATGTTTACACATTTTGGTGAATTGAGGGCATTAGTCACTTGAATTTACCAAGGGGAAAAAACTGTTTCCCACTTTGGTCCTTCTAAAAATAGATACTAAAAAAATCTGTTGGACATATGTGGACTTACAATGTAGCTCTGAAGAGAGTTGAATGAACTACGGGGTTTTCTACCTGCCAAGCAAAAAATGGCATATTCTAGTTGCATGCAATATATCCTGAGTGTGCATGGGGGCTTCTTTGGAAGGGGGAGTTTTGACACGGTAAGTGAGGCTCCTCAGGCGCATTGGTCTCAATAGCTTTTCAAGCCTTTCGTTTTCTGTCATCTGGAGGAGAATACCAGAACGCTGTAGGCTTCATAGAATATGTGAACGAGTAAAAACTACTTATTAAAATGTGCTTATTACTGTAAAAAGAATGGTAGGAACAGTGACTAGATGTCTCCTAAATTTGTGAAAATATAGGTTTAGTTTAGTGAAGAAAAAAGAATTTAAGTCAGATGTGTTGATAAACTAATCTGAACGTATTTTAGATAAACTAATCAAACATATTTTGCGAGGCTTTGGCACACTGAATTGCTAAAAATGGTGTGAATGGAAGCCTGGACAGCTATGGCAATGTTGACCACTCAAAGATTTCGCGTAAAAACGTGTTTAGAATGCCAAATAGTATTTTCTGCCAGAAGAAAGCGGCAGTATAATAGAGGCTTAAGCGCATTCACGCCTTTCAAAGTTATATTTTCAGAACTAGACTTTAAAACCCAGTAAAAGTCTGCAATTCATACCCACCCTACGTAGGGTTTAGGAAGAGCTGAGAACGTTACAAGTTCTTTGCAGTTTGGTTTGATTGACTCAGAACTGACATGGTAATATTAAACTGTTTTTTTCCCCCTGTTTCTATATTCTTGTTTTGGGAGTACCACAATGACCTCAAGCTGCAGCTGTGTCTTAAGTCTCTGCGTTCCTGAGGACATTAGAACAATACACACTAATGGTCTCACTCCTGGCTCCCTCTCTCCCTCCCTCCCTCTTTCTCTCCCTATTTCTTTTTTACGCAAATCTATTTCTGAAGGAATGTGTGACTATATATCCTTTCCATTTCCATTAATCCATGCAAAATGAGCACTCTCTAATTTTAAAACAAAAATTATGACCCTTTACCTCAATCAGATTTCCATTAGATGTAGCCTACAATAACTTAAGAACTGCAAAGATCTGCTAAAGAAGGTAAGGTAATGTTAGTTCTCTTAGGCAAGATGGAACAGTTATGAGTCAGATAAAAATAGAAGACTTCATTAGCAGTTTTTCATGGGGCATCTTGAATCTGCAGAATTATCTCTTTTTTTTTTTTTTTTTTTTTTTTTTCACCCTTCGTTTTTCTGGTCCTCTGCCCGTAACTGGGCGAATCTCCAGCGGCTGCTCCAAGGTTGGGGCTCTCTGGTTNTTTTTTTTTTTTTGTATTATTAGCACCTTAATTTACATGATTTTTTAATAGCTTATTGGGTCAGTAAAGAGAGTGACAATTCTGTCTATATTATTTGTTTTTTATGAAATAATATGGTGGTATTAAAAGTGGTGAATGCAACATCGTATATTCTAAATTTAAAAAATGATGTGAACGTGCACAGGAGAAAAAGATGGACACAACAGTGCAAACAATTTTGATTGCTCCATAAAATATGAAGACATATTCTGCTGAACTTTCTTGTAGATTGGTTTAGTTTTGCATTTTAATTTTTACTCCACTAATTCCGACTCCTTTGCTTTTGCACTTCAATACATTGCTACATCTTTATGATGCAAACATCTTTATTATCTTAATATGAGGGTATGTACAGAAATCTAACAGTATTCAAACCCTATAAATCTATCTTTATTTCACTGGTTCCAAACTGAAATGTGGACAAAGACCGAAGGTGCCAATTGAGTTTTCAGTCTGCTGCACGAGAAATATCAGAGATTTCAGATTTTTGTATTTGCAAACACATTGGGAATGATTTGCCAGACATGACACCCAAACAAACACTTCTTTTGGGTAGAAGTTGTGTGTTTCAAGTACAGTGGCTAAAAGTATCCAGCAATTTTCAAGTATGGTTAGTGAAATATAACTTAGAGAATCAGCCAGTCCTTCAAAGTTCTTGGGAAAGCCATTTTCTTTCCTCCTGCAATTGTCATGGCTTTGCCAATCTGTTGCTCTAATTCTGTCATAGTTCAGGTTACTGTGTATAATTCTTCTGGAATTAGCAGTATAAGGTTGACAAAGTTAAGCACAGGCATGTCAGTTACTGCCCTGTGGTTGATTCCTTCAGTTTGATGCTGCGGCTGAGAAGCATTAGTAGTTGCACCACATATGGGTAGATACCATGAAAATATTATTTATGGAGGCTCTGGCTTATCTTGTGTATTTCAGGCATGTTTCCACAGCAAATTGATAGCAATTTCCACAGCAATTCACACACGAACTGAAAGATGTATCCATGTTAACCAGGAAACATTTGCTTGGGTTTATGTAGATAACTGGGAAGCCTGATGGTGCCCATGTAATGGAGTCTGGCTACATCTTATTGCTGGCCTGTTAATTGAAAGGACTTTGGTAACCTAACAGCAGCCTTATTACAAAAAGCAGACCTGAAATCTACAATGAGGTAGGAATGCAAGAATTGCTCCTATCTGAGGTGTTAATACAAACCTACATAGAGCATTTCTAGTTCTGAAGATATTTGGAGGAGAGTACATATTCCCTAAATACCCCTGGAAGACTATTTCTGTGAGCTTTGGAACTGAAACAAGTCCAGAGAATATGTGTACCCTGTTGCACAACAAGCACAAAACAGAAGGTCTCACTAGTCAGCCTTTGCACCTTCCCTGCCATGTCATTTAATGGCTCATATATCTCTGCTCTCCGTAAAGCCGAACATTTTGTGGTAAAGGTTGATTTCTTTATAAAAGCAGACAGCATTTCCTTTCCTTCCAGGGCAAGAATGCACAGATGTAGGGAAAAAAATGCTCACAAAAGAGACCTAGGGTGAACACAAAGCATCTTTTACAGGCATAAAGCAACTTTGTCCTTCGTTTCCCCAGTGCAAGGCCATGGGCTACTGCTTTTCCTGATCAGATTGAGAGCTATGATTTAGAAGAACTTATTTTGCTGTGAGACTTTGCAAGTTGATTTTTTGTCTTCTCTCTCTCCAACATGTTTTCAGACTGTTTTGCAAATGACATTTACACCACTTAACAGAAATTGAATCCTGTTTTTCTGCCCTGGACCTCTCTTGGCTCTTATTTTAAACCTGCCAAAACCAAAGGTGATGAAATGATCATACATTTCAATCACATCCTTTTGCTAGAATCATTCTTCTGGTTCCACCTTATGTTCTCAATTTCACTGCAAGGCGTTGCCCAGTGCCTCAGCCAATCTTTTGGATCCTGCTTCTTATCTACATCAACATTTTCTCCGTGCCATCTTAACACAGTTCTTCCTTTTTCCATTCACATTTTTCTCTGTCTTCAGTTTGGCTCACATATATGCGAGAAACATCTAAACCCAATATTCTGTCATTACCCATTGTCACCAAGCTATCATCTGTTTTACCATGAACTTCTTTTTGGTAGGTCTGTCATGGCTCTTCTGTGGACTTATGGTCTGTAAGAAAAGTACACAAGACAGGAAGTGAACAGAAAAAAAATGAAAAAAAGAAAGGAAAAAAAGGTCCTTCATATGCCCTCTCTTCTCTCGAGGTTTTAACTCCAAAAGTGTGTGCACCACAGAGCAGATTCTGTAAACAGCTATAGCAAAAATCCAGTATGACCCAGATGTTACAGTACTGATATTAAGTATCTAATAGCAATGATATACCCAGTGTTGAGCAGAGCTATGTGTCAAAACAAAGTACTTGAAACTAAGCCAAATGTGTGAAAAAAAAAAAATTAACTTTCTTAAAATGCGCTCTTTTAACTCCAAGAATTTAGGTAATTACTTGTGGCAGAAGGAATGTGGTTCAAAGACAGTAAAGTCTCATTTTAAAGGGGTCTGTAAACTCTTTAAATAGCATTGGAAAATTGTTCTTTTACTCCAGTTTTCTGCAAGAAGGATTTTGAAAACAGTAAAATGTTTTTATGTGATTCCATTTCACTGATATAATAGACATGAACATATATTTGGGGTATGTGTGTGTATGCATGTATATATTGAAAATCTAAAATAACATTAGATAGGGACCTGGATAGTCCATATGATTTGACTGGAGCAGCACTTGGTTATACTGTGTTCTTTTATTTCTAAACATGTTTTTAAACCAATTTGGGAAGGAGGAGGAAGCTTCAGGAAGGGAGAGTAAAGCAAAGTTCTGAGGAAACCTTTTGAATGCTTGGACTTGGCAATTAGTTATTTTCGACATCTAGAGTTTTTCAGTGTAATATCAGCAAATAGAATGCATGGTAAAATTACAGAATATCAGATCTAAACTCTGGAGACATAAATTCATATGAGGATCAGCTCACAAGATCAGCTGCTTTACGGCTAGTCTCCAGTAGGATTTTTTCCATATAAAAAAAAAAAAATCACCATATAGTTTGGCACAACCTTCAGGCTCAGTGAAATGGGTTTAATTTCAGGACTGAAATAGACAAAAGCAGTAGATGCCAGAATGGAGGTGCATTTGCAGAGTAGGAAGGAGACAGTTTTACAGCTTTTGTCTCAACTCTTCTTTCCCCTTGCTAGGAGTAAATCTCTTTGGGTTTTTGGCAAGAGCTCTATCAACTTTATAGAGGAGGAAGGGAGGAGATGCTAACAAAAACCTATAAGTCTGTTGTTTCAGTAACTCACATTTCTGGAGCACACATAAGGGTGTAACTACTTGAGAAGCTTTTTTTTCTTAAAAAAAGGTATATTGATATCTTCTGATCAAAATTTAGAAAAAAAAAATTGAAAAGTTATAGACTTCTGACAGTGATGGAGTTCTCCCTTCCCCCACCTCTCATCAGCAAGCTGATGTTTCCAGCAACTTCAAAAACAGAAGACTTCTCTGTAATCCTAAATGTGCATAAGGAACACATTAAAGTCCTGATTTGTGAAAAAAATTGAGCATATGCTTAAGAGCCATTGACTTCAATGAGAGTTAAATACGTCCTCACACACGCTTCTTGAACTAGAGACTAATAAGGATATTAAAAAGGATCAAGAGGCTGCTCCTCTTCAGGAAATGTGGCAAAACTGCCATAGCTGAAAATTATTTCGGTCATAATCATACTGACTCTCATCACCCCTCACCTCACTTCACTTCCAATCTACACAGAAGAGAAAAAACCCTTCTCTCCATCTCTTCCCCTCTCTTTTCCTCTTTTCTCCATGCTGCTCTAAGCCAGGCTAAGCTTAGTCTGGTTCCAAAGAAGAATTACAGACTCTGCATTGTCCATTAGGAATGACATTATTTCCAGTGTAATGAATGTGGATGATGGTCAGATAACACAGCAGATGATGGCTGAACAACCCTCCTGAGAGAATTAATTATAATATAATTAATAAATTTCTGTATAGCTGATTTATCTAGAGGAATTCGATGTACAGGGGAAAAGGTACCCCCTGCCAAACAGCAATCCATATTAATATTCTTTTATTAGATGAATGACAAATGGAGTGATATAGTGATGACTAAAAAGCTTGAGTGTGTGTTGATTCCTTTCAATTCAGTATGACAAAATGGGTTATGTATATGGTTTTTGAGTGTGGTACTCATTTATTAAATGCTCATTTGGATTTTAAAAAATCGTTGCCTTCATTAGCCATCTTGGGAATCAGGCTCCATGGTGTAATTAATCTCAGTTGCAGGAATTTTGGCCTGCTACTCATCTTAAAAAACACTGAATTCTCTTTTTCTGAGCCTTGTCTCATACTTTACTACAGTTCTCAGAAACTTATCCCTTCTCTTTGTAATCCAGATTTAAAAGGCAGTTCTCATACATCCCTATAGACAGGAGTAGCCAGTCTGGAGAGGAGTATTTGTTCTCTTCTTCAAGTCACTCATGCTAAATTTTTTTCTTTATTTTTCTTAATAGAAACTCTTTCTATAACTGAAGCTCAGAGTTAACATTGGAATAATGGCCATTTAGCATAGTATCATTTAGAGGACATAATTTTTGTAAAGATTATAGAGCAGTAGAAACCTTAAACCTGCGTATGGTTTGGAAAAGAAAAACTGAAAGGAATGGCTCATATTCAGTAAAGGAAAAGCTGAAAATGGACTGTATGTTTTTTTCCACCACTCATATTTTATTAAATTAGCTCATGTAAATTAGCAAAGACACTTTCTGCTAGCTCTGTTTATGTACTTCTTGAAGAAAAGCTCTTCTTGCTTTAAGTCAGAAGAAAACCCAGATTTCCATTCATACTTAAAAATGTTCACTAGTTGCTCTGTCCTTTGCTGCTGTATGTGATGTAAAAATAAAGTGAGATACTCAGATCTTATTTCGTTTTGTCCAGTCATGAACTTGCTTGAAAGTGTTGAATATTTCAGTATTCTCTGTAACAAGCCTGCAAAATTTCTGTTTGTTTAATAATAGATTTTCTTAATATGTTTGAATTCACACTTTTCTGCAGAACAGGTTTCCCACAGGGGGAAGAGGACTGGAAATGGACTATTACTCCCCCAGGGTCAGTATCAGGTAATGCTGTGCATTTCCTGTGTGATCTGTTTGAGTTGCAGAGGTGTGGTACCACCATAATTCCTGTTTGTCTCAATAGCTGCCCTCTAACAGTTAAATACATTGGCTTATGATTATTTAGTACAGATTTTAAACATCCTAGGATGTATCAGGGTCCAGGCACAATGATGTATCCTGAACTCTTGCAGAGCATTGCAGCTCCTGTATCAGGATCCATGCCACTGTAGGTTGGACGTAGTTGTCTTGAGCAGCAGGAATTCTGTACATTTAAAACTTCCCTTAGCAGGGTGTGCTGATGCATACATCAACTTATATTCTATTTCCACACCATGATGTGATCTCCTTTTTGTTTTCTTGTATAATTTACTTGGTAATTTTTTGACTGTTTCTGCTGCTGTGTTTTGCTTTATGCTGATTTTCAGTCTGTTGCATCTTCAAACTTGTAAGTTAATCTTCAACTACCTTTGGAGAGCCAAGTAAGATGGATTCATATTTTTTAAAATGCATTAAACAAAAAAATTTGGTTCCAAAAGATATTGTTTTAAAGGATTCAGTTTTTAAACGACTCTCTACAAAATCTATGCCTGCTAAAAATAAAAATAAAGTACAACAAATAGTCCCTAACTGGATATTTTGCAAAGTTAGTGTTTTATTCATCTAGCTATACTAAGGAATTTAAAAGCTGGAAAAGCTGGCATTAAACTTAAAGGGCAGTGGAAAGTTGGTAGCCTAAACATTTGTTTTGATTCATATGGAGAGAAAGAATTTGGACCAGATGCCTGAAAGAGCTCAGAACCCAGAAGCCTCCATTGTTCTTCATTTAGGTGCCTAAATGGTAACAGTTGGGTGTACAGCTTTCTTGTAAGCTGATCCTTTTGTATTGAGGCAGCTTTTAGGTTTTAGCCTATCTCTTCCTGGCTATAGAACTTGACTGTAAACATTTTATTCCAGAATTGTCCCTCATCTATACCCTTCAAGCATTTGCTTATTGTTAATATTGCAAGGCTGCAACCCCTGCAGCGTGTCCTGAATTTTAAAAATACATGTCCCTCAGGTTGCTTTCATCCTGGAGACATTCCTTCTCTGCATCTAATGCTTTGGTAACACATTTGCAAGAGGCTCAAGCAGAGTGTGGACTCTTAAAATGCTGTACATTCATATGGTTTTGTTTGCTTTAGGCTAGATATCCTGTATAAAATATAAAATATTTTAGAGGAAGCAGGCTGTTCACTTTCTTCCATGAAGTATGCTTCCAGTCCTAGAAAACTTCTCAGCTGAGCCTAATGTGTAGATGGTTGCATATCAGTGTGCTTATATTTTAGAGTTGATAATATACAGATGATCCTGAAACACATAATAGCAGGATTGGGTTAAATCAAGATTTAAAAAGCATCTACTGTGCCTTCTTATATTTAAAAAAATGATACTAAAGATTAGCTCTTATTCTCACCTAAGTTCTGTATGCACACACACGTGCACACACACACACACACACACACATGCACAAATACAATAAAAGTACCATTTACAATTTTTCTATGCTATGCAGTGTTTTAAATGTTGTATATGATTCAAAAGCACCTTTGGGCTTCATTTTTAGGTTATAAATGTAAAAAATTTATATATAATTACCAACCGGGTGAGGTTATTAGTAGGCTTCAAACATTAAGACTAAATTTTAATGAAAAGCCCTCATGATACCCTGCAACCCAAAAGTAAAGAGGATGGGTTGCTTTGAACTAAGACAGTGTCAAGAACCTTTGCATTATGATTTTGCCAGGCAAACTGCCCCTGCAGAGAGGCAAGTACATTACTTTGGGCAGATCTCCATGACTGTGCTCCCCACAGGAATCCCTGTGCAGATCTTCTAGTTTCATTTCCCTCAACAATCTTGACAGAGTGCTTTAGTTACTCCATACTTCAGATCTTAATTCTATATAGAGGACAAACCAGCTTACAGTTCCCTATGTATAAACAGAGATAAAACATTCAGGATGTCAAGCTAGACTGGGGAATAAGAGGACTCAAAATGCTATAACAATGCCAATTACTAAAAGCTGGGTAATTTACTTATCAAGGTATTTTTTGAGCAGGGATGTGTCTCCAAAGAATAAATAGCACTTTTTATTTTACCATCTTAAATAGAAGCATTTTTAACATTTTGATGATTTTTTGAGCCAATTATTGGCAGATGTGCTTTAGCCAACCATATGTCTCAAGGTGATGTACAGATATATTTCTCTGCCTCAACAAATATTTCAGCTTCTTTCCAAATGGTATGTTTGTTTGGCTGATGCACAACCTCAGCCAGCTATTTTTCTGAAATTGAATCCAGATCAGGTGGAATGCCCTGCTGGTTGCATCTCAGTGCTTGCTTTGACCAGTGTTCTTCACCCTAAAAGAGAATCAGCAGTTGTCTGATTATCTGGGATTTTCCAAACAGGGTCCTATATGTTATTTATAAAACTGTTTTACCTTCTTTGACAGATGCAATTATCACAATCAGTTATCATTGGAAGAATATAGCAACATAAGTCTGGTAGTATCTTTCTCTACAATATTTTCATTTCTTTTTTTTTCACTGTGAAATTATACAATCTTCAGAATAATCCTTCATGCATGGCAAACTCACCAACTGCTGAAACTCTTTTTCCTCTTGTACTGTGTTTGATCAACTATACTGTACAATTTATATTAAGTCTCAATAACTTGCATAACAAGTTTCATATTTAATTGCTCCAATGTAAATTTCACACCCACTAGGAGCTATTATGAATTGCCATATTGCAAATTGTCTCTCCAGAAATAAGAAATTCTCTTCTATCCTGAGATTTAATTGGAAGAGATTGGGCACCCATTTTTTTTCTTGCCTGTCATTGTCTGACTCATTGCCAGGAGATATTCAAGAGTCTGGTTCCTTTTGCTGCATTTTCAACCCTAAATGTAGGCCATCAATATACCTGGATATGTTTCAGTACGGTGGTTATTACATTTCTGTACAGAGCTCTCGGAAACTGTGTGAAAGGTGTTATATAAATGTACAGATTAGAGTGGAGTGGATTAAATAGGACTGGACTCCTGGAATGCACATCACCCCTTACTATGAGTTCTCACAGTGTGGTTAGAGCCAGCCTGTGCTTCATGAAATTTTTTTTGTGATGTCCATTTAACCAATAAATCTGTCATCACTGACTGGTCTCCATTTCCTCTGAAATAAACAAATCACTATAAGGTTCTTTGAAGCAGCAGACTGCCAGGAAACACAAAAGTCACTTTTGCTTCATCCACGGAGATAAAGTAGTTAGAAAGTGGAAATGAGCTGCAACTGAAGGAGCCTCAGTGTTCTCACACCTGCTAGAAAGTACAGTAGATTTCCACAGAGCAGGAATTCAAACAAACCTCAGATCACTGTGTTCAGTGAAAGTAAGGTTGCCTAGCCAAGAAATGAATTGCAGGCCCTTGGAAACTACTTAAAGCAAGCCAGTTTCACAGGGACAGAGGAAATTTGAAAGAGTCCAGGAAACTCTTCTAGGTCTGTGATATCCATTGCATTAGCTGCTGTTTTCCTGGTCCATATTTCTGACTTCCACACTTCTCAGCCTCCATTTTTCAACTAGATGGTCCTCTGCTTGCTGCACTTCATGCTTCATTCCCCAGGTCACCCCTTTGGGCCTTGACTGCCTTTAGTGCCAAGTGTTCTCATGTGTAAGTTTGCATCTGCTTTTTCTTTACCCTTGAACTGGAATTTATTTTGTTGCAGTCTCTGTTCCCAACATCCTATGGCTTAGGTGTTATCTTCTATCTCTTTTCAATGTGAAAAATTAGTCTCGTAAAGCTAGTAAAGTAATTCATTCTAGTTGCTCACTGATGGTCTATTTCCGCTGAAAAAGGCTGAGGAAATTTAGCTTCTGACAGGCAAGTATGGTCATTGTGAATGGAAAAAAAGTATTGATTTTTGCTTCTGTAACTCATTTTTAGGTTAACTTAGCTAGCCCAGTTTACTTCTTTATAAAATTGAAGGAAAAAGCTGTTGTTAAAAGTCTGCAGTTACTTTCAGCAAAGTAGCTTTAAGCTTTCTCCCCCCCAAAAAACCTGACTCTTCACTTGTACAAATGTCTGTGACTGTAAAAACTACAAGAAGCTTCTAACTGAAGGTGAAATCATGGAAGGAAAAATCACTAGTAGAAGAAAGTCAATATTTTTAGGAAAATCTAATGAATCTTTGTTAGGAGTAGACCCCTGGCATAGCAGAAGCTGAGAACTTTTAAGTGGGACAGTTTTACAATGTAGTTTATAAATAGAGTTGAAGAACCTTTCACATTTCTTTATCCATTCCATTTTTATGCTTCTTTCTAAATAATTTAAATCTTATTAAGAATTTTGACATCAGTATTTCCACTGATTTTTTTTCTTTGTTGGAATACTGTTATTGTTGGAAAGCAGTGTTATTATATGCTCAGTAAAAGTTCTATCTTGGATTTGGATTCACAGCCATTTTTTTTTCTGTTAGTCCCATAAATAAAATATTCATTTGTTCTTATAATAAAAAATCCTTTTAAACTACTTATTTTCAGACTCATGCTGACATTGCACTCTATTTTTTATTGCTAGCAAACTTAATACCTCACATTTTGAATTCATGGTACAGTAGTAACTATTCTTGTAATTACTGCAAGTGTAACCGCAGGCTTCAGTTGTATCCTGTCCAAAGCTTATTCTAACCCCTGTATCCAGATTGCCTTCTGATGCTCTTAGTATATAGTGATTTTTGTGAGTTAATATGAACTTTTAAAAAAGGTTACAAAACAGTGACTTAAGGAGACATTCTTATGGTATCTGAGGTATCTGTCCCTTTCCTGCCATGGACCAAGTGTTTGCATGGTCCCAGCACACTGCTGAAATGTAGCTATCTTCCTTAGTGGTAATACACTGAAGTATTGAAAGGAATTGAAGAGAAAATGCTGTGTGGAACCAGTGAGATGTGTGGCACCACACTCTGTCCTGACCCAGGATCCTACCCCACCACAAAACCTCATGTGTTAGCGGCGTGTGGCTTCCCTTCCTCTTTTCTCTCTTTTTGTCTGTATTAATAATAGATTGCATGAATGATGGCAAGATATAAACCAGACCTGTTGTAAAATGGTGTAAACCTACACCAAAACGAGTATGGCACTTGCTATAGTGGCAGATACTAAATCTGATTTTGGAAAAAAATTGGGGGTTCAGTTGACCATACATATTTTCCAGGTCATGTTTAATCCGATGTGGGTCTTTTTTACAGTAACAAAACAAAAGCAAGGAAAAGAAAGGCATATATATATCTGCCATTTGTATGACAGTTCAATTTCTACAAAATATACTACTCGTTTAAAAAAATGGAATTGCTTTCCAAATTGCAATTGCCAAAATATTCTGAAATGAATCCATGTGCAAACAGAAAATGTGCTTACAGATTATTTTTCCAAAGTGATCTTGGTAGCTTTAAGTCCTGGAAAGGCCCTTTTGTTGAAACTACACAACTGTTCAGGTCTTGATGTATCACAGACAAAATATGTGATCAACATGAACAAAAAATGAAATGGTGGGAATAATCAAAGAAAACAGGAGAGATTATAGAGTTTCAATTTGCAAGACCCACTATATTTTAAATCTAGTTTTTGCTTGTTCATTTGTTTCCCAGGGGTTTATTGCCAATAAAGGCTGATGGTTGTTCACATGAGGAAACATCTGCACATCTGTATCCTTATATCAGTCAGGTAGCATGTAGCCTTCTGCATGAATGGGAATCTTGGTTTTGTCACTTTAAGCTGAACAATAAAAGAAGGGAAAACTCCCATAAGATTAAGTAAACCGAAGGAGATGTGGATAAAATTGCATAGGGATTCTTTGACCATGTCCTTGGATGATTTATTTGTGTTACTGCTAAAGCACCTGCTTACAGGAAGAAAGAAAATTTGAGGGACACTAAACACTTGGCTCTACGTTACAGTCACTTCAAGGAATATTAGTTATATGACAACTGTAAGGAATGTTTCTGCATTTTACTGAGCCAATAAGGGATCACTTTTCCTATTGATTCATTTAACATTTCTGAGGTTGTAATGAATGCAGTGAAGAGGCAGATGTTTTTCCAAATCAAAAATAATTGGATGAAGTAGTGCTAAAATCTGATCTTCAAGCCATTTTAAGTACGACTGAGCTCAAAACTTTGAAACTTCTGCTTCTATTTTGATAGCTAGTTTTGTAACAGTTAAATGTTTCTGAATTTCCTGTTTACTTTGTCTTCCAAAAAAAAAAAAATGAGCTGAAAAAACTATTGTGCAGACAGCATAAATCCAGTCAGAAAGAGACATTCATTTAAGAGCTGGACTTGATGATCCTTGTGGATCCCTTCCATCTCAGATAATTCTGTGATTCTTTTCTAAGAATTACTCCAGTCACATAACGTAAGTTTGGAATGGTTGGATGAGCTCCATGTAAAAATCAAAAAATTTCAGGTGTTCAGAACAAAAACTGCAGTTGGTTTTTCAAGGCTGGTTCAGTGTTTATGTTTGTTGAGTACTTTTAGAAAGAGATGAACTGATTTTTTAAGCAGTTTTTACGATGTTTTTTGAGAGCTGAAAGATGTGTTCATGAGTTCTATATACTAATATGGCAGAAAAGAATTAGCTTCTTCCTGAAGATAATACATAGACTATTGTTTGTGTTGTGGATATGTACATAACTTATTAAATCAGGGTTTAGGGAGCTTTTTGTCTGCTGCTATAAACTATGAATTCTGAAGCCTCACTTTTATGGGAATGGAGATTCAGTGTTGGTGGGAAAAAAAGACCTGACTCTGCATTTATGAGCCTCTCATACTTCTAAATTTTAGAATTGTTTCAGTAGAGCACAGTTGTCTTGGTAAAGATGTATCTTGGAGAGAAAAAGCTGCCAGGCTGCTTATTCTATTTCTGTTGGGGTCTTTTAACAGCTGGAGAGAGACCTTGAGGCAGACTCCTTACTTCAAAGGGGGGCTGGTGTGCAGAGCAGGAAGGGAAAGTGGTCATGTGAATCTTCACTCTAAGCAGACTACTTGAGTGTTTATGTAGCAACTCAAATTTTTTTTGAGGATGCGTGACTTAATACCTGCATATGCATTACATCAGTTAGCAAATTCTGCTCATTGGTGCCTGCTTTGTTTCGGGAAGGACAGGGCATAATCTTCATCATCTGGAGAGAGAGTTAAGCACAGTGAGCATCAATCCTAGGAAATACACAGGGGCTAGACAGTGACAAGAGCATCTGCCTGCACGTCTTAACATGAGGAGGAGAGGGCAAAAGGCATTCAGAGAGAAGAATGCATTTCAGACAAGTACTTTGGTCCTGTCTAGAGTCAGCTGTGCTTTGTCCAAGCGATGACTTGCACCAGATACAACGGTGCCATTTCCTACACTTTTCTTAAAAATGATTTAGAGCAAATGAGGAGCTGAACATAATTTTTGACACTTCAACATTATTGCCTTTTAACTACTTTTTTAGAACTATTGGATGCTTTGAGAAAGGAATGGCATAGATAGTCCATAATGATTCACAAGGTTCTGTATCTGAGAGAAAAATCTGTAGTAACCAGTAAAAATGGGATAGGTACATTTTATGATCAATAGCAGCAGAAGATGTAGAGAAATGACTAAAATGGAACAGAATTTTGTTTCATAAAAAGTAATCTTCCTTAGTAAAATGGGTACAAAAGGCAATGTACTATTCTGAGCACTTTCTACTACTTTCTTTTCTCACACACTGGGAGTTGTGGAACAACTTATTGTTCATATCCTGTATGTGTGCTCTGTGGGATTGTGACTTGTAAACAGGTTTTCAGAACTGGATTTGAGCTAATGAATTTCGTACACTGCGTGTGTTCTTTTGCCAAGTTTAAAAGTTATTTTGATTCCCTTAAACATCTCCTGTGTGTAAATGGAATTTTGAAATATCTGTGATCTCAATACACTTAGGAAAATGAAAATCTAAAAATTTATCAGTGATCTTACTCCTTGGCAATTCGACGTATGAGTTGCCTAAAAATAAATATCTGATTTTCTTAGTTATCTTATTGACAAATGGTTACCTTACATTTGTAATGACACCTGTACAATTTCAGAAGTTGCTGCCACCCTGGACTAATTTTTGGATAATTGTTATTTCTGCTTCCTAAACATATGTCTGATATTTTAAGTCAGATTTCAATCTATAATGACCTCTTCATCTGTTTAAATTCTCAGAATTCATGAAAGGAATAGATCATACCCGCATTGCACATTATCAATTTGCCATGTAGAAGATACTCTGATTATACCTACAAAACTTGGTGCTTTCAGCTGTTAAATTACTATGTAGCTCAGCAGATCTGGGTATCTCTTGGCATGGCTCTCACAAAAGGTTTGCACACCTTCTCAGAGATGTCTACAAAGGTTTGCTAAGGACTATATATTGTATTCATGTTGCTTTTGCCTTCTTTTATTCTTGGTTTATACCCTAGTGTGTTTCCTTTCCTAAGGCTTCTGCTGAACCTAACTCTGAAGATATTGCATATTTTGACCTTTTCCTATGATTCTTTTATTTCCCTCAACTTTTGAGAAAAAAAATACATGCATTTTTGGTCATAAGCATAACTGTAAGAAATTTCAGAATCAGACCACCTAAGAAAACCATTTTGACTTGGAGAAACAAGTGACTGTGCTGATGTTGCTTCTGTCGTGCCTCAGTGGGGTGGGACATGAGCATCATCTTACACCCTGCTGGTTCATCTTTGATTATATCATGCACAATCTGAATCTTCTTTGCCCTTCTTTTCCCCTGAAGTGTTTTTTAAAATGGGAATTTTGTCCAATACTATTTCTATGTAAAATAGTCTGTAATTATAAAAAATTGGTCAGTTCTTGCCACACCTTACTTGAACAAGGACCAAAGTGTTTTCCAAGATGGGAACTGTTGTTGATGAATTGTGAGACTAAGTTGAAGGAGGCTGTGAGGTGTTTTCTGTCTTATGTTCAAGCCTGCCCTGGTATAATGCCCAGGAGGATAAGAGCTAGGATGCAGTGATGAACATTTTCACTTGTTTGTTACCACCATGAAGAAGTGGGGAGCAGCACATCATAAATGTATTGTCAGCTCTTGGGAGCATGGGCTTTCCTTTGGTAGCATGCAGTGCCCAGTACAATGAGAAAGCCCTTTAAGCACCACTGCTGCACTAATGAGAAAGAATAATATATTTGGAACTTTGTCTCATTCTTTTTGGACATACATGTTTTTATTAAAAAAAAGAGCATCAGGGCTCTTTCTGGTTTTTGAAACAAAAAAAATGTCACCCTACCTAGGGAACTAGCATTTCTAGCTTCAGTCTTTGATTGAATTGCTGAATTTTACAAGTCATAGTATAAAAATATATTTATTAATTTACTTCCTTTTAAGTCTTAGTAGGGTCATGCATGAATGTCCTGATTAATGCCCCTTCTCTGAGAATTAATGATGAATATTTTCAAGTAGTAACCAACTGTCTAAAATGAGCTCCTATTACCTGTCAGTGCAAATTAAAGTAAGTTAAATCAAACCTAGTCAGGATCAGTTCTTAACTGATTAAAAGGGGCTTTTGACATGTTAAGATACTCAAAAGAAAGTGTAGATCTATTCAGAAGTTTGTGAGAGGCAGGCTCTATTTACAAACAGGACACCATCCACACAAATAATCCTATTTGGCTTGCATGTTAACCTGTGGGTGGATTAATGTTCTGGGGAGGGATATTTAATTTGAATTTCTTAACTGGTCATTATTAATGCAATCCAAGAAGGAATGACTGGTGGGTTTTTTTTATGTTCTCAACCTTGTCTATACAGATATCTTCTCATTTTGTCCATGAAATTGAAGACTAGTTTGCACAGCAGTTACTCAAGATAACTCTGATTATGTCAAGGGCTTACTGGGCTGACATCCCAAAAATGAGCGAAGAAAGAAAGGAGGTGATACTGAGATTTTTAATAAGGACTAGAGAAAATAAAGACCTGAACCAGGAATGGGAGCCATCATGTTAAAATAGGTTCATTTGTGCGTTTTTGAATGACACCAAATAAGTACGTGGTCCAAATCCCAAAGCAGAGTAACTAAGTGATGTAGCCAATGAGGTCTTTTGATGACAGTAGACCCAAGTGCCCCGTGGAAATAAAGGGAAAAAAACTCAAAAAACAACAAAAAAAAACCCCACCAAAAAACCAACCAAAAAACCCCCAAACAAGAACAAAAATCAAAACAAAAACAAACAGAAAAGCCACAAAAAACCAAAATAAAACACAAAAAAAAAAAAAGGAAAAAAAGAGAAAAGTCAGACTTTAAAGTAAAAACCACAATTCTAGAAGCAATGTACGTGGTTTTTCTGGTGTGTTGGTTGATACAAAATGATACATAATACAAAAATAATTTATTTTTTTGTTGTTTGTTTATATTTCAAGACATGAGAAGACACATATTTCCTGCTTTCAAAAAGAAAGTGAAAATATATGAGAGTAGGAAGGCACCAAATTGTGTTTGGAAAAAGCTTAATGTTCAGCTAAATGCACAGATGCATAAACTAAACACTTTTTATGCTTATACCATTGTTTATATAGTAATGAGGATTTTCCATCAGTTTTCATCAGTTAAACAGTAGCTGTCTTTTGCTGTTTAATAGAAACAAGGCAGTCTTGCATAAAAACATCATATATACCAGCATGTTATGGTCTTTGATTTTTCATATGAGTTCAGCATAGTTATAACCATAACAGAGCAACATTTTAACTTCCTTTCCTTTTGATTTTTGACTCAGATTTGTGAACTGAACTGGATCCAATTTTGCTTAAGGAGAAGGCTGGATTTTTGGATGATAGAGAAAGTCAATATCCAGTTTTTCTTTCTGTTTTGAAAGATGGAGAATTCTTGTTTATGACTAGGAACATCTGCCAAATGCTCTAACACCAGCAAAAATTAACTATTTACTCAAACCAATGTTTCTATCTGTGAAAGTAGATATTGCCCCATGTTTTCAGTGCCCTAGAGGCCTATAAATCCCCTGGAAAACATCACAGCAATGTGAAACAACCCAGTGCAGTTATTCAACAAGAACCATTTTTGTAGGGCTGTGCTGTAGCAGAGCATGCTCGGTGCAGCCTCTACGATAACTCCAAGCCTTGGTGACATTTGTTCTACTGGCTGGAGTCACTAGGGAATGCAGAAAGGAAGGGAGATGCAAGTCATGCTAGCTGAACACTTTAAATAGCCAGACAACAAGCAGATGCATCCTAAACGTGCTGTGCTGCTAAGGGGCTCTAAGCAGAACAGGGGGTAAGAGAGGGAATGAAGCTGTTCAACACTTTACAGCTGCCTCTTGACACTTTGTCATGCAACAGACAGTTGAGATCAGATGGTTCAGGTTTTGTTTTGCACCAGTAGAAACTAATAGCCAGTATATTGCAGGGTGGTTATGTGCAGAAAACAATCCCTTTTTCGTAGGCATCCCCTTTGCCTCCAGATCCTGAGCAGCAAAACAAGAGGCCCATATTTAGGGTGGTTATCAATGTGTAAAAAAAGATTGGAAATGGTCTTTCAAAGATGTGCAATTTTAAAAGAAGATACACTTGATAAAAATATCTAATAATTTCATCCAATTGGGTGGAATTTCAGTGACAGAGTAGTTTAGGTGAAATAAAGTTCTATGTTGAAAGGAGCAATGCCCCAGGGCCTGTGCCTAACTGCTGTAACTTTTTTTTTTTTTGAAAGCTTCAGACCTTTGTTCTACTTCTATAGATTCCTCTTGAATTTGAAAGCTGCTACATGCTCTCATTCAAAGCTAACAGACCAATATTCAGGAGGTACTTGATGAGGTTTAGAAGCAGATTTAATTACCTCCCCTCCTCATCCCATTTGCATGAGCAAACGCAGCATGTGTTACTGCTGCATGAAGTCCAGCCCTGGAATTGCTGGTTACCAGTGTACATACTGGGATTTCACTGCTGCTTCGAGCCTCTGCTTTTTAGAGTGTACTACTACATCCTTCAAGCAGGCATGCTGATAATTTTATTGATATTTTTTCCCCTGTTTCTAGGATCTGATAATCTCAAGTATTGTGTCTACTCTTACTGCAGAGATCCAACCCTATATTATAAGGATGGAAAGAGGAGCAAAGAAATGTAACACCCATTTTAATTTCCTAGAAAGATGTAGTTAAACACCTATCAAAGTCAAAAGGCAGGACAAAGTGTTACCTCCAGCTGCCAATTGTTACTGGAGGTGACAACTGATCACATTAGAGAATGTGGATACTGATGTGAAATTTTTTAATTGTACAATTAAATACCGTCTTAATTTGGTTTTGGTGCTACAACTTCTAGGATGAAGAAAAAGAGTTATACCTATCCAATTTTTATCTTCAATATTTATGAATGTTTTTTTAATTTTCTTATCCCAGTAGACGTAGGTATTTAAAATGAGCTCTTTTAAAAAGAGTGAAACAAATACTGTCTAGGATTGTAAAAAATATATAGGATTTACTAGGCTTTGACATACACTGTCAGAAGACTTCATTAGCACAGTTCTTTACCAGGAAGGCCTTTATTCTCCAGCTTGTAGGCAGCTAGCTGTGGGAGGTGAGTGATGGAAGAGTCAGGCCCTATTATCTGACATTTGCTTGCCAAATGGTCTCCCTGATTGGAAAAAACAAAAGCCTTAAAAGTTTTTACTTTTGTATGAGTTTAGTGATCACAGAAAGACTTTGCATGACTGACAAGGAGTTAGACATAAAGCTGGGGAAGAAATTACCTTTTAATTTGACTAAAATACTATGGACATGGAGTTTAATTATTGGACGCTTTTGGGTTTTCGGGGTTTCTTTTCTTTTTCTTTTTTTTTTTTTTTAGTATATTTCTTCTCAATGGGCTCATTTGAGACCAGAACTTTATGTACATACTGATGCTTGCACAACTAGCCCCTCATTACTATTTTTTCTAAATAAAAAATTAAGGTTTTGTAGGGAATATCAACTCCTTTGGAAGTAGGAGTCCATTTTTAAAGTTAAACGAAGGTTTATAATTTTCAGTTACTGTAACTATAGTCTCACTATATCATATAAAAGAGAACAGTACAAGTATGACATTAAAAGTTCACCATCTCAAAAGCTGTACTTGAACCCATAGCTGAAGTAACTTCCCCTTTTGGATATATAGTATTTCCTTGCATGCTAATCTTAAAATATAGGAAGGCCTCCAAAACATTCTGCTACATCTTTTTGCTGACATGAAAGTTGAAGGGATTTTTTAATTGTACTCTGCCAAAGCTTTAATTTATGAATCACAGGTTTTAACTATGTAAGTTGATTGTTAGCAATCAAGAAAAATTAGTCACCAAAAAGCCCTCCCAGACTGTAAAAGATATAGTCAAATACATCTAGAAGAAAGTTTAAACCTGTATTATTAGCTAAACTTTATTTCTTTTACAGATTTATTTCCTTCGCCCAATATACTACTTAGAGAATTATTTTGGATTTTCAGTTTAATTCTGTGAGCATTTTTCCATCCTTAACAATTGTACTATAGGTTGAAAATGAAAGTGTGTTAGCATCAAACATGACAAATCCTTTGGGTGCTTTTAATGGATTTTGCCATTTATGATAATTATTTGAGCAAACAAAAAGAAAGGAAAATGTGGCATGGTGCTAAATAGGGGAACTATTAGGGTAAGTCAAAACCAGCTGATATTCAGAACTTCCAAAGCAGTCATTAGGAGGATTTCTATCTCATATGAACAGACAGTAATAGTTTTAAGTGAAAAGTGAAACTTTCATGGTTAGCCTGAAAGTCAATGGTGTGAATGGTTAAAACATTTGAAAAATTTTATTTTACAACACTTTTATTTTGGCTTTCCCTGAAAGACAGGTAATTCTATTTAATTGTATGTGGGAAAGCACTTTTCACTGTTTTTCCAGTTTTACAGTTAGTGCCATACTTCAGCACAGTGTTGTAAAGTAAACTGTGAATGAAATAATAGAAGACACCCAGAAAAGCAACCCTTTTGGGTATGAGAGTGTGTGTGTGTGTTTTTCTGTTTTGAAAAAGTCTGGATATCTGCTCAGGTAGGTTATGAGCACAGCTGGGCCTGTTGGCTTCATTTTAATGCTTTCTGAGGGACAATAAGATTTACAAAACATGTCACTAAAACATATGCAGGCAAATACATTTGCACAGAAATCTATATTTCTTAAAGACCCAGACAGAGATTACATTTGTGCCTCATGCTGAAAGCTGTAATGCCACACTAGCTGAGCCATGTCCACTAGGGACAGCCACTAAGGCAGAGAATGACCACATGGAACTGCTTGTGGGGGTTGTGACACTCATCAAGACTGTGAAATGGAAGGTGATTTGTGATCCTGCAGCTCTGCAAGGTGCTGTATACACTTTAGGGGCCAGTTATGGGTGTTTAAAAAGGACAGGTTTTAGAAAAAGTAAAAACATTTCAAGCTGACTGAATTAAAAAAAAAAAATGGAGAAAGGGCACACTAACATGGGATTAAACAGAAGTATTGGATGTTAGATTTGCTATAGACACTGCTTTTTTCTGTCATATGTTCAACATATATAAAATTTTCACTACATCACTAAGAAGTCCCAAATAAATCTGTTTTGTGATGAATGGAAAAAAAAATTAGCTAGTGTAACACACGTGGAAGAATTACATTAAAAATACTGCTGTGAAATGGCTTCCTGTTTCCTGTAGCAGCAAAATAATTCTTAGAAAGAGTTAAAGTGGAATTGTTGGTACCCATTTATATTTTCCTTTGTGTAACTATATCCTGAAGCTTTGAAAAGATGAGTGAGTAAGGCAATATGGAGTCCTCAAGAAACGGTGTTAAACTGCTGTAAAATGTTTCAACTTCTATTGCTAAGTATGGAAAACTAAAATCCTCAATTCTTTGGCTTACGTGCAAAATATTTATTTTTTTGTACAGACAGGAGGTTATGCAATTGCAATAAACTTTTTTTTTAAAGCAAACTTAGAAGTCAGCATAATTTTGACTGTAAGTTCTGCCTGTATATTTTGAAAAAATACATATGAAGGAGCCTAAGAAAACACTCTTCTTTATTCAACTCAAGATTTTTCATGATCCCAAAGAAAGTAAACTGGTACTTACAATGGGAGCAAAATGGGCTCTGATACCCTTGTGGTTGAGAGGAGATTCCACTGAAATTCTTGAGCTTCTCCAGTTGGCTTGCTGTAATTTGGGAAAGAACTTGGCCTGTCCTAAGAAACTGGCCCAGATGGCACACTCCTCTCCAGGCCATTTGCTCCAGGTACGCATTGTGGCACAATGATGTGGTCTGTTGCAAGACCTACAAGAATTACTACAGATTCTGGCCTTTACTTTTCTCTGATGTAAGGTGTTCTGTGTGAGGGAGGAGTGGAGGCCATGGCACTGCCTATCTCTAGCACACCAACTATGGAAGAAAGAGCTCTAGGCTATACACTTGGTGAACTCTGTAATCAAATTACACCCCGATTCCGCAAACTACAGATAATGGGAATAACGTGTGAAAAAATGGGAGCCTATTTGCTTATAGGTAAAACACAATTGTTTACTAGAAGTATATTAGGAATTTAACAATTTAGATTTATTATAGTGGTAGCAGAAAATTAAATAATTGACATCTTTCCACGGAGTAACTAAGTAACCACATTAAAAAACATTAAAACATTTAAAACATTAAAAATGTTTTATTAAGTGATTCAAAGAATAGTATCCACAAGGTCTGCACTTTCTAAGCAACAGAATTATTATCAAGAGCTGACTGACTTTTGGGCAGCAAACATGGCTAGTTTTGCATTGGAATGTACTGCTGCTTCAATTTAAGGAACTTTTAATGCCAATGTGAAAGCACATAAAACTAATGGCCATTTATATAAAGAAGTTAATCTATAAAAAAAGGTTTCTAAAATGCATCACTTGACATATGCTCCCATCCTGCTGTGATTTGGATTCTAATACACTAACAGTGGCAGTCTGGCTTCACAGAGAAAAAAAAAAGTCCATTTCATGATGTTTAAATTCTAGGCAGCACATGCAGGAAGCATGCTGGTATATTTTGGTATATTACTGGTAACTTTCTTAGCAGCAAGTCACTGCAACTTTTTTTTTTGATTCCTTACACACATATCAATTTTTGTTGGCAATATCTTAAGCTAGATGTAAAGCATTTTAAGTTTTATAAAGTGGAGCAACCACAACTATATTTTGCCGTAACAAGAAAATCTACACATACTTGAGAGAAAGAATTTTCTGCAAAAGATTACTGGCCAAAAGATTAAATGATCCATAGTGCATTTTTTATCACTTAATTTTTTATTTTTTTTAAGAGATGAGTTATTTATGACTGTTTGTTAAACTTGAGTCCCAGGGCATTGCTTAGTATTTTTGGCAGGACAAGGGTCTCTGATTTGCAAAACTAAAGTGAAAAACTACAACCTATCATTTTAGGGAGATAAGACTTGTTGAGAGGGAATTACCTAAGTAAATTCTGTGTGTCTTACACTCTTTTCTCCTCTCAAGCACAACCTCTTCCCTACAGTTTTTAGTGCTTTAGGTCTTTCAAATACCATCTTGGCAGAGAAGATCTATTTTCCCAAGTATTTTTATACAATAATGTAGTGCTAAAAGGAATATTTTAATGTCTCCTCGGAGTTCTGATACAGCTCCTCTCCAGGGAAGAACTTTCATCAGAACAATGATGACTGAGGTATGCACAGTGTTTGGGGTGGGTTTGGCTGCTCTTCACTTTTATTCTTCTCTTCTTGGTTCGAAGGAGTCTCTCTGGGAGACATCTTGGAGATGAGAAGAAAAAGAGAAATTATATAAACTTCTGTCGTACCTAGTGTTTTCTTCACTTGTCCATCTTTGCTCTAAGAGGCTTCTGTATGGAAAATCTTTTGGTTCAATTTTATAGGTTAGCTTTTACTCTGGAAGGTTCACTCCTAATCACTGGGGAGACGGTCCTGGCAGGTCTCAACATCATTTAACAAAGCTCCTCTAGATGAAAGCAAGTTGTAAAACTCATTTGGTAAAAAAGGCAAAATATCAGCACATGTGTTATTTGATGCTGCATGTAAGAGATGTATCTGCAGAATGTATCTGCAGAACATATCTGCAAAGAGGAACTGTCAATCCCAGTGGATAAAATGTTGTATTAAAATGCAGCCTGTAAATTTATTTTCAGAGAAACCCAGTGTCTGTTTTCCTATAATAAGCTGTGATTATACACACACTTTAGACAGAGAGTAGGGTCTTCCACATGAAGAAGTACACACTAGGATAATTACTCATATGAGAGAATACATATGTTGTCTTCTATATCTGCATGGTTTGAAGAAGCAGTGACCTGTACATGCTATATAGTAAGAAGGTAAAAGAATATTTTTTAAGCAGAAGTATCTTCAAGAACCTGAAGCATTAGCTGCTACAGCATTATGAATCAACATTCCCAATACTGCAGTATAATTCCTAGACTTTTAGTTTCAGAAGGCAATAATAACAAAATGTTGGCAGCAACAGCTAGTAGGTAATGGTTTAGGACAGTATATAGTGTGTTTCAGAATACCCACAGCTTTTGCTGTGCCAGGTCAGTGTTTTTTTTGGGTGTGGATATGAGGCTGTTTTAAATTGTTAATTGTCACAGACTGTTAGAAAGCATTAATTCAATGAGCAAACAAAAGTTTGCTTTCCTTAGACTGAAAAGAAGGATTCATGTAGTTTTGACATCGTACTTGTGCTACTGTGCAGTTTTGCCCAATTGCACATGCAGAGTTGTGAATGATGGAAATGATGATGTTGTTTGTTCCAATATTCAGTGAATTGCAGCTACAGTAATACTTTTAATGACACTCTCAAAAGAGGCACTCAGACTGAAGGTGTTCAGTGATTTGGAAGTATACTTTTTCAGTAGGCAAAGTCTTTTAAGAATATTATTTGAATGACTGTGAAGAGAAGGAAAATTATGAAACAAAAATAGATTGATGAAGCCTGCAATATTTGGTGTTAATAAGAGTAGGTGCATCAAAGTAAACATAGATATGTAGACTTATTTTTTTCCTTTTTTACAAAGTTTATACACAAGAGTAGGAAGTAAGGATTTAACTTATAATCCTGCAAAGCAAAGAGCAGTGTTTTGGATACAGGGTAAGTTTTCATATTAATTCTGAGCAACTTTGAATCGAAAATTTACTTTAAAAATCACATAAAACTTCATAATATTCTGTATTAGATGTCAAAAATGTCTGAAAGTGACTATTTCTGGGTAAATCTTGCTCTCACATGTATTTTCTGGGAAAAAGATAGGAACCATATGGAGACCTTTGTGTCATCTCCTTGTTACTTTTCCCTTAGTTCATACTGCTCATGTCTCCAAAGAAAAAGGTAAGCTAATATTTTGAATTGAGTCACATAACGTTATTGTGTTCTATTAATTTCTAGAAGATTTTTTTACATATTAGTTATTTAAACAAATGCCAAAGATTTATATTTGAAAGAAATACTCTTTCACACAACAGTAAACTACTCAGAAGCAGCAAGATTTTTGCTTTTATTACCTTCCATAGATTGCTTCATTTTAAAGTAGATACCTGTGTAGCAGTTGTTTACTGTAAACAATTGATCATAATTTATATGAAGATATGCAATTAAGAACATTTAATTTATACAGCTTTGCTAAAAATTAATCGTGAAATAAATTTAGAAATAGTTTGCTAATGCTAGGGGCTTTTCAAACCATTTGTGAAAGTTGAAAACCTGAATACTGAACAATAAAGGTGAAATTCTTATGGCCTTTTTGTCACGAATCATTAGTGGTTATTGCCACTACTCACTCTCAGCATGGATGTCAGGATCTGAAAACCTTCTGTACCAATAGAACACTAGCAATCTGATTTATTTTTCAAAATTTTTGTCTGGGGATTTGCACTACTGGTATTAACTGAATGAAATGAAGAAATGAAGATATGTCAGCTATTGAACTAATCCAAGAAAAAAATAGGTGCTTCTTAGACATTTAATTCTGACCCTACCTGGTTACTAGCAAATCTTTGTACTATAGATATCCCCACCAGTCCCTTTCCATGTTCTGTGATCAGTCTTTTTTTTTTTTTTTTACCCCTAGGCATGTATCAGAAGCAAAACCATCAAAATTATCACTATTCATATTCTACTCATAGGAGTTCGATCCTGTGTTTGCTTGGCATGCTTCAGCTGTTGATGTAGAGAGAAGGAAACAGGAACTCTGGTGGGATAATACAAATGCTGGGATTAAGAACAAACCTTTCCTTAAAGTAAAGCAGAAATAAATTTTGAGGGTGGGGAATAGTGTGATTAGGAATTATTTTTTTTAAATAAATCTTGAGCTGTTATAAAACTTGGCAAAAATCTAAGTCTTCAAAGGTTTGTGTAACAGCCATTTATAACTCTGAATGTCTTTCCAAACAGTACCTTCTTACATCAGTTACCAACAAGCATTTTTGTCTAACAGGAGATATTAAAGACACTGCCTGGAGTTTTTGAAAAGTGATAAAAACAGTTCTAAGAAAAGGCATGACCTGCATCCCTCAAAGCAGTGTTTAACTGCCTACACTACTTGACATCCAGAGAACACAGGTTTCCAAAAGAGAGACTGATAAGGTACAAATACCTGCATGTAGGCTACATCTTCTGAAAGTGTGCCAGAATTTGTCTGGCAGACAAATTGTCTCTCTGTGGAGGACAGACAATATAGATTACTGTATTTTTCATCAAGTGGTTTGTACCATCTGTATGTATTTTATGTGTGCCTTTTAAGAGGCAAATAGTCTAACTCAGTTCCCCCTAGGCTTTGTTCTCTGCCTCTACACCTACCACTTGGCATAAGATGTAGCCAGTAGAAGAAAATGAAGGTTCTTGGGACCTTTTTCTTGCCTTAGTTGCAACAGCTGCAACACAGATGTAGGCTGATGTGAGTTCTGCCAAGAATCTCTTCCAAGTGTCCCACCCATTTTCCACCAAAGAGAAGCTAGTCAGGTGATATCAACAGAGTCCTGAAGGTCAGAAAGGGATGGGAGTTCCCAATCTTGGCTTTATAGAGACTGTTAAAAAAACAACAACCAATTAGTAAACCTAGATCCTTTCTCCTTGGAAATTAAAACAACCCCAAATTTTAAAACTGAGATTCCAGCAGTACAACATCAATAGGACATAGAAGGCAATCTGTACATGAAGCACAGCAACACTGCAGTGAGCAGGTCAGATGACAGCAAGAGACTCATGATCACCTAACAAATATCCATTTACATCTCTTTTTAGATATATTTTCAATATCTCAAATGCATTAAGCAAAATACCATTGTCTTGCTGGCCATATTTTTGTTGAAACAGATTTCCTGGGATTCCTGTTGGCCTGTTGCATTAACCTCAGTATTGAGAGGGAGTCAGTTTTCTGTACCTGTCCCAGGTTTCTCCAACTTCTGCTTTCAGCAGTGTTTGAATATACCCTGTGGTTTTTAGTGTATTTCAATTATTACAAATCCAATCAGTGATATTCATAAAAACAAATAAAACCCTGCAACTTTTCCACTGTGTCAGTGTGCTGGTGGAATCTTACTGCTGACAAAACAACGGCTGTCGGGCATTTAGAATCCAGCATTGAATCAACGGTAGTATCCAGCAATGGAGGAAATGTCAAAATAACCAATACTCCAAGAATGTTTATATTTGCACAGGAGCTGTATGGCCAACAATGATAGCAATTCTGGATGGTCTCTGTTTGCAAAGATAACAGACATATGCTACTCATGTAGTTATATTTCAGTTATATCAGTTACATTTCCCTTTCCTTATCCCAGTATTCCTCACTTTCCCTTTTCAGTATCCCAAGAACCATTGGCTCTGAATGTTATGAAAACCCATTTGCTGCTGTACAGCAAAGTCATTTCCCTCATGGAACCACCTGCTTGCAAAAATTGCTCATGTTAGAAGTCTCAGCCACTTAAAGAGAAAAGTATTTTCCTGGGAGATGTTTGGATGGATTCTCCTGAAGCTTTTCCCTTCAAATATTCACAGTAGAAGTAGCTACCAAGGTTTTTTTATAGCCTTGATCCCTCTACCTATTGTGTATCCAGACTTATGTCTTCATTTCCAGTATTTAATTTTTGATACAGTACCAGTGTCATCTGTAGGTACATTATTTTTATTTAAGGACACAACCTCTAGTCTGGAAAGCAGTGAGCCATTGATCTTTCTTACAGCAAGTACTGACATAGGAAGACTTCTTGGCTCATGGCCTCACACAGGTACAGGATGACCAGGACAGTTATAATAGGATTTTAGAAATTACTTGCATGAAATTAATTTCTGTGTCATGCTGCAGTTAAGGATTATGCACAACCATCTGCTTTGAAACCTGTATTGAACACATCTGGCAGTATAGGAATGGTAAGCCAAAATGGCAAGAATGATGATTTAGGTATCTCTCTTCAGTGATTCAATGGAATGGGGATATAGGGGTTTCAGTATTTAAATTCAGGTGAATTTTATACTAGTATTTGGACCATATAATGGTATGGCAAACAAGGAAATTTAAAGGAAAAAAACCCAATGTGCATGTTCCTGAAACTGAAAAGATTAGAGAGAAGTTACTGTGACTCTAGTTTGCCTACTAGTATAAAGGAAGAAATATGAATTTCTAGGTGTTAGGTGGTTTTGAAATATCAAATTTTCTATGTTTGGAAATGGACCTTGGCCCCACACTATTGTCAATGAGCCTGCCATCTGATGTGGTCTAGGAAATCCCTAGTCCACCCATGGCTGAACAACTCCCAGATCCACTCAACACCTTTGGTAGATACCCTCAGTCATACAACCAGCACTACACTTCACATTTGAAGCAAAGTTCTGTATGCGATGTCAGCAAAAGTAGAGGTTTGCTGATATGCAGCCATTAGCTTTAAAACATTTTAAAATAATGACTATAGCATTGAGTCAAGCATCAACTGTTCTCATTAAAAAAAACCCCAAAAAACCCAAAGTTCCTTTCCAAGTAACAGACTGGCTGACAAAAAGTGAAAACATTCTTATACCTTTATAAAATGTAGATTTGAAACCAGACTCACTGGCCAGTTGGACAGGCTCAGGCATGCCGATGATTCATCTGACACAGAGTCCCAGGGAGTGTTTTTCTTGTGAGCCAGTTCATTTGGATGTTGATGCACGTTTCTATTTAAATCAGCAGCTGAAGTGTGAATTAATCTGTGACATTTTTAAGATGGTTCGTGAGGCCAAAATTTGACTAATGATACTCATACTGATCTCCTGCTAATTTTGGATTTATAGGTGTTATATCATACCCAAACTTACAAATGTCTGGTCTTATTTTCTTCTTCTTCTTCTTCTTCTTCTTCTTCTTCTTCTTCTTCTTCTTCTTCTTCTTCTTCTTCTTCTTCTTCTTCTTTCCTTCTTTTTTTTTTTCCCACTCTATTTTTTTTTCCTTATAACTTGAACATTCATTTATATAAACTGGCTTCTCTGACAGCAACAGAATGACTGTCACTGAGTTACTGAGTTCAACAGTTTGAGTCAGGACCAAAAATACCAGTTTCTGAGAGTAAAAGGGACTATGAAGGTGATAATGAAACTTTCAGCAAAGCTCCTTTGATTGTGGCCAAAGTATTCCTTAGGTAATGAGCTTCAGTGGCAGTAAATTTCCTATACTGATACCAGCTGTGCCAAGAAGTTCCTACCTGCCCTGTAGCATGAGCAGGAGAAGATCCCATGGGTATGCCCACCAACTTCTTTTTGACGTGTGTTCAACTTCCCTATGCTTTATCTGTTAGCTTTCCCTGGAATTGTAACTGGAATAAACCTTAAAGTGTCTGCTGTAAAAGAGCTTTGGCTTAAGGTATTAGTGAAATGATAGGAGAGAGAGATTCTTAAAGTATTACTCATTATACAGTAATCAAATGATACATATCCTGTACTGGTTGGATGCACTGAGGGTTGCCAACAGTGGGAAGGAATTGAAGCTTTGCAGAAATTCCTCAGAGAATTGTTAGAAAATGAAACACTGAAAGGTTTTAAGCTAAAGTTTGATGTGTATGAATGGAAGCAGCAGCTCAAGTCTGCCAGAATTACTTCTGCTTTCCTGATTTACAGCAAAGGATTCATAGGAATGAAAGTAAGGGCGTGTTTCAGAGAGAAGAAAGTTTGAAGAACATTACTTTAGCTAGTTGTTGTCTTTGGGCTTGTTTTCTATTTAGATGTATGCTTGTCATTACATCCATTTTTGCTTTTGTTTTTCAGATTCCCAAGAAGGAAACTACAAGACAGAAGTCAACAGTAAACCCAGGAAGGAAAGGACAGCTTTCACCAAGGAGCAGATCAGAGAGCTAGAAGCAGAATTTGCTCATCATAACTATTTGACCAGGCTGAGACGATACGAGATAGCAGTAAACCTTGACCTCACTGAAAGACAGGTACTCATGAAAAATAATGGATTTTAAATACCTGCCCAATATATACCAGTGATTAGTAGCTCCTCACAGTAAAGCTCCTGTTTATAATGCTAATATTTATGCTGATACATCAGATTGAATGTTTTTAGCAAAATTAAATACATTATCTCTCTGCTATGAAAGTAGTTCATACTTTTTTATGTACCACTTACAGATTAATTTCCTCTATTAGGCAGAGATGGAAGATAAAAGCATGAGTAATAGATCAGTTAGATGGGTGCATGTCTTTTCTAATCTGTCCACACTGATGTCATTGAAGAGGGGGTAGGTGCCAAACACTGTATGAACAAGCAGTTGGTTTGCTTGCATGCAACAACAAATCTTGGTTCAGTCGATTAAGTAGATGCAGTGGCCATTAATGCAGAGTTTCTGAACATCCTGTTTCCAGATGGCAGCAAAAATGGGAACGCCAGCAAAACTGGGATACAGGCATTTTAAACCCCTTTATCTTAGCCTGCTCTGTGAAAGCAGAGGAGATGATGGAATTTCTTATCACTGTTACTGGTTTCCTGCTCACCAAACCCTGGTCCAGGAAACACTTCTGCATGTGCTTAAGTTTCATCATGCATGTTGTCACATTGATTTCTAATGGAAATATCCATGCTACGCATGTATTAAAGTGTTTCAGGATCTCATCTCTATACACTAAACAGATAGTAAAGTCACATTTCAAATAATAATTACATCAATGTACATATTTTGAAAATGTTTTAGTAAGGAAGTTTAGAATACTGGCCTCAAGTGCACAAAATCTGATTAAATACTTCCTACAGTCTTATTATTAAAGTGGAAAGCTTTTTGCACACTGATAAACAGTCATTCTTTTTTCAGGAATCAATATGAGATTGAGGGATTGCTTTAGATGCAATCAGTAAGATGATAATATAGTCAAAAGTAGGTATCAAAATAGTGTAATGATTTGTGAAGGCTACATATAAGAAGATCAGCAATCTTCTTGAGTTTCATTAACACCTGCCACAGGTACATATATCAAATCTAGCAAAAATCCAGCCTTTAAAAAGAACAAAACAAAAAACCATGTTTTCTCACAAAAGCAAATGCAAGAGCTTTTTGCTTTGAAAGCTTCTAGAGAATGGCTGTGCCTTTGAGCTTTTCAAGGAAAACACAGGAGTTTCTTGTTTGATTTGACCACATTGCCAGCTTTCCCTGGGGTAATTATCAGTTACATTGGTATGGTAGTTATGTTTGTGAAGCACACCATTTTGTATCAAACAATGATTGTATCAAACAAGGATTGTATCAAACAAGGATACAATTCTGCCTTTTTTCATTTCCACTGCCTATTCTATTTAGATTTACAACTGACTTTGACAGCTAAGGGAAAAAGGAATGAATTCTTGTCTTGGTGACAAAGGTAGAGTCAGCATGAAACTAAACAATGATAAATAAATTAAAAAAAAAAACAAACCTGCATGCCAATTTGACAGGAATCAGTCAGCTGGATATATCCCTATATTTAATAATGGTGAATTTGGCCTAGAATTTAAGTGTTCTCCCTAATAAATTCTATATTCTTTTCTTCAGAGATCATGTTGAGTAGTACAACTAAATGAAGAGACATCCTGAAGGAAATGGCTAATCTAAAAGCATTTAGCAAACCAAAAAGGGAACAGATAAAAATCAAATACCCTTTCTGGAGGAGAAAAGGCAGTGCAGTTAGATCAGTACAGAGAATTTATTTAAGTCATGGCAGTACTTGCTGTTCTCCAGCTGTCACAAAACATCAGTTTTAAGCATTCTGCTGATTATTGTGATAACTTCCATAGAATTGTCATTAGTCTATTTAATTATATTATCTAATCCTTCTTCTGCAGATTATCACAGTGACAACTGAGCTCCTAGAGATAACTCCCTTCTGCCCTTCCTTCCTGTCTTCCTTCCTTCCTGTCTTCCTTCTTGCCTTCCTGTTTAACTGCACCTTAGAAAAGGAAAGCATTATGATTTTTAGTTTGATAGAATCCAGTTCTGCATCTTCCCACAGTAAAATCGTCTGAGAAAAAGAGAAGAAACAAAAAAAGGCATAAAAACTGAATTGTTAATAAAAAAATGAAAAGTAAGGGGAAATTCTGGACATATTTTTCAGTTTATGAATCATACTAAGCCAAGTAATGCCGTGAAATAAAAATGTCTCTTTTAAATCAAATATAACACTTTGATCCAAAAATGGTGTAAATAGCATGGATCTGGGTATGGGTTTCCATGGTATATGGCAGACCTCAGAAGCTGAATGCCATAAATCAAAAGACTTGGCTCCTCTTGCATGCTTGTATTCCTCCAGTGACTCAGAAATGTACTTCAGGGTAAGCATGGTGTGACATTAATATTTCTTTTCTCTTCTGTTAAGAGAGGGAACTCTCCTTCAGGACCTGTCTTTCCATCATTACCAAAATGAATCATTACTTTTGAGAGAGATAAGAGCACTTATTTTCATTCTTACTAGTGTTATTACTGTTTTTTAAAACTAGCTGTCCCTACAGAGGAGATCATATTTGATACTTACCTTAAACAGGTGCAAGAAATTATCTAAAATATATTGATGGAATTGTCCGCCATGCCCTCCCCTTCCCTGTGAGGTGACATTTTTAGAAAATTGCTGTTTGCAGAACCGCTTTTCTTTAGTGTTTTTCCCCAAAGCTGCATGCAGAAAATGCAATAGTTGATAGTTCTTTTTTTGGAAAAGAACAGTAGTTCCTTTGTTTGAAATAAGTGAACACACAAGTGATAGCCTTGATCTCATCACATGCTGTAGACCTCTTGGTGTTGGGAGATTTCTTGATCTTTCATGAAACACTGAATTTGCATACAGAGAATTGAAGCTTGCTTGAGATAGTACAATGGCAAAAAATTAGCAGTGGCTATTGGGTGAACTAATGTATATGCTTGGAAAATAGCTTTGAGAGCAGACCTAACCCCTGATGGAACCACATTATTTTTTCACTAGGATTTAAAGTAAATTGACAAGCATATTATTCAGAGACAGAAGAACAACAAAATAATCTGGGGAAAGTATTGTTGGGTCATCCTAAAGCTACAGCTTTCAGATATTTCCCAAGATGTGAGATAAATGATGGAGCTTATTATCTTAAATAATCTCTATCTTCCTCTTTATTATAGTGATAATTTCTACCATACGCCACAGATTAAAAGAGGCACTGACCAACTAACACTTCATAATTACCTTTCTGGCATTTAAACAAGCTGTAGAAAACATATGTCTAAGCATATTTAAAAAGCTATATAAGGGTATTAAAGTTTTCTGCAGTTATCAAAGTAAGGCTTCATTTGACTTTTGAAATAACTTACAAGGTCAGTTCAAACATAAATGACTCATGGAAGACCATTTCACAAAAATAATAATGAAAAAAAAACCCCTAACAACATATGGCTCAGGAGAAGGAAGTAATCCTATCACTCCCTGAAAAGGAAACGTGAGTTACAAGACAGGAGGATGAAATTAAATAAGTGCCTCAATTGCCTAGATATTAAGAGTGCACTTTGAGATCATTATAAGCACATCTGGTGCTAGGATGGCTCTATGATGGTATTGTAAGAATTCCAGAAATATAGGTACATATAATTCTTGCTCCATCTCCTATAGAGTGCACTCACAATCCCAGATCAGGCAGCAGTTAATAATTTTCAGCTGGCAGTCCTCTATTATATTTTAAAGAGCTAGTTAGTATAAAAACTATCTGAGCTCCCTAGATATTTGTAACCTTGAAAAGCGCATTCTTGGCTTTTTTGTACCTCCAGATAAACTTGGAGAAGGTTCCATGCAGACTTTTTAATATCTCACTGTGGGATGAGAGGAGGAAGCAGCTGCAGTGGGGTATCAGAGGAGTGGCAAAATGGACATTTTTATGGAGTTGATCCTGCCAAATATAGAAAGAGTAGGAGATCATTCCATCTCGCAAGATCTTTTTGCATGGAGCTCATCAAAAGAGTAATGTTGCAGTTCTTCAGGCTGGCTAAGGTTACCGGAATAAACAGTCCAAATATGTAATGCCTCAGTTTGCCAACATAAACGGAAAATCCCACCTAGGCAGATCAAATTCTGCTAATGGCAACGAGAGGTTCATTTCTTCTCAACTTTAATTTCCAATATCTGCCTAGAAGCTACCTATCATTCATAAAAGGCCTAAAGCCATTGCTTTTGCATAGGAAAAGGACAAAATTTTGTCCAAGTGAAGAATGCTTTTGTATCAAGTATTTGACTTCCATGCATGTGGTACCAACATGGAATGAGCCACAAAGAAAGAAGCTTTGTGATGCCTTTTTCTGACAGAAATGGAAACAAGCAGCACTATTGTTTAAATTATACTTTGGTATAGTACCACAACCAACATTGTAGCACTGCATTGTTAAGACTAAGCAACATGAAGTTTACCATTAGAAAATTTTTCTGCAGACCTGGTTACCTCAAAGTTTCATTGCAAGTGACTTGATTGAAATACTTCTCAGCATTACAAAGGTCCAGGAAGGCTAATCACTGCATTTTTTAGACTTTAGTGGTAAGGTAAGAGTGGCTTCACTTGGTCACCCAGGCAAGAAAACAGGGAGCTCAATACTCCTCCATCATGTGTTCTGCACAGCCTCTGGAAGTGTAAATGTCTCTTCATGCATTATATGGCATAGCTACTTTTCTACTTGGGAAGTTAGTTTTCTGAGGTTAGGTGGTGAATATTTTCAAACAAAACTCAAACAAAATCAAACTGTATTGATTGGACAGGCTTGACCATATCTGTCTGTCATGCTGTCACATCTTTGAAAGGCAGCTGCTCATTCCACACTTCCATGTGTTGAGCACACTCTATCCACACTATAATAATGAGTATATGTGGCTTGAAATCCTTTAGATGTTTTGTTTATTTAAAGTAACACTCTTAATAAAATAAAACTTTGATATTTGTCTTCAGCAATATAAATATCAGCAGTAAGAGTTACTGTGCTACCTCTGTTCTTTCTCAGGAAAGAATGCAGCTAGAAAACTTAGTTATAATTAGTGTATAATTTTGATTTGTACAATTCCTCTTTTTAAAAAATCACATGGCAAAAATTCAATTATCATATTTAATTTGCAGTATTGATTGAATTCAAACAAGCAATTCATATGTGAAGATCCAAGGACTTCAAGCTGTTAGAGCTGTGAATGGACCCTACACCTGCAGTGAAACCCCATGAGGTTCTGGGTGGGGAGAAACCTCTGCCTGTGCCAAGAAGCATATATGATATTGACAGGAATACAAGCAGCTCATACAGCTGCTTTTACAAAAAGTGTGTGAGGCATTGCCATTACCTACCCCTGCTCCTTCTTACACTCAAGTTGAGAAAGATGTGGCTTCTTCTGTCACCTCTTTAGGGAGAGAGGAGCTTTTAAATTTGTCATTTGTAGTCACTTTAAGAAATAGAAGAAATCACTGGAGAATAAATTATTTTGTAGAATTAAAAATGAACATGTAAAGATATAAAGAAGATTCTTTTTATGCGGGCCATTGAGAAATGTTGATCTGTGCAAAATGAGTATAAAGTGATGCACATGACAATTTATTTATCATGAAATATAATACTCTACATATGAGTAATTCATGGAGGTAAATGCTTACACAAAGAAGAGGAAAGATTAGATAAAGGTCATCTTCCCCACAAATTAGTTTTCCATCATTTGTTTATTTTGTAGATTTGGAATCACACAATCATAGAATAATGGAATTGTTTGGGATAGAGTACCTTAAAGATCATCTGGTTCATTCCACTGGGCCAAGTTGCTCAGATCCTCATTCATTTTAGTCTTGAGCATTTGCAGGGATGGAAAGTTCACAACCTCTCTGGGCAGCCTCACCCTCACAGCAGAGAATTTCTTCCTGATATCTAATCTAGACCTACCCTCCTTCATCTAAAAACCATTCCCCCTTGCCCTATCACTATATGCCCTTATCAAAAGGCATCCTTTAAGGCATCCTTGTAAGCCCCCTTTAGGCACTATACATATGAAAAGCAATGAATGAAAGTAGGCTCTAAAAAATGTATTACAGGAGAATAAGGTGGAGGGAGTTTTACAGCAGCTCCACAGATTGCCTTTCTTTGTCTTTAACAAAAAAGAAAGGAAATACTAATTTTACAAAAAAATACGTCCTTAGATTATGTAAAACAAGTCAGTAGGAGGAAGGTACCTGAAATAGTGTATGCCTTTCTGTTTAAGATATATTAACTGCAAAATCTATTTTAGAGAGGCTTTGATTCAGGGGGATTAGCTGTTTGATCATGAAATCAATTTTGAAGACCATTAGTGGAGAAGGTGACTGTTCTTTGGATGGAGTAGAGGGAGGTAAACTGAGTGCTCCCAAAGATTTCCAAAACTGGAATGAAGTACTGCCATCACTGCTGTCCTGTGAGATATAATGTCTATTCCATCCCTGCTAAACGTGGGAGGTAGAAAGGAGAATGTATCACCTAAGCAATACCAAAATCTCAACTGACTTTTATGTAATGATAAACCAGAAGTCACTCCTACACCTTCCTGGGTGCCAAAAGCTCCAGCTGTCCTTTGTGCACCTGCCAAAACCTCCCCTTTTTCTCAACAGCTGCTGCAAAGTACTTGTACACGTTCAGTGCAAAGTTCTGTAATGTAACACGGAGCAGATCATCTTAAATAAGTGAGAAGGTGACTTAAGTTATTTTTATCACAAGGTTCTGGTACCACTCATTAATTTCTAAAGTCAATTTTTTTCAAGTGATGGATTTTGGACATATTTTATAATAACTAAGAAGACATTTAATACTATGATTTATTTAAATTAGTTTTAATCTCTAACATATATTTGAGATTTTTTTGAGAGTTCATTTGGAATACAAAATGGAATTCCTTCAAGTTATATTCTATGAACACTTCATATTTGTTCATAGCTTGTACATTTCTATTTATTTCTATAAGTTTCTGAATAAACTATCATGAAAATACTATCTCTATACATGCAAAAAAGGTAAGCTACAGCTGTATAACACCAGGGATTTCTGTAAAGTTCAGGAGTTTGACTTTCCCTAAAACTTGGCAGCATAAATGTACTATCTAAAAATAACAGGAATGTTTTCAAGGCCACAGAAAGTTTAGAAGTAAACCTCATTTTTTTTTCTAATTTTGAAAACTCAGGGTTAGTTTTTGTTATTCATATGATTGTCTGTATTAGAGGAAAGTAAATATTAAAAAATAATAATAAAATAATAAAAGCAAAAGAAAATGGACAGCAGCTGGCTGAGGCAGAATGCTTTAAAGGCTTGATGCTTTGGTCTTCATGGTGTATCATTTAGGTATATTAAAACATGGAATTTAGGATACTGACTGCAAAGACTCTTGCTTAGAAATATGGATCCCAAACAAAAGAACAGTTACAACTGGCATAGCACTCTTGTTTCTAATTTTTAAGGCTCTCTAGATAGCAGGCCTCAAATTTTAATCTTGTTTGGGACTCATGCCACAAAAAACCTGGAAGAGAAAACTTGATTTTAGGAAAGAATTTTTCATTTCCAGAAAATAACTTTTATAAAGGGAAGGTATTTTTTCTTAAAAGAAGAAAGGGAGCAGATAGTGCAACTAAAGTAGTATGAATTCAGTAATTAATTTTTCAGTCAATTATTCTTAAAGTTAACATGACTGAAAGCCTCTTCTGAAGATGAGGCAATAAATCAGAAATTTAGGAAATATTTACATTTTGAATCAAAAGGATTTGTTGATGTCCACATCAGGAAGTTTAATTAAAAATACACACGCAACACAGCACATCGTGTGGCCCTTAAGATTACTAAGGACCTATATATCATAAGTATGTGATAATTATTTTGGCAATGTAGGCACTAACAGTATCAGCCTCCTTGTTTTGACTCCCCTCCTATGATTCCTACAGAGCAGACCTTAAAATAAATGGGTCACAGCAAAAACATTTATCTTGTACATCAGGAGATACGCTCAGGAGATGAGGAATAATTTACTCACATCTTAAGGAACAGTAATCATCAGATGTGGAGATGCAGATGCTAAACAACTTGTTGACTAAGAGAAAAGAAACAGGGCTTTCGTGCCAGTAAGCAGATGTGCTCAATAGACTGGCTCATAAGCACTGATTTAGAGACAGCTGTTAATGCTACCATCATCTTTAATAAGCTCATCTCCCGCCACTTCCTTTGTTTTCTGTGCATACATATGCTTGCTCTATACAGTCAAGTTGTGCTAGTCAAAGGGTGGAGAAGAGGGAGTGCATCCCAATAAACAGTAGGCAATCAGGACCTGATCTGGGAGGTGGTGAGCACGTTCAGATCCTGTGGGAGCTAACTTAGCCTTGAAAAATAGCATTAAAATCTTTGTAAATCTTATTAATTTTGTCACAGTAGATCTTTAAGCTTCTTTAAAGGATTTTTTTTTTTTTGCAAAAATTGTAAATGTCACTACTAGTTCTTTCACTGGGGGAAATTTCAAAAATTTTTCAAGTCTACTTCAGTAAGAATTTTTTCTCTCTCCTTTATTTTTTTTTTCAGTCATTCAGTCATTCTCTGTCACTCTTAATCTCTATTCTATTCTATTCTATTCTATTCTATTCTATTCTATTCTATTCTATTCTATTCTATTCATTTTATTTTCTATCTTCTTTCTTTGTCCTCTCTCCTTTATGTTCCTCAGAGTGTTTTGATTCATGTTTTGTGCAAGATCTGAAAGATTTAAATGAATTGTGTGTTTAAAAAGCATGTTTTTCCATGAATTAAGATACACTAATGCTCTGAATTACTTCACACAAAGTTTGCTTCACTTCCTTTCCATTACTAAAATATCGATGGATCACATATCAGTAACAATTATACCCTCTATAACTGACTCTTTAGCTTCAAAGGAATTTCAGAATTCCAATATCTAAATTTAATCTCTAGAGGAAATAACAAGTGAAGTATCTGTCTCATATTTTTAGCAATGAGCATTAAAATCTTCATTTAGAGTCTATTGAGCTGTATGAAAAAACTCATACTGACACTAGTGTACTTTGGATCAGATCAAAGGTGGACTTCAATACTACATAATGTAGCACATAAAGAAATATGTATTAAGAAATATTTTGTATATATATCATGTATTCCCTTATATAAGAACCCTGCTGTACATTAACACAGCAAATGGCATCAAAATAAACTCAAAATTTTCAATTATAAACTTCACTATAAATTGTTTCTAGCTTTTGAGAATAATCTTTGACATACTAAAAAGGCAATTGCTTATTTTATATTCTGTAAGTAAATCAGATGCAATTTATTAAAAGTAATGAACAAAAAAGCCTTTTTTTTTTTATTTTTAACATTGTGACCATTTTCTCTTTATGGGAAGGCTGTATGTTCATCCATAGTATAATTCCTCCTACAAGATTTTCGGGGTTACTCTCTTCCTTCTATACTCAAGACAGTGCATGCAAAGGTAGCTGGAGCCATTTCAGCCCAACTTTCCCCAAAGGCCACATTTCCCATATAATGGGTCACATGAAGACACAGCCTTGCATGCTGGATCCTCAGAGGAGTACACAAATGTATCTTGTACTCATTCTTGAAAAGGGAAATCATCATCCCTTAACTGATTTATATCAACTAATAGGCAGATGCTGACCTCTACCAATCCCTGGTGGAGGCACTTTAAGGCACAATCTTATGAGCTGATCTGAAGGTTGGTGATCTGAGTGAAGAGGTGCACCCCAGCCTGGATTCTGCTACTCATTACCTGGAAGCTGGGGGTCAATCTTTTGGGTTTAATGCTCAAGGAGACAGACTCCTCTCAACTCTGCTGTTGTGAAGTGGCCTCAATTATAATAAGCAGAACCAAAATGTATCATCATAAAAATTGAATAATTTATTAAATAACAGTAGAAGACAGTCAAAAAATGTCAGTTCAGAAGATGTGAGAATTAGTTTTGTCTAATAAAGGTGCAGAAATAAGCACCTGTAACAGAGGCCAAGCAGAAATCATCCTGCTCACTCCAGTGTCTGACTGGTCATAGGAGTATTAGCTTCAGTTTCTCAAGTATCCACAAATGAACTGCCCACATCCAGAAGGCCTGGATGTCTCCTCTTCCAGTAAATTAAAGTAGGTTGCATCCAGGCTGTGCACTGAAACTTTTACTTCAAGTGCATCATTGTCATTTTTCTTGAAACCATGTTTTCTGTACATTATTACCCTCTTCTAGGTTTTGAGTGCTGTGAATTGTTCTGTGAATGTTCAAGGACATAAAAATATCCAGAGAACTGCTTGGACTTTTTAACAATTACTCCAATCCTGTAGTTTTTTCTTACCAAAGAAATTCTCTTGGTCTTTATTTCTTAAGAAGTGTGATAATATCCTATCATAATATCCAATCCAAAGTGTATTATTTTTGATGTTTAGATAATGACTGCAGTTTCATCTACTGCACTTTCTGGCACAAGTAGAGCAGTGTCTTTTGCAAGGGATAGTTCACGGTTTAAAAAATCCCCCCAAAATGAAACAAAAGAACTATCACTCCTCCCAGGAAGCTGCCAATGCTGTATCCTTTTGAAGACGTGTCTTTCCACAGACACTTCTGATACCAGTCTGAGTATGGTAATTTCCAACATCACAGCAGCCAGTAATAAATACCTTCCCTTTTACACTTCACTTCGCAAGCTAGATTTTTTTGGCTCTGATGAGTTGACTAGAGAAAACGATGTGCTGTGTTTTAAGGCTCTTAACTAACCTGGAATCATTTTGCTCTGTTCCTAAGTGATTTGCTTTAACTTTGCCTTTAACAGGAATGTAGAGTATTAAAAGATAAATAACCTCCCTTCCTCCTATATACAAAGATAGTGACGCTATCTATCAGTTCAGTTGTAGTAAAATTTTAATGTAAAATTCAAAGTAATAGTAAAGGTTAAAAACTGTGAGATTTCCTGGATGTGTAAGACAGATTCAGCAAAACAGCATTTTTGTGGCTCTATTACTCATGTTGTACAATATGTCCTGCTGTGCTTGTTGCTTGCTGATTCTTTTAAAACTCTGAAACACATTCTGCTAAACACAGCAGAGGATATACCAGCATTGCAAGCTCTCTTGCTTTTTTTCCAAGTTAAATGTTGCAGGCATTGTTTATTTTTCTGTGGAACCTTCTTCTGAAGAGCTGCACACACATGCACACACACGAGATTTTTCGGCGACATTAACTCTAAATGAATCAAACCGAACAATATTCTATTCATACTGTTTTCAATGACAGTAGTTGAAGCTGATCTGAAATCAGCCTTTAATCTGGTCTAATATATTTGACAGCTGCTATGCATGTCTTTTTTTTTTTTCTTTACTTTTCTTTTGGCTATTGAAAAATATTGTGGTTTGCAGTGCAAATAATTTAGGTTTACTTTTCCCTCATATATTTCCATACAGAGATGCGGAGGAAGGGAAATGAGTTTCAGCTGGAGTAAAATCTTGGGGTTTAATGTGACTTAAACACAGATACACTTTTAGTCTTCCATGTTATGAATTTCTTTTTTATTCATATCTGAAATTATTTGTTAATTTTGACTCAAATTTATAGATGCCTTGCCTTCTGACTTTGGGGGTATTTATTTGTCTAAAAAATTTGATCAGGGTCAATGGTTAAATGTAGCTGAATAAAGGATCAGTTGACTAGAATAATTTGAATACATTTGTGAAATAGTCATGGAAGTCTTATGCTCCTATAGTTAGAAAGGGTCTTTCAGATACTTCAGCAAGTTTAAAAAAAAGTCCCTTTAAAGTGCTGCACCTGAAACTCATCACCCACTTACAGAAACAAAGCAGAAAGCAATGCCAACTTTTCAGGCAACTTGCTTTGCAGAATAACTGCCCTCTGATGAAGGGTGCTCTGTTACTCAAAATGTATGTTTTTTTGCACAGTCCCTTGATGGGAAACATTTTGCCTTTGTTTCTCTCTCTGAGAAATGGCATTAATATGTTTTTCAAGAGTATGTGATCTTTTTAATGCTTTCTAAAGGGCTCAGAGATGTTCCTACAGAAACATCTGTAGCAGATAGCCCAGGTGTCTTCTTAAAGAAACCTCTTTTCCTCCCTTGCAATCATTATCCCCAGTATTCACATCCTATCCAAAACTGAATTGCCTGATCTTCAGGGAAAGCTTGCTAAGCTCTTTACCGTCCAGACAGAAAAGCACATTAGAATAATACAATCCCCAAGTGCTGCGCTACAAGTAGAAAGTTCATTTTTACCTTCAGTGACCCCATCTATATTTTCCTGTTTTTCTTCTGTGAAGGTAAAAGTTTGGTTCCAGAACAGACGGATGAAGTGGAAGCGTGTAAAAGGGGGCCAGCAAGGGGCAGCAGCCCGGGAGAAGGAACTGGTGAACGTGAAAAAGGGCACGCTGCTCCCCTCCGAGCTCTCCGGCATCGGCGCCGCCGGGCTCCAGCACACGGGGGACTCACTAGCCAACGACGACAGCCACGACAGCGACCACAGCTCTGAGCACGCACACTTATGATACACAGAGGGAGTCCCAGCTCCGTTCTCAGGAAAGATGCTTTGCTGGCAAGCCTTACACAGGCATCGTTTACTTATGCAAGTGACTCTGGCAGCGATCTTTAAAGTTGTTATGGAAAATTCAGGCTTATTGTGTCTGCTTTTCTCGATTCTTAGATGGTTTACAGTAAGTGCCATGTCTTAAAGGTGCCTCAAGAGTGGAGAAGTGGAAGACAAACTTACTTTGAACATTCCAGATTTGTTTGTCGTTTTTATGACAGCGGGCAGGTATTTTTGCTTAAGCTTGCACTGAAAATTACATTGCTCTCAAAAGACGTTATATTCTGAAAACCACAGTGCCACAAAATCACTATCTAGTGGATAAGAAATGTATTTTAACTCTGTATATATTTACCTTACAGCATTTTCCTGTCTTCACTAATTTTTAGCAATGCATTCATATTAGCTGATGGCAATAGTCACTCATGACAATAAATGGCTTTTTGTCTCTATATCTTTGTTTTGTTTTTCCAAAGACATACAATACATGCAGATACTTTTGTTCAAGTAGGGAACAATACAATAGTGTCTGCTCGGACACATCCTTGTATGACAGACAAAACAAACCTTATGTTGCATTTACTATCAACTGCTGCTAATAGGGTATTATTAAATTTACCTAGCTCCTCAATTCTTCCTATCTTATTACTGCAAAAAGTGATTTTTACGATCATAAAGATAGTCCAGTAACCTGCCAAAAATGTCATGTTCCACTCATGCTCAGTGGAAACTTTCTAAAGGATTATTCATTTCTACTTTATCATAATTGAGTACATTGATAAATGCTGACACTCTGCAGAAATGTTGTTGCTTCATGTTCAGTTTGAAAAAACAGCAGATAAACTGAAAGTTATTATCAACTGCTTATGTTGGTAGGAATCAAAATATGAAGGTAACTCTCTATAGTGTCCCATGTGTAAAATCAAGACACAGTTTCTGTTATAAGCTTTTGTGTACATACAGGCAAATACCAAACCCCAAAATTTAATGCAAACTATTGATTGTACTTTGTAAAGAAATATGTTTAATAAATAATCCTTTTTAAATAACTGTGGTCTCTGTACAGTGATTTCATAGAACTCTAAAACTGATTTTTGCCTAAGCAGCTCTCTCTCTTTTTGTGTCTTTTGGAACTTTGTCTGGGGACAACACAAAGCTGTTTTCAAATTTAGGCTTTTATTCTTGGATGAACCTTCTACCTTGATCCATTTGGGAAACGCTTTTACCAGGAAAAATTTAACTAGCAGCTAATGATGTCTTCAGCCAAAACCAACAAGAGTCTGTTCAACCATTTTTCCAGAATTAGATCAAATGTAAAGGGTTATTTTGTTGAATTGGATGAAAGGGAATAAATATAAGGAAGGGATGCATACTTATATTAATCATGCCTTTGTTCAATGAAGTTGTTTAGTAGAAAAACCTCAAAGCATCTCCCCAAAAATTGGACTGGGTAGTGCAATAGAAGGAGATGCATGAAAAAGAGAGAGCAGGAAATCTGCATATCCTAGCAAATACTTGTGAGCATTCACTGAAACTCTGCTATGTGGAGCACTAGGGTATCATGAAAGTTAAATGCAGTCAAGAAATCTGTGTCTATTTTCCAAATCCTTTTTGGAAGGATTTGGAAATCCAATCCACTGTAAGTTCGATCTTTCTTGCACATTAATTATTGTCATGACCATTTTAGTTTAAAATATCCAAGCAATGGGTAATTAATTTCTTAAAAGACTTCAGAGCATTTTATTGATTCCAGCAGTTAAGGGGCTTTTCATTTTTTTCTTGGTTATTTTTCAAATGCCTTTGCCATACAAAAGTGCTGAGAACAGGAATGGGATAAGTGAAGTAAGCTAACTATTGTGAACGTTTGATATTTTTGATTTTATGTCTGGATGGGAAAAGCTTTTTGGGTTTTGCAGGGATTATCAGAAGAGAAAAACTTAGAATGATTCACACTAAAGCCTTTTACTCTTGGCTATTTTTTCCTCCATCTTAAATGAAATATAACTACATTTCAAAATGAAAAATTACAATGGAAAGTTGAAAATAATTATCTTTAATTTTCAAATAATATTTTTTAACTTCAGAGATTCAGTCAAATAGAGTGTGACTTATTTTGCTAGTAAAGGGAAGAGATGTCTTCCAAGTACTCTGGTTAGCCAAAAATGCCTTTCAAGGTTTGCAGAATTGTTCATTGCTGTCATTCATGAAAAAAATTCATGAAAAAAACAGATCAACCAAGCTTGAGCTGACATTTTACAAAACATTACCTGAAATGTACCTGTGTGTTCCCAGCCCACGGCATTTTGCGAGGCGTGTTTCTGTGTTAGTGGCACAGGGATTGGACTGGGTTACTTGACGTGGAGAAGCAGCCAGCTTGTCCTATTGAGATAGACAGTATTTTTCCATTTTCCTAGTTTTAACTGAATCTGCTGAGATTTAGAGCACAGGTTGAAGAGAGAGAAAGGTGCAAACAGATTTACAATGCTAGGAGATGGGGTTTTTTTGGTCTAGTTAAATGAATGAACCTTGAAACAAAGGACCAAATGATGTAACTATATTACAGAACAAAAAGACAATTTAAAAAACTTGAACTTTTCCTATGCTTTAAAAACAGCTCAGACTTTTAAAATGGCTGTAAGGTGCTAACTCTAATTTCTCAGATTACCTAAAGACCTCTTGTGGCTTTAAACAACTGTTTGTTGGTACACCATTGGTGTGCACACTGTGGTGCAGAGATCCTACACTGGCAGCAGTTGAACCTATAAAGCCCAGGCACAGTGATCTTCCTGTCATGGTCTTGAAGGAGTTTCCTTGCATGCTCAGCCCCACAGAAGGACAGGCATGCTTCTTGCAGATTCCAGCTAGCTCGTGTTCAAGCCACGCAGAGCAGCACCAAATGCCGCACGCTTTAGCGCCTCTTTGCAGGTCAGTGGGCCTGCTCAGGACCCGTCCATGCAGACGGGGGCTCATCTTCCCAACACTCCAAATACCCAAAAACTCTCATATTGAAGCTCCTGGGACCAACCACGTGCAGTGAGACGAGAAGTTGTAACACAATTTTGTTGCTGAAAACAGAGATGGATAAAGGCTTTTGAACTATAACTTAAGGATTTATTTTATCTTTGTTGTTTTATATCTGTCTGCAGACTGTCAAGTTATATATAGTTAAGTCTTTACCATTTAACACATGGACAAAATCAAGCCCTAAGATTGTGACTTGCCTGAAGCCGTGCAAGCACTTGGCTATAGAGTGACATGTAAATGTGATGAAACCTAGTTAGGTTGGTTTATCTTATTATTTCCTGTTATTAAACAGTGGATAATCACTTTTCATGACTTGTTGTCAATGAATCCAGCTTCTGATGAGTGAGGTTTTTTACATACCATAATTTTGATATCATATTTCTCCAGAGTCAGCTTCTCTTTGATGTTCTGTTGGTGTGTCTCTGAGCCAGATACAAAAATGTACTCAGCAAATATACATAGAAAATACAATTGACTGTAAGAAGACAGTGATGTTTAACAGTTTAATTTTGAACATGATGGATTATAAGATTTTTTTTTTTGCTCAGGTACAAAGCTATATATTAATTGCAAGGTTTCTTTCTCTTCCTTTATGTTCATTTTTTATTTCACAATTTTGTTTACTTTAGCTTCATTATTTTAGATTTATTTTGACAACAGCAGTTCAAGGGATATTGTTAAAATAATACCATTGCAAGGTGGCTGAATTTGTTTAGTCACACACTGACAGTAGTATCTTTTCTTGACTTTTCATTGAATCCAAAAGTATTCAGAAAAAAGGGAGCACAAGAAGACACTCTATACGTGTATCTTTGCACCACAGGCCAAGTTGCAAGGTAGTTTATGTTTCCTGCTTTCTTAAGTGGAGGTTCTGACTTCTACAATAATATTATTTGTACAAATAAAGAAAGAAACATCATTAGGACATGTACTCTTGGTAGCTATGAGGAAACATATAAGTTAGGGAGAAAATGTCAGCTTGAGCCTTCATTTAGAATTTCCTGAATTCAGTCAGTTGGTGTCTCTTGGGTGAGCTTGTATTTAAAAGAGTACATGCAGTATTTAAGATCAAATACAAGATTCAAGAAATTTTAAAGAATAACATTTAACTAATTACAAACTGTTAATTTAGTATCATTATTTAATGTGTGTGGATTGAAAAGCAGAATTTGGTATACAACCTGATGTCTATATTAATTTAAAAAGGACAACATAGCAGATAACCGGCAGTAACTGGCATAGGGCTTCAGTAGTGATGGACACTATAATCTCAGATTAATAATGACTCACTGGAGCTCATTTACTTTCAAACATTTCTTTCCATTTTAATTTTAAGCCCATGGTCTTTTGGCATCATTTACAGCTGAGAGCTGTGGTGTAGGAATCAGTTTCAATGTAATTAAAGGCCCCTGGCTGTTAGTCAGGGCCTCCATATGGCATAATAAGAGGTTATCACATTTATCTGTAAAAACTGCAAATGGCTTAGCAGTTTCTCAGTCGTGCATACAGGACTATCACATGAACAGCAGACTTGTTTGAGATCAGTAAAAAGAGAAGATCCCACAAAGCATTGTAAATGAAGAGTTTGTTGAATAGTAGCTGTAGGAGGAAATAACCATAGTTTTATTTGTTTGATTGATTTTTTGTTTGTTTTTTCCAGTCCTTTTATTTAGGAAAACTCCAAAGATTTTAAAAGAAAGGTCACTCAAGAAATTTGTACTAGCCACCTTGTATGACAGACCAAATAAGCCTTGTGGAATTAGATTCAGGGTTCTAGTAAACGTCCTGTGATTGTTCTTTCTTTTTAAATATTATTTGCTCCTTGAATGCCTTCTGTGACAACCTATTCCAACTCTTGTAACCCTCACTCCTTCCTTCAACAGGATTCACAAAAAAAGTGCAAATATGTGGTTCTTCAAAGGACAGTTGAACAATATAGTTAAGATAAGGTATAAGAATGGGATTCAGGATACTAAATAATTATTAAACCAGTTCTGTTCAGAGGAATTGACAGGAATAAAGTGTGTCGCCACATTCCTGTTCTTTCCATAAATGATTTTTTTATTCTCGGGTGTAATTTGTGAACTGAAAACATTAGAAATCTTGGTGTATTATGTTTATTAAGGTTATATACTCGAATGCAAATATTTAGTTCTGTTGTCTAACAGAATAAGATTACTAGCTCGCAGACTGACATCTCTTAAGAAAGAAAAAATTTGGACACAAATACTTTTCTGCTAATGTTTGGATTATTTTTTGGCAAATTTTGAAAATTTAGTATCCATTAAGAGAAATTTTGTCAAAAGTTATTTACATTATAAAATGTTATTAACATTTGTAAAATGTTATTTACATTTACATCGTGACCAACAAATTCAGAGACTCACTCATCCTTTAAGTAAACGTCACAATAATTTATTTTCTGTAGGAACTTTATTGTCTCATAACCACATGATAATATAATGAAATTTGTATTATAAAAGCATGCTCCAAAACAATATGAAGCAACTAATGTGGCAGATATCTGTAGTAGTAGTTTAGTATTTAGGGACAGATTCTCATCCCTAGTGTCACCATGAACGTATAGACACTGTATACAGAACTTATGTTTGCTTATGGACTTCAGGGTTTTTAGAAATCTGCCTCTTCTGAATGCTTACTACATTATTTGCCAAGAAAGTCACATGCACAGCTGAGAAAATACTGAAATGGGCTTTTGCCCAAATTAAAAATGTATCTTGAAAAGTGGGCTTAGAAAAATTTTATGAAATCACCACAGAAATGCATTTAAGGGAGTAAAACCTACCAGAGGAGGAAAAAAAGCCCCAAAATTTGGAATTACAACACACTGTAAATAATTTTGTGTACATATTTCTACAAGTCTTATGTAGACACCTATTCACTGGAACTGTGGAAATAAAATACACTTTTCTTTTGTAAGTGATACTAAGTACAACATAGCGCTGTCACTTTTCTAATTTTAGCATATTTGTGTAAGAAATTTGATTCTGATGACAATGTTACGATGAGATCTCAGGATTCCTTTTATATGGAATATTTTTGCAAGAAAGAAGTAAAGGGTCTTCTAAGGCAGCAAAGGACCTCATCTAAAGGCTATAGATGGCAATGGAAAGATTACGATTGATTTCACAAGGATTTGGACTTAGCCCAAAGTACACACAAAAGTTCATACAAATCAGTGAACAGTCCAGGATTAAGACATTAGCCAATAATTTCCAAAGTGACTGTTGACTTTGTGCCTCCATTATGACACACAGTATCCTGATTTCAACAAAGTTTTGAGCACACAGTGAAAATTAGGACCACTTTATTGAAATGTGAGTTGAGAACCCCATATTATGGGGTTATGAAAATTCTGGTTTTGGTTCTAACAGGAGTCATAATGCAGGATTTGTATAGCTGGCAGATCATCACATTATGTTAATAAATTGTAGGTTTCACAAGCAATATGAAAGAATCTTGCTATGCTGCTTTCATTCTTCAATTTGTGGTATTAGTAGATAAGAAAAATAAAGTGCATTATATAGAAAGGTAGGTTTGAACAGATGTTCCCAAATGGTGTGGGGGGTAGGGGTGGTGAGGAAGGTAAAACTTTCCTTCCATTCAGATGTCTGTCTTGAATTTCTCACAGTTTTTGCAGACAGTTTGGCTCACTTCCAACATACATCGTTGCCTGTCTGGTATGAAAAATGCCATCTGTGGTGTATGGAAGTTCTTTCTTTAAAAGTGGCCTGCTAATTATTCTTCAGGCAGGTGTTACTAAAGTGAAGTCAGGTGTCAAGCATAGCACAAACTTTAAATTGACTAAAATGGCTCTGTTCTTCTATACTGTTATTTCCTAGAAGAATAGAATGGAATATTAGAGAGACTTAAAAAGTTGGTTGATACAGCATTGAGATGAATCATGCAGCAGCAGTATATACGTGGTGACACTCAAAAACTCAAACTTAAAGGATGTGGGTTGAATAAAGCATATAAAGTTTTCCAAAACAAATGCCCTTCTGATTCTTACAAACTGACTTGCTGGTCCTTTACTCTTGCATTGCCATGTTGCAAAATGTTAAAAAACCTGATGTTTTCAGAAATTTCAGACAGGGTAAAAGGTGGTGGAAAGAATTTCCTTCTGTGCTCTGAAAGACTGTTTGATGAAAAGAGTGTGGAAGATGGCTGTTTTGTGTGAATGACACCTGCAAATTCTCACCTACGTTCACTCTCCAAATCACTCATGCCTTAAAGCTTTTTGAAGATTAATAGGATGGTTAATGGACCAGAATCAACACATGAGGGCTGCAGGCAGCCATTCAGCTGATCCATGAGTCCCAGCTCCCAGGATAAGCACTGCTCCTGCCTCTCATTTGCAGAAGTTAGCGAGCTGCTCTGTTCCCTACATGACATCAGCCCTCCCAACTGAAGATGAAAACTCACCACACTGAGCCAGATGTTACAGCACTTCTCTCTCCCTAAGAGATGAGTGTTGTTAGGAGGTGAGGAATTACCAGTATAAATGCAAGACTTCCTATTTTCTATGCCATTTTCAGAAGATTTTTTGAATAAACAGTCCTTTTACTATTTGTAATCTTGGTGTTCAGAATGACTGACATCGTTAGTTGTTTAAAACATGAGGATGAGGAAAGCACAGGCACATTTACTCCTTTTGACAGTAAGACTTTGCATTGTTTGCTTTATCAGTGATGAAAGTAATCCAGCTTTCTGTTCTGCCTTAAGCAGACGCTTGAAAAAATATTTACAATAGATTGATATGATGCTGAGATAAAGAGCAGTCCTATAAGCAACTGAGAATGTAGTGCTGTTACATTTTTGATCAATCCTGAGACATCTGGACGATTTTCAACTACTAGTCTTCTACTATGAAGAACAGTTTTACTTCCATAAGGACTTCCTCTCGTGTTTTCAATATCAGGCTTAGCCTCTAACAGCCTTAGCATGTTGTGATAATGAGATGTACACAAAGCACTGGCATGCAGCATTATTGAGATGATTTCCTTTTTGGCTCAGCCAGATTCCTGTTAAAAGTTATACAGACTCTTAAGAGACTAACAAAAGAAGAATTAAAGATCCAGTAATGGCACGAAGATAAGCCTGATGAAGCTGGAGTTAGGCTCTCGTGAAATCAAAAGCAGACTTTGTATGAATATATTTATGAAAAATACCATTGCAATTTCATTACACAAAAAAGCCACAAAGCCCTAACCCCCTTTTTTGGCTCAGGTTGAATACCTATTGAAATCTCAGTATTGCTTTGTAGAGTTCTTCACTAGCATTCTTCAATGCAGAATAGAGGCTAGGATAAACACATTCCAACCAAAAAAAAAAAAAGGAAAACAAAACTGAAATTTGTGCCTAAATTGTTTCTGTGCTGTATTGCGCTAATGGCTAAATCCCATCCCATACCTGTTCACAGTATAGATTAAATGAGGATGAAGCCATAAGTTTGTGATCAAACCCATCCTACAAAAGCATTTTAAATGATTTTGAGAATAGAACAATTGAACGTTCAATACAAAGACTTATTTTCATTCTAGAAGGAGACTATAATCTTCTAAAACATTGGCAAATATGTGCAAACACCTTCCACTGCTTCACAATAGCATAAAATCACAACGGTTTAAAAAAAGGCTTCTTCACTGAACACCCTTTAAGGAGTCAATTTTGATGAGTCTCATAAAATTCTGAGGACAATGGCAGATACAATTTTCTTAGAAATTTTGCCAGCAAAAGATTATATTATCATTGTGATATTTAAATTAGCACCTAAGGAATCATGGCCAAAGGTTAATGCATTTTTAAGCAAACCATAGGCACCTCTTATCTGTGCTTTTGCCTTTCACTGCTGTGCAACTCTTTCTGAGGAGAAACTTCACAGCTGTATACAATTCAGAGAATGGCAATGGAAGAAATGAACACGAATGATGATATATCTACCTGCAACTGTACTTTTTTGGAATGCTACTTGCATATTTAATTTTTGGTTTCAATCAGGAAATTGATAAAATTTTGGTCTGCCTCCACATTATTGCAGTGGCTTAGACATCCTGCATAGGTGTGATTCAGAAAAACAAAATCAGATTAAATACTTACATGAGAAATAGAGCAATTCAGAGAATTTCAGTTGCCCAAAATAGCCAAGAAAAATATTGTAGAGATCACTGCCACTACATCTCGAAAAAGTAAAATGAAAACTCTCAGCTTCTGAAATGCCAGTTGGCATAAGGTCAAAGACATTATTATTATGATACTGTCAGTAAAATGAGATGCCTGTGAAAAAAAAACATGGAGAAAAAAGGGAAAAATTCCTTTAAGAAGCCTTTACATTGGCAGTTTTATTTGCTCCCTACATTGGAGTAAAATTTGGGATTTGCTGAGTTAAAAAAACGGAAAAATTATAAAAGCAAAAAAGTGTTGTGAACTAAACTGGAGATGTAGATTTACATGTTTCAAATTCCTCTAGCTTTGTGACAACACCTGGACTCAAATGGCACACCCATATTCAGTGGAACTTTCAAAATGTGCCTGATGTTAATAACAATTTTCTCCTCTGAATTCTGAAGAGTTGATAGAGGCGAGCCTGTGTTTATTCTCAGTTTCCTGCTTGCCATTTCTTCCACTCATTGTATGCCAAATTCAAAGACATACCTGTCCGTGGCCCAAAGGAAAAGATTAGGGAGGTTACAAAACTGGCTAAAATATGTCAACAGCAGTTTGACATGGTCAAAAATCTTCACACTTGTACAGGTAAGCATAGCAAGTTGAGAGGTCAATGCACATTTTTTTTTTTAATTGAATAATGTATTTTAAATATAATGTACTTAAAACATTGTATTGATTGATTCAGTTCAACTGTTCAGGTTATGGTAGATTTTGTAGTCTTTTAACTATGAACACATTCCCCAGGTATCTCATGGGGATCCCCTTGAAATCTAGAGAGATGATTCATGTCAAAATTCTGGAGTTGATTCATTGCAAACCTATTCTAAACAGACAGAACTGACCTTGATAGTTGCATCTGGACTCTTGAAGATCCTTTTCTAATTTTCCACTATTCTGTCTTTCAGTATTCTGAAAAACTGCCACAAAAACCCCACAAACCCCTAAGCATTCCCCAAAACACTATGCATACAAAGCTTACCATTCTGATTGGGCTTTGACTGTTAAAACAGTTAAATGTTTCAGAACAGGTAAACAACTCAGCAAGGAAAACTGCAAACATCTTGATCACAGCTGCTGTATAAGCTACTCTGCAACACAGGAAGGATTCCCCACAACTAAATATCAGGGAACACATTCCATACTTATGACATATTAATTTGAAGCCTATTTCATTCCCTAAACATAAAAAGAGATTGGAAACATTCATGAATATATGGGAACCTAGAATGAAGGAGGAAAAAGTAGGCATTCCCTAAGTGAATTTTGTAGTGGATAGTCCTTTTCCCCTCAAAATGATGTGCATTCATAAATGGAATTTCATATTGCTTTTCACTTACAGTCATCATATTAAAAAGAGGACAAAAAAAAAAGCAAGAAAAAACCTTTTGCTATGGTAAAATGTGACATATATATTACCTGTAATTAGATTGATCATACTAATTTAAATAATTTTTTTTATAAAGAACTTCTATGGTTATTCTTGCTTTTCGTATATTAAGTGTGCAGCCTGAAATGAACATCAGGCTTGCAAAATGAAATTCACTCAAAGATTGAATACATTTAACAGCCATTCCCAGCACTTATACATTACAGTAGTCTTTAATTAAGTTATCATATGCTACCTTGTACTGGGACCTCTAACCAGATTACTGGTCTAGATTTCAAATAGCCAAAAAACTTTGGGGTATTAATGAATTTTCACTTGCTTGCTTTCTTTTCAGGGTTTTTTTTCCTTCCTTCTTTTTTCACTAACAGTTATTTGCAGATTTTGATGTATTTATTAACTAGTTTTTGCTCTTGCTTTAATTCTTTTTCAGTCCACATTTCAGCATTTAGTTCTTTCTGGAAGCTTCCAGGACCTTCTGGAGCTACAGCTTCAGCCAGTTACTTTCTGAAAGGAATCCTGTTGATTTAAAAAGGCCTCCAGCTTCTGTCTTTATCTAATGGCTGATTAAGAAAGAATGTATTTAAGTCAGCAGGACTTGGTTAGCAGAGAACAGATATTTAGTTAGCAGATATGTGGGCAATTAAAGAGCCAGCTGAACTGTGGAGAGAGTGCAGGGAATATCTCCAGGTAGGACGCAATTGTACAATTATTGCAAGGTTTAGTTCTCAACATGTGACATACAAATTACCTGGAGCATCAAAAGAACTGGAGCAGTGAAGCATGCCCTTATTCAGGTTTAGGCTGCAGGGAGCACCTGGTCCTTCTTCCTCTCACAGTGGGAGGTGGGCTTTGGCACTGGGCCAAAGGAGTAGTAGGAGGATGTGTGTGACCATGTGGCTTCAAGGATGGCAGGCAGGTGATGGGCAATGTTTCCCCTGTGCCCCTGGAGCAGCATGAAACAAACAAAGGGGAGCAAGAGGCTATTTGTGGATGTGTGGTAGATGGAGACCTTCTGGGCAGAGAAGGCTGTCAGGTCATGTCTCTGGGCAGCAGGAGGAAGGCCCTTTCTTTGCCCTCAGACCTGAATTTGCAATACTGATGCACTGATTTCAAAGTGAGGAAGGAGAAGAGACTCTGCTAAGCAGGAGCACAGAGGCAGCTGGCCCAGAAGTGAGCATTTGCTCTGGAGTGGCAGGGGACAGTGGCCCTTGGCTCGCTGAGGGGGTGGGGAGCTGGCAGAGTCCATCTCTGTACACGCCTACTGGCACAGGAGGCTTGTTGCCTTCCAGAGGCCCTGATAAATTTTTCCTTGGAAGTAAAGGGTATTTCCACCTTTCCAAAAGTGTTCTACTGTCTTTGGTAGCTAAGCTTTGTAGTCTTTTTACTTTATTCAAACACGTTAATTGCGCACAGCATTTATAAATCACTGTAACTTATTTAAAGGAGTCATTCACAGAAAACAATCTCTTTCTCAAGGACTAAGGATTTGCAGGCTAGAAAGTAGAAGCTATGTGGTTTTCCTAGGAAAGAAAAATTATTCTCTGTTCCTTATAATAAAGAAATAGCTGATTTTAAGCCAAATGGTTCTTGAAGATCTCAAGCTTTAAAATATTACCCAATTTCTTTTATAAAGTACATCTGCTGTGGATACTACAGGAGATATTTAAAAAATGTTCAGTGTTAACAGGCAACAGTCTCTCTGTTGAAGTTCATGTTTATGGGCACACTCTTTATAATTCTCTATGATTGTTCACTATAAAAACAACAAAAAAATCAGCATTTTGGTCAGCCTTGCTTGAAAAGTTGCACTTTCTATGCTTCCTCTCAGAAATTATTCAAATGATTCCTACTTGTGCATGTGGAGCAAAGTGGTAGCGTGTGCTAGAATCGCATGTGTGCCTTTAATGTCAAGACATGTTTTATAATTTTGGATCTACCTAGTGTTGATATTCATCTGTTCCTAATTCCATAACACGAGAGTGTTCTGGTGATAACAAACAGTAACAATCACTGGCCACATGACACAAAAACCTATTCAATAGGTTATAACACGTCTAATAAAATGATCTCCATGTATAAGATATCTTTCCTGAAGCTGAGGTTGAAAGCTACATAATGCTGATTTGTAGCTTGCAGCACACAGCAGCCCGAACACAGGTGCTCCTAAAAAATTAAATTAATAAAAGGTTTACAGAAATAAAAGTGCAAGAAATTGCACAGCAGAGCATGCCAAATAAAATTTGGAAACTTTCACAACAGGTGGGCAGGCTCTTCTTCTGAAATTACTTACTTGATAAGTCTGCCTTGAAGATGGAATTTATTTTTCCAGTAACTCCCATCCCATTCCCTCTCACACAAAAAAAACAAAACACATTTTTCCTCAGTTAGAACAAAAGGTTAAATTATTTCAAGTGCATACAATGATGGAAAATATTACAAAAATACCCCAAAATAGTGTCTGCCTTATTCCTCAGCCTGCTTGAGTATTCTGATGACTGCTCCCTGTTCCATGGCTTCCAGTTCTGTGTAGAAGAAATGGAAAGTTAGCAATAAGTTGCCAAGTGCATGGCATGACATTGATTAATATGCAAGAACATCCCTGTCTTCAGGTCTCTGGAGTCATTAGCTCTTATTAAGACTTGTGTATTGATATATATATATATATAGCTTATAATAGAAACAAACACTTGACATTTTTTTAATGGTAGGAGTTTTTTAGTGTGATTTAGGACTTATCAATGGCAAAGACAACACTGAAAATATTTTATAATACCAGTTTTATAATAACACATTTAATGCTCCTGTGATGACATCTACTGCCAATCATGAATGGAGGTGCTGTATACTTGGAGTGGTGATACAAAAAGTTCTGACATCTACTTGTGTTCTCATTTAAAGTGTACTCTCAAAGTTCTCCTATTCACAAATACTACTGCATAAACACAGCACACTAAGCCCAGCTAGGTTCTGGATATGATTTAGTTTACTGTGAATGATTGCCAAGGCAGACTATATGGCCCATCCCAATTTCAACCTGCCCTAATTCCCTTTATGACTTTATTATTTAGGGCTGTTTTACTGCTTAGAGAGACCTAAACAGGAAGACTCTGGGCGTTCTCTGTTCAAGAAGTGGGTGGGATGAAGTTCTTTAGAGAAAACAAAATATGATCCACCTACAGATCATGTTAGGCCAGCTCCCCAATTTCCTCTAAGTAGAACAGAGGCCTTTGTTGCCTTAGTTACTGGAACTATCTACTATCAACAGCAGGATCCCAGTCCCCATACAGAATATCCTCCTGCATTTTTTATGGCAGTGTAGGATGGGAAATATTAACTTTTCTGTTTGTTTCATAGAGAGGAAAAAAGTAGATTATTTAAGTCTTTGCAGAAAATAAAATAATTTTAAAAAATCAACTCTCACAAAAAATTCTGCAAGGTGACTGAATGGAGGGAGCATTGTGTGGGCGATAGTACCTCCAATGAAGCAACATTTCTTTATTTTCCATTACTTTCTTAACAACAGAAAGAAGGAGCAATGAAAACTACATGCTAAGTTTCAAGGCACAAGTACTCAACAGCAGCTACATTGGCAGAGCCAGGCTGCTGAAGCTTGTGAAACACTCGTTAATGCTACAGATAAGATTTCAAACTGTTCCACTCACCAGAAATGCAGGTATTGTAGTGCTATCTCATATTTCTTCTTGGACATGGAAGCTGGAAAACACAAACCATTATTTTCCCTGTGAAGTATGATCAAGTCCAATGTCTATCCTTCCTGTTTGAAAGTAAGAGCTTCATTACAGTCACATTGGGGTGACAATTTACAATGACATGGAGGTCCAAAATAATCTTTAAGAAAGTAGAAAGTCCTAAAAACTTGATGGATTCTCTTCTTTCCCAGAATGGTGTGATATGATGTAGTGGTTCTATGGTACCTAAAATGTATCTCACATTGTGTGGCCCTTGCCCTGCTCATCATTCTTACCCCAGAATGGTCCCCAGAGCACTGGCAACAATTTGTGTGGGATTAAGTGTAGGCCACTTTAACTCTGAAAACTGATGACGGAGCAAGATGAACACACCAGCACTGGACTAGGGAAGGGCTCCAGGTGAGATGGTATGGCTGAGGTGAGGGTGAGTTAAAGGAGCTTGAACGTGAGAGTAATGTCATAGAAATACTGAGGCTAACCTCAATGAACGAGCAAATGTTTCCTGTCACTGCCTGCCATGAAGATCTAGTCAGAATGCTGTTAATTTGTGTGATTTTGAGTAAATTCAGAATAATTGTTTAGATTAACTCAGATTTTAGAAGTTAACAACTAGAGTTTTATAAGAATTTCAGATTACCATAAATCACCAGTGACTAGAATGCAATTTTAAAGCATTTAAATAAATTTAATATTTTTTTTTACTTATAGTATTAGTATAAAATACACCTATTAAGAGAGTGTCCAACTCTATTTCATCATCAATGCCCTTTTACAATACTTCTGCTTTGTTCAGCTAAAAGTAGAATACTTCATTGGTATTTCCAGTTATTTCCTGACAGCCATTCTCTACAGTACTGTAACATTATTCAAACTGCAAAATGCTGTTTAAGTCAACTTTCCAACCTTCCTTTAAACTGTTGCTAAACGGCCACTTATTTAATACAAACATCATTACAATATGTAATAATTGAGTTTTTTTAATGTCAATTTCTTTGCATGGCACTTTTCCTAAACAGAAACTTCAGCTGAAATTACCTGGCATAGTTCCTTTCCAAAACTAAAGGCTGATGCAAAGTAATTTTTTTTTTTTTGTAATGACTGACAGAATTTAAGCTGTGGTAAAATCTTTTACAGCAGGATTTGCAGTCCATTTCTTCCGCAAAGACTTTTAGTGGAACCGTATATTTGAGATGAAGGGATTCTTGAGACATTGTGTTATTTTACTTTTGGTTAATCTATTTAATCAGAAATATTATTCTTTGTACTAACTAAATATCAAGCTTGATTGACAAACCTTTGACACGCTCCTGAATTTCAGACTGAAGCACAAGTCCTGTCCTTACTCGCATTTTTAAAAGTCATTTTCTACTAGGATGTAGCTGCATGTATCTCTTGTCATCATTTCTATTTCCCTAGTTTTCATTCCTTCATAATTGAAGGCGTAATAGATGGCTTCCAGAGGCTACCTTCAACGCAGTGATGTTAATTGAAGCTATATAAAATGGAGCCATAAGCCAAATTAAAAAATAAAAGCTTTTAATGGGAAGAACGCTGGACTAACCCATACAGCTGAACAGGGGCCAACGAGCACACCTTGGCTTGTTTCTCAAAACCCTTAACCTTTGTTTTTATGGGAGTCCAAACCCGAGCAATAATTTCAATTTTTGTGTGGAAATCTGGCTAAAACTGAGAAAGGGTGACTTGAGCTCTGCGGATTTTTGAGGTTCTGAGATTTTTGAGGGTGAGAAGGGAGCTGGGTTGCGCGATCGCAGCTTCCACAAGCGGGCCAGGCAGTGATGATGCATGCAAAACAAAAAAGAGCCCCCAAACCCAAGCAAACCCCCCGAAGAGCACGACGCAGGGAACCAGAAACCGGACCCTTTCTCCACGGAAGCCCTGGATCCCTCGGGCGCAGGGGGTAACGAGGGAAGGCCGCNGCCATGGGCGCCGAGGCGGGCGGCCCGCGGGGCACCGCGCCGGGCCAGCAGCTCCGCGCCCTCTTCTACGCGCTGCCGCCCGCAGAGAGCTCCTTCCGCACGGTGGAGGAGGTGCCCGACTACGTAGAGAAGGTGAGAGTCCTTTCCGACCTTGCTGCATCCCTCGCCCTCCCCCTCGCCCACCTGCGCCTGTTTTCAAAAGCCGCAGGCTCCTCACAGGAACCATGTCCGCCTAAATTAAGATAAAGCCGTCTTTCTCTCATGGGCTTTCTGCCTGTAAGCTGCCAGTGCAACTGTGCCCTCTGTTTTCATTTATCTAAATGATGATTTCTCCTGGTACCAAGAGCTGGAGTTTTCAGAGAAGCACCCCAAATACCTGAGGGTTGGTGCTAATGTTATATCCAGCAGCACAGAAAAGTTGAAGAGCGACAGGAAACTGAACCGAGGAAACAAAAAAAATATGATACTGTGTTTGGCTGTCGTGGTTCTTAAAGCAAGCAAAAAGTCAGGTCTCTCTGTGCCCTTAAGTCAAGCTCAGTCAAAGACAGAAAAATAAAAGGTTTCTAATTAAAATAAAAAAATAAAGATTGTTTAAGAGAATTTAGAACAAATATTTGTGTTGGAACAGTGCTGTGTCCTAAACATCCAAGGCAAGAGTACAGAGGTCAAGGGTGAGAACTCCCTTGTCAGCAGGCAGCAGCATGTCCTTCCCTCCCCTCCCGCCCTGCCAGGTTATTCACTTCCAAGAAGATCCCTTTGCTCCCTTCTGTCCTACCTATTGCACCTATCTTGATTGTCAGCTACTTCTGAACCCAGATCGATGTCAGCTGTTCACAGAGACAGCACATAAACACTATTTGGCCCTTGTCAAATTGAGCACAGGTTCAGTAAAGAGCTGTATTTTTCATAGGTCTTGATAGTCCTGAGTAGCTCCTGTGCCAGGTGTAGCTTGGGCTGCTGTGCAGCAGCTGCTGGCAGACTGCAGCAGGGGTGTCATGGGCTGTGCAGAGCAGTGCAGCACCGTCAGCAGCTGTCTGGCAATTGCAGTGTGCAGCAGTCCCTCGCTGAGGGATGTTAGCAGTGAAGGTAAGCCCTTTTGCACAAGGTAAGCAGAAAGCTGCTGCAAGCCCAGCCTGTGTGTGCAGTGTCTGGTCAATGGACTGCTGACCTCAGAGGTGTTTTGCAACTCAGCTATAGCATCATGATCAAGGAAGATGATCAATTGCCTAGTCAGCTGATCTCTCCCTCTGGCTCTCTCTACTATCTCAGTCCCTTTTACTATTTCCACATTTCCAATTGAGTATCATTCTTGTCTGCAGCATACCTTAACATCCTTGGGCATTCTTCTCCCATGTGCAATATTCAGGTCAGACATTAGCCAAATTTGGAATTCCTTTTACTAGGCACACAGTTTTAGGTATGTGAAAGGATTCTTAATGCTTTGAATTATGAAGTACCTGCAGGCTTCTGCTGTTGTAGAGCAGTGTTGGGATGAACTTGAAAATGAATATTTCTCACAAAAAAACCCCCAACACTTATAAAAGGTTTCCCATTACAGTTATTGCTTAAATTCCTATCTTAGGTTAACTGTGCTATATTTTCCTCCTGACAGTGTATTTGTTGATAGAACAGATCTTTTGATGCTTGTCTAGGTGGGCATATAAATGTATTTTAGTGGCATAACTATTTTAACTCTTTGGCTTTAGGCAGAGTTCATCTCTCCTCTTCTGGCCATGTTTATGGGCAAAGGGCAACTGTCTACAGTCCCTCTCCATCTGCTATTCCTGACTGTTCAGGGAACAATTGCATGAGCAGTATATCCATTGGATTAATCAGCAATAGATTTAATAGTGATCTGATGAGCCCTTCAAGGAGGTCTTGGGAGTGCTAACTCCTTTAGTTGGTACAGATAACAGAAGAGGATATCTGAGCTCAATTCAACACAGAACAAAAAAAATCTGGTGTAGAGCTGGTAACAAATGAAGGTCTCAGCTCAAATAATTCACTCTAAAAGACAATAATGAGGATGTGTGTGTGAAACAAACTACATTAGTGTCTCTTAAATAGTGTGGGATTTTATTTTTCTGAGACACTGTGGTGGAATTTTCATCTCGGATCTGTGATCTCTTGGGTCTCAGATGGATGAAAGTATTTCTAGGACGTTAGATAGCATGGCTACAGCTGTGGGGATATGCACCTTCCAACATTAGACAGGTGGCAGAACCTCCAAATTCACCCAAATATATTCATGGGCTTAGAGATCTTCAAAATTGAGCTGGCTGGCTTACAAAATATGGGCACTTCACAGGAGTGGCACCTTTGAGCTAGAGTCACCTGTGCTGTTACAGCTGGATAGGAAATGACAACAGTGGCTGAAGCAGCTCTGCTTCTGAGATCAGAATAGGTAGCTTTACTTGTGCAGTGTACTTTGTGTCTCTGATTATATTGCTTCCATTTTCAGAAGGAATGGTCCCTGCACTGCTGCTCTGTATGTTGGCAGAGCTGTATGTAAAGGCTTCAAGTCCTTTTTAAAACATGAGCTGATCAGCTGCCCCCAGTGACAAGTAGCAAAGCTCTATAGCAGTGCCCAGGGAAAAGTCAACAAATTTTCAACAAATCAAAACAAGTCAACCCTTTCAACAAATCTCCAAAATTCTGGGAAAAGGAGCGTTAATCTTGGATAAACATCATAGAATTTACTTTTATAAGACTTTTTGTCACGTAGAATTTAAATCCCTTGATTTTTCCTTATTTCTGGTAAGTATGTCAATTTCCTTTCTCTAGGACAGGACATCCTGATTTTTAAAATCTATACCAATGCTTGCCCGTTCCTTTTAAGAGCATCCTCTTTCCTACAGGAGTAAGATTAGTCTCTGCATTCTCTGTTGGTTTTCTTTTGGTTGGGTTGTTGGGTTTTTTTGGGGGTTTTTTTTTAATTCTTTCACAATCTGCAGATGGGCAGGCGGAATGATTCTTTTTGTTTGCCAAACACAGGTTTCATGAACCATAAATTCACTTTGTACCTTGCTGTGGTCTGAAATTATCACTTCTGTTCAGTAAAGATTTCCATGAATCAGACTTCAGAAGACAGTCCTTCTGCTGAGAACTCCAAAATGAAAGCTTTAATAATCACTGTTTTCCTTTTTGATTTACTCTCTTGAGTGCCTAAAGAATAAGTTCACATTTAAACTCAATTCACATTTTAGGGTTTGCTTCTAAATAATGAGGCACAGAACCTTAATATTTAGTTTTACTTGAAAGTTGGGATTCTTATAAGGATCTGGGAGTTTAAGAAAACAAAAACTGTTTCAAGAATTACAATAAAACTATGAATATATGCTGAATTTCAAACTAGAGTATTTTTCTTTGCAACAGTATGAAGTGGAAACTAATTTTAAATGGTCCTTTTCATTCTGTAGAGTTGATTACTTAAAATGGAACCCTCTTATGCAGTACTCAGAGTAAGGCTTTCAGGTCATGGACCAGTTATTCAGGTAAACCACAGGCTAATACTCCATTGAGTATTTCTGCTGTTGGGTGAAAAGAAAAAACCGGGAAGCAGAGAGAGAGTAAAACATTTTTGGACCAGAAGATACCAAAAGGATGTGTCTCACGTCTTTGACCTGTGATGCCAGCAGTGGCTATTTCCTAACTTTGTGCCATTTTGTTTGTAGGGACAACCCTTGAAAACCCATCCTCAATGGGTTCCTTAAATGTCATCATTGTCCTTTTAACTTAAACGACAAAAAAAAAAAAAGCAAAAAAAAAAGGAAAAAAATAGGCTAGTGAGACTATTTTCTCTCTTACTGTCTCTTTTTTTGCTGAATTATTTGCATTCTTCTTCTGTTGCATTACATCTCATCCTTACACTGTGGGATGTTTGGGTCAGGGAATGCCTTTTCATTCTCCATGGATAGCTGTCATAGTAACATAAATAATACATACTAGCCTTGATGTAGCTGATCCCATTGATCTGCTTTGGACCAAGCTTAATGTATGTGTGAGAGAGATGTAGTAATTTCTTAAATAGTAAGGGGTATGCCATAAGTCTTTCCTTTTAAAATCTCCTCGATGAGCAGGAGGTTAAGGGTGTCTGAATGTTTTTTTATCCTCCTTGTTATGACACTCCCCATTTGTGAGTCAAAAAGTGGTGCCAAATGCTTGGCTGTTTCACAGCTTCACAGTGGGAGGAAAATATTTAATGAAGTCAATAAGACAGAAGTTATTCTGTCATATTTAAGCTTACATTCATATAAAATCAAGTATTTCAACTGTTTCAGAGGTTGCTAGGTAAAATGAATCATCACATGGGATACAGAAATTGTACATTTCCTATTAACGGTTTTTATTTCATGAATCTTTATTCACTTCACTTTCTCTGTTCTGAGCCCATTCAATTTGCTCTGCATTGACCTTAAAACTGCTTGTAGTCTGTGCTAGAACTGTCACTTAATACTGTCATTACATGTTTTGTAGTTTTTCTTATTAAACCTCTCTTTTCTCTGCTGGAGTGTACAGCTGTGATCATCAACCTCTGTTTGCTAAGTTAGGAATCTGTTATTTGATTATATCAATTAGGAAAAGTACATTAAAAGTCTTGTCTACTTAGAAATGAAGCAGCTATAGAGAGCAAAACAAGGAGTATTTATATTTTCCTAGAATGTTTCATTGATTTCAAATGAAAAGTTTTAGGATTTCCTTATTCTTTTATTATTCTTTTTCTAGTATATTTTATTATTATATTATTTTTTTTTTATTCCAAATATTGAAAGAATTACCTCATTTCTTTTCTTGGATGCTGTTTAGACTTTTTGCACAGATCTTCCCGGGCTTTCTACTTTTTTATATCATCATTTGGTGCCTATCACAAACAGGCTTTTAGATGCCTAAAATGCTGTTACAGAGTAAGCTAGGCACCTAAATTAAAAAGTGTAATGTTGATATTAATCTCTGTTCATCTGTCGTTGTAACCTAACCCTGTGCTGCAGAAGTTTATGAACTTTCACATTTTCTAGATGCTGTAAATCTCTTGCTGTTTGCATGGTTTGAATCATCCAGTTCTTCTTTGACTGAGCAATCTTGTCTATATCCATCTTAGTCTCTTTAGTGTCCCAGCATAGGAGGAATTCCCAGATCATATCTCACTTGGCAACAAAAATGAGCGCTCTCCAAAATGCAATGGCATTTGCAGAGACAACATGCTTCTATTACAATGTTGTATGGGCAGCAGCAGCCTCTCCTCTACAGCAGTGCAGTTTGGAGGGTTCCAGGCAGTGAAACTATCGGTGTTTGCAGGTCGTTTGAAGGGAGCACTTTTTTTTGACAACTTACAGGGCAAAGATGGCAATGTGGTGCTTTCCAGAGTGGTGCAGAACAAGTCTTCCATTTCTCTTGCCCTGCAAAACACGGTAGGAGTTTTGTGCCTCGATATAACAAAAAAGCAGTTGTCTAAATGTCTCAAAGATCACCTTAAACTTTTCTACAGAGCAGGGGAAGCTGTTGAAGGAACATTCACATACACACAACTCCTTCCCATTTTCCTTGCTGCAGACCTTCTAGATTTTGGTGGTGATGGCTAAAATGCTGCTGCTGCCTAATTCCTTCCACACATGCAGTGCAAGGACTGTTAGGACTCCAGTGTCAGTAAAAAAAAATAATTTGCTCTACCACTTACTGTTACTCAAGCCTTTTTCTTGTTGCCTGAGATGATAAAAAATTGAAAACATGTCTGAAAGTCTTTGATAATGAAAAATGGTGTTGTCACTGCCACCAATTACAGCCACACCTTTCACTAATGTGCCCTGTTGCTGTGCATTTTCCTCTTGCCAGTTATCTGGGATAGAAGATGAACAGTGAGAATTGAATCCTAGACTGAAGCAGTGTTGTGAGTGAGAAATGTTTCAGTCTTGATCATCATTATACTTTTCTGCAGAAAGGCAGAAAACTATTTTGCAGTCAGTACAATCCCGAAGAAAAAGGGCAACATTGTATCATTGTCATTTGGTCTGGGAAGAGAACATGGTGTATGGCCCAAATTGGATGGGCTGCACAGTTACTGGGTTCACTGATGAAAGCACAAGAGGAGCTGTTGTTGTCTGCAGTAAAAAGCATGGCAATAGAAACGCCAAGTAGAAAGAAACTCACTTTACTATATCTCTCACATAATAATGTTGGATGCCAAATTCAGTGGCTGAAAACAAAAAACTTCATACAATATCAAATCCAAACCAGATTCTGTTCTATTTCGTGGATGGAGGAGTCCGCAAATATTGATGCTCTCACTGATTTACTTAAATATGAAAAATATTTTGGAAAGACTTTTGTGTTTTGTTCTGATAATGTTTGAATTTATGTGCAGAGTATACAAAAGGAGGATGTTATTGCAATAGATTTATGTTGGTGCTGTGGATAAAATGGTGGCCTTGGTTATTCTGATTTGTAAAGTCTGTGTGGAGCTTTATTACAGGACTAGCTACTAAGGTGCCACCCAATCTGAGAAGCATCTCACTGCATGAAATGCTGTTAGGAAAAGTGTATCTAATTTTATGTCGTTGTGACTTTCTCCTTTTTCTTTTTTTTCTTTTGCAAACTATTTCTAGAGTATTCCATTCTTCATTGCTTTTATTGGGCTGGAGTTTGCTGTCAGCTGGATTCAGAAGCGCAAGCTGCCGGGTCGGATCAATGATGGCATAAGTTCTCTTTCCTTAGGTATCCTGTCCCGACTGCCAGAGTAAGTATATGTGTACAGTCTCGAGGGTCTTTGGGTTTTAATCACTAAGAAGGAACAAAATGGAATTACGTATTGAGGTTGTTATTGCTAATCCAAAATGATTAAACAAGGCATCTGGACCTTTCTGTATGCAATTAAAATTTAGTGACATGTATAAAATCTTTCTAATCTGTAAGGCTAAATATGATTCTTACAGGGTGTTGTCCAGCTCCAATTTATCATCACTTATATTAATCTGTATTGGACCTTGCTGTCACCTTTTGCTGTTTCTGGGACTTCACCTGACTTGACTATATCTTATGTTGGGCTAGATTTTAGAATCTGTTTTTTCTTTCATTAAAATACAGAAAGAAGAAAACAAAATAAAACCAACAAACCAAGTCTATTATTTTTGTTAGCCTTTAAAAATGAAACTGTGTGCATATAACCAGATCAATAGAATTGTGAATATGTGATCCAAATTGCATTTAATGCAGTCAAAATCTTATGTTCAATGGATTTTAATTCCTGAGAGAATTGTTGCAAACATAATCATGTAATTCACTCTCCAATGTAAAGGCCATAAGATTTACCTGAATTAGTTTGGTGAACAGAGTTGTATTTTAAAGAAATAGCCACTGTGGATTAACTGTGAATCCCAGTGAAAAAATCCAGCAAATTCTTTATATAAATTCCTCTAAGTGTTTCCCAGAAGCTTTAGTTACTTGTAATATGTTTTAGATATGCTTTTGCATGATATGAGCTTCCAGATGATAGATTTTATTGCATCTTTTCTTTTCAAATGGGATTGCATTTCTATTCCCCCATGTATGAATTTGCTGGTGACCTTTAAATCATATATAATCTCTTCATTCTAAGAAGAAAAGTTTTTATTATTTGCATTTGACTATATGGTGTATTTGCAAATCTTTCAATTATTCCCCCAGTTCTTTTTCAGAATCCTCTGCAGTTTTTCAGCCTTCTTAGTGTTGATGTCTCAAGTGCACTCCATATTTCAGAAATTACTACATCAGTGCCAAATAATGAAGTCATTTGTTCTCTATTTCTACTTGTTGTTCCTCCCTTTATATATCCCAGATCCTTTGAGCCGTCTTTCATCCCTGAATACTTTCTTGGATTCTGTGGCTTACATTCCTTATTCATAGGCAATATGTTCTTATATTTGGCCCCATAGAAATACATGGATTGTACATTTGGTCCTCCTGAAGTTACCTGAATCCATGAAAAGTTGTCTTTGTTGCCTAGAGGTCTCTGGTTTATGTCATGGCAAATTTTACTAGAAATATTTTCTTTCAGTCCAGATTTTTGATTAAATACATTAAAAGAGCATAGCAACAACAACAAAAAATGATCCCTTCTGGCTAGTAGAACTCATTTTGTGAAATGTGTAAATCACCCTCTTTGTAATCTATTGAACGTTTGCCATTTGGTTGATTTTTTAAGCTTTCTAATGAATAAAATCCTTGACAAGGTCCATTAGGTACAAAGACAATTTCTGATAGATTATGTTAACTGTCAGTAGTAAATATCCCTGATGAAACCTTTTAAAGTCACGCTGCAAAACTCTTGAAATATCTGAAAATGAGAGGCGTGAGCTTTCATTATGAGAAATACTCAACCATAAAGTTATGTCTTCAAACAAAGTTATGTCTAAGTTATTTGAGAATTTCATGAAGTTATTTTCACAGATAGTGCACCTATATTCAAATAATTCATTCATTTTAAATGACTTGTGTGCATGATCTTGAAGGAGCAAGATATGTTTTATGAATTAATTAAATATTTATCAACAAATTACTTTTATGCAGCAACACACAACCCTGATAATGGGTTAGTATAGTCTGCATGAAGCTAATATTGAAATAGATAAAATGTCGCTTCCTCAATTTAACCCAATCTTTTTAAACTTGACAGGCTTACCATGCTGAATATTTACCTTTATTCGTCTGAAATATTCAGAACTGATTAAGTTAAGCAAAGGGCCTGAGATGCATGTAAAATAATTTTGAATGCTTTTGCAAGTCCTTTTGGCTTTATTTTAAGAATACTGAAACACTTGAGATACACTCAAGAAATGCTTGCTAAGAAAACTTGTGTTGTGTGTGTGGAATGCCACTTTGCAAGGTGCTGAGTACTTTTATGATTTTGGCACTCACTCCTTTGCTGCAGAATCTGGCTTGCGGGCTATTCAGTTTTCTTTTGCAAGATTGTTTCAATTGAGTGAACCAAATAATCCTTAAGGACTCAAAAATTTGCAGGGTCAGGCAAATCTCCAAGATCAGTACACCTATTTATTGTTGCACAAGAAGTTAGCACAAGAAGTCTCTTCCAGGTTGCTTGCGCAGCTCTCGTGACTGGAAATACCAGACCCTCCTCAGCAGTTCTTTCCAAAGAAGAGTCCTGCAACACTTTTAGCTTTTTGGCTGAATGAGAAAGAAGCAGGCAAAATACAGACTTCCTAAATTATTTAATCTCATGTTAATATTGCATTTCTAGTGACTGCTTAGTGTAACACCTCTTTTATAAGTAAGAAAGTAAGAATGGCTAAAAAGGCTCTAACTGAAAAAACCAGAACATTTTACCCTTCTGTCTTTTGCTTCCATGGTGTGAAAGAACTGGGTCAGACAAAAAAAAGGGGAAAAAATAGCACAGGCAAAAATCGGTTGCTAAGACTTTAACTTCACTCTGTCCCTTTCAGGAAGAAAAAAGGTAGGGAAAATTGACAGAAACTGCTAAAAAAATATTTCAGCACAACCCACAGCATCAGGGGAAATAGTAGTGCAAATCATTAACAGCTGAAGGTTAGATTAACACACCGTTGATTGTATCCTCTCCCAGGGACTAATTTTCATTTTCTCAACTAGCAGCAATGGTTTGCCACTTCCTTAAAAAAATCTGTGGTTGGGTCTAAAATGGTGGCTTCAGTCTATTAGTTAAAATGAAGCTTCAAATGTGTCATTGCAAAGAAGTCTTTACATTTAATGAAAAAATTAGAAGTCACTAACCATATTCAGCCCCTAAGTATTTTTTCCATTTCACAATCTGTATAACAGAACTATTGCGTGTCTTGAGGGCAAACAGTATTTATTTAGTGTTTCATACTTCAACTTTCTGTTGAGAAAGTGCAAATCAAAAATTGTTGGTACTTGTACGCCAAATGTTAAATATGTAGGTGTAAGAGGAAAAGTCTGATCAGACAAGGCAATATTTTTGTTTTCAGGCTTATTAGACTCATCAGCATGCTTTAAGTTGAATGTTTTGTGCATACGTATCATCTCTTGTAAAGTAGCCTGTACATTTCTAAAATATAGTTTTCTCTGCATTAATGCATACTATGCATTCCTCTGCACGTATAAATACTAAATGTTGTATGGAATGAAAATTAATTTGGGAGAAAGGTAGAAACTTCTATTACTAAGTTTACTCCCAGCGTCCTAACTGTTGGTAAAAAAAATTCTGAGAACTTTTATTATGGATAAATAAATAAATAAATAAATAACTTTTCTAGCTAACCATTGCCAAGAGACTTTAAATGCTGCTTTAAAAATATTCTCCCAAGAGAAAGTTTATTTTGGGTATGAATATCCATTTTACAAGTATGTGCATTATTTCATATTGACCCATTTCTTCTTTTAAAGCAGCAGAATATAAATCAAATCAAAAAGTGTTTGGGGGATAACTGAGGTAGGTTTGTTTTCAAACTAGTTGGGAAAGTATTTATTCTTTATGGTCATGCTCAATTGCCAAGTTTTAGTGTTCTGCTCTGCAAGACAGTCGTACAGTGTATGAGTGTATATGTATATAGTGTCTGACACAGTTTGGTCAGTCAAGTCTGCAATGAACTTCTCCATTCCTAAAGACAATATGTATACATATTTAGGTATACATTATTTACCTTGATTTTTGAATCAAAGGAAGTTTGAGTTCTCTGACTTGTTGAATGTTAGAATGTAATGAGTAAATGCTTTTTGATTAGTTCATGCTATTAACTATCTTAAGATACCTACATATCTGCAATAATTAAAGGAGTACAAATCCTGTTTCTGCTGTAGGCCAGTGTATTCAGTTTTGTACATCATCTGGATTTTAAATAATCTTTTTTCAGAAGCTGGATTGAAGAGGCAGTTTCATGTGCATTTTGCTCCCCAATGAAGCACCTTTGATTGATACTTCTGGTTGCTCGTTCCTCCCTCTGTACCTTCACCCCTCTTTGGCCAGCATCAGTGTTTGTGTTGCCCTGGGTTTAAGTGGCTTGGGAAGCAGGTCCAGCACCTCCCCATCACATTAACCTGCATCAGTTCTTACTATGTCTGCACAACCTTGTGCTAGAAATGGGATTGGAAAAGAACAACCAGTGTTAGAGGAAAAGAAACACTCAATGCTTTTGTAGTGCTACTGAGTTATCTGCTCTATAACATATATAAAATTGCAATCTGAAACCAAAAGTTTCCAGTTTTTAAGAGTTAACAAAATGCAGAGCTGATTAGAATACAATTGCTTCAAGTTGGTGCAAATTATTCACAACCTTGTGCAGCTAGGAGTGTCTTGACAGAATAGAAAAAAATTGCCTGCATGGATTTAACCATTTGAAGTATGTGCTGGCTTCCTGAAGTATCTATTAGGTACGTTGTATGTGACTATAGAAAATTACAATCTCATAAATTACTGATTGCATTTCTTAGAAGAAAATTTGATACATGCAGTTTCTCATAAATTATATTTTCTCTTCAAGACTTATTAGGTACATTTTTTCTCCACATCTGTTTGACTCAGACTTTGGACAGATGTTTGTTTAGAGCATGGTCAGATGTGTTGCTTCTGGTCCAGCTGCCCCCTCAGATCTGCTAACATAACTGCATGTTTAATTGCTCCCTAACCTGGTCCTGACAAAGTGATCTCGCTAAAAGCAGAAACAAAAGCCCCCCAAGAACTATAAAAGAGGTGTTTAAGCTCAGCTGCATTCATTTTGACAGAGCCAGGTCAGGGAGCAGCTATGCATGCAATTATGGTGGCAGGTCTGAGGGCTGGTAACCACCACACTTAGGGCAGTGATGAGCAGATGGGGCCAAACTGAAAAAGTAGTCACTTAACCTGGTTAAATGGGAGGTGGAGCTGCTGTGCCATGCCCTGGCCCTTAAACCAGCTGAACTTCTGGCTACTGCACTTCTGTCTTTCTTCTACTCACTTACATTGTCCTCTCTTTTTCTTGTGTTGGTTCAGGTGCTTCTCTGATCCCAAGTGGAGTTATTTTAGTTCACTCTCTGAGCAAAAAGGTATTTGCTTGAGGCAGAGAGACAAGCAAATTGTCTGGGAGTGGAAAAGTGGCAGCCAAGAGCTGTCAGGCTTTAGGTTCAGTCTCTACAGAACCTGCAGTCATGATCATGCCTGCAGCAGCTAGTTATGGCAATTTAAGGCACTGTCAATAGATGTGTCCAAAAAATAGAATTTTTTTGAGTAACAGGCCTGGAGAGACAGAACCTACTTGCCTATCTATTCCTCCTGCTCTCCAGGCAGCACTGGGTAGTTACATATTTCACAAGAGCACCCTCCTGGCTTCACTCTCCCACATACGCTGTTGATTGTTCCCACATTTTGCCAAAGGTCACAGCCCTCACAGCTCTGTCAAATGAACAGGTTTTGAATTAACTCACTAATCTGTAGGTAAAGCAGTCAGAGTAAGATAAACAATTTCGGTAAGGGGGTAGTGCTAATGCAGCAGGCATTATCTGATAGGATTTTCAGCAGGCAAGCCTGACTCTGGAAGGGGATTTTCAAAATCGGTTCAGTTATACTCATGGCAGTATAATTGAACTTTCTTTGTTTAATCTAATTAGTTTGTTGGATTTTTTTGGTTTTTTTAAAAATCTGGTTTGTATTGGTGAACCAGTTGGGACTAGCTAGTAAATTTGTTATTCCTGTGTGGGTTATCCTATGTTCTTACTGTATAATTTTAACACAGTTTTATAATTTGGTGTAAACAGTGCCGTGTCCTCCAGTAAGTCCAAATTCAGCTGTGCCCAGAAGAGATGCTAGTGCTTCCTGCCTGCTCTCCCATGCTCATCGCAACCTCCCTAAATCCCCTTTTACCATCTGAACCCTTCCCAACCATATCAGCAGCCTTACCTTCAGAGGTTTAAACTGTAGGATTTTGGTACTCTGGTTCCATTTGTTTGAAGCAGGCTGAGAGCACACGTGGGCAGAGCTGCTGGCAGAACACAGGAATACCAGTGAGACAGTGCTACTTTTCAGTGGTGGCTAAGGGAAGATCTGAGCCAGAATCTGAATCTCTGGAGTTTCTAATGAAGTGACATTTAGGCTACCTTGTATTACAAGGAAGGATTTGGGAGAGCTTGGATATTCTCAAACTAATTGAGTGAAACAACTAGTAGTCCCTATCTACCATAATGTTCTACTGTATAGATTGCTGTATTTCATAGAAACCTGTTAGGGATCCAATTACTCTTTTAAGTTGTAACCTCTTACACAGAATACATATTTTTTCTACATCCTTAGTATTGTTTCATGGTCTTTTTCTGTACAGTGGGGCCAGTAAATGGCTTGGTGTTTGCCCATTCTTAATGTCAGAGCCCAGCTTTACACCTGCCATATCTTTGGCAAGAAGAAGCTGTCAGGGTACATTTTCAAATATACTTGTGCTCTTCTGTGAAAATATATACTGTGAGCTGAATTTATCATTAATGAAAATGTGGTATTAAGTTCAGTAGTCTCTGTACCTCACAAAATAAACCGATTTCTCAAATCCATTAAATGTTGTGCAGATTTTTTATTCCATGTTTTTTGTATTTTCTTTAAGCTAAATTGTGTCATTTTTCACACATTTTGAAAAAAACTCTAAGAAATTGCTTCTGTATAGAGTACGCTGCTGACTGAAGGACATCTCTTCGTTCAAACAATGTATCTATCTTAAATCAGGACTCCACTAGATGGAGCACAGGGGTAGCATTTTTAGAGCTGGCCAATCTAGTGTCTTGGGTCAACACTTGGAAGTTAGGAAAAGTGGGGGGAAATGTCTCTTAATGATTCTGTAAACGAGTCTTACAGATCTGAAAAGAACAGAGTTTCACCACTCTGTATCATGGACAAAAACATCACTTTTAAAACATTCAGAAGTGTGACCAAAGGAGTTCAACATAAATTCTCATGCAAAAATTTTAATTATTTCAGCATTTGATGCGCTATGATGTTAGACTGAAGCTATTTCACTGTATTTTTGTAGACCAGAGGAACTCTTACTGCTCATTTGGTGTTCAGAATGTATCTAGAACAATCTGAGTTGAAAGAAAACCCTTTTCTCATTACTTGTTTAAATGTGACCTTTGAGAATATTATAGGCTTGTTCCCAACCTAACTTGAACTATAAGGCAGATTTGCTCATTTCAGAGGAACAACCAAGTAGGACAGATCAAAATCAGACCTTCAATTGGAAAAAGGTCCTAGTCAATCATTTGTGTTAAACTCATGTGGTGATATTTATACAAATACTGAAAAACCAGTAGAATTGCCGTGCAGGAGATGACATTGTAGAATATTCCAGTCTGGTGTGTCCTGAAGATATTGGAATAGAATTTACTGCCCCAGTGCTGGGCGAGTATAAATAGGTGTGAAGAAATACAACTCCCATTCTCATAAAAGAAGAGGAGTAAGCAGCAATACCAGAAGCTCAGTTGTTCTGAAGGTTTTACACTAGGATTTTTAGTCTTTTAAAGATACCAGGTGATTGAAAGTATCTGAAGACCTTGCATAAACTTAGGGCATAATGAGTTTCTACTTTGGATTATGTCGACTGTTAAGGCAGTGGAACTTCTCATGAAAATATCTCTGTTGTTTTTTTAGTTGATACAATTAAAAATTACTTATTTATGAGCAAAGATAAACAAGTGATTTGAATTATGTAGCAAGACTAGAATTTAATAATAAAAAAGTGTAACACTGTTGCTGTTTTTCTTCCACACCTGTTGTTTCACGTTTTATTTTGCCCACTACTGTAAAATAATATTAGTGTCATAAATTAGAGGATATAAAGTGAAGTGCAACAGGAACAGGTTTGGTGAGTAAAAGGACAGCTATGTCAGGCAAATATTGTGCAACACTGTGTACAATACAACTAGTCGGGATACCTGAGTCACCTCCCTTTTACTTCATTTTGAATTTGATTTTTTTTTGTCCTTGAGGAAAATGGGAGGTTTGTATTGTTTAGGCTAAAATGCTGGAGAAGAAAGCCATACTGAGGAAGAGGCTTTGATTCAGCTTTTGTGTCTGGTGGGAACATTTTCTCAAAATGTAGGTGCTATTTCCTGTAATCAAGGGTTTTCCAGAGCCTGATAATAATTTCCCAGCTGTATCATTTTGGTGAATTATTTTTTAGCCTTGGGTTATTTCATGACTGGTTTTGCATATTAAGAATGGGAGAGGAGATCATATTCATCTTGATGATAGAAAACAGGGAATAGAACTCCCACAGCTCCCTCTCCCTTTCTCTCCACCTTGTGGAAAGTTTGGCTTTGTGCTAAAGCGTGAAAAAAGCCTTGACTGCAGTGTGTCAGGCATATTTCAGCTCGATTTGTGTCAACCCTAATAAGTCAGCTGACAAGGTAATAAATTGGGTGTCTGTTCAAGACCTGGCACCTGTACAGGAAATAAAAGGGGATTTTAGTTGCAGCAGATTTGCTTTGTTTTACAAATGGATCTTTTCTCAAGGCTCCTCTACCTCCTACCCCCTTCTTCACTTTACTGAAATCATGTTATCAAAATGTTTATTTCAGTTGTGGCTGGAGCCAGTTTTTCATCTGGAAAAGAAAGCTCTATGAGTATCCTTGGAAATGGAAATCCTTATGATTTCCATTCTGAAATAAAACCTTACAGAGCATTTAATTATTCATGTACCCTGCTGTTACATAAATGGTCTGAATAATTTCAAATTATTGAGAAACTGCCTTTGTTCTGCATTTTGAAACTTCTTGTTTATATAGTTTGAATCAGGCTAGGAAAACAGAATTTATTTAACCCAGGGAAACTGTATTAGTAATATCTCACTATTTTTAATGATAATATAACCTTGTGACCAGGGTGTCTTAACATGCTTCCCTCTGTGCCTGACCTGCAAGGATGCAAGTCTGTTACAACCCTTGAGAGCAGAGCTTTTGTAGGTCCAGCTGTAGGGTTGTGTTTTTAGCTCAGGGCCACCAGGTCAGTTCCCAGTGTGATGTGAGGTGGTGACTGCAATAGTGGTGAGAGCTGAGGCAGTTTCCTTGGTCTGTTCACTTTTGGTACACAGATCTTCCTCCATGATTGGAAAAGAGACAACAGCTCCTGCCTCTAGGCCTTTTCATTTTTGGTGAGTGTCCTGGGCACCATGGAAGAAGTTTCCTAAAGATGTGGTTTCAGGCTCTGTGGCTGGAGGAAGCAGAACAGGACTTTGTATTCTTTCAAATGGGCAGCTGCCTTTTCTTCTCATTGAATTTCTTCCACCTTTTCCCTCCTTCATTATCCCATAGGGATCTAGGATAAGTAGATCTTCATTTCCACATGGAGAGTTCATCTCCCAGTATTTCCTTCTTGGACTTTTTTAATTAGAGGAAGTGATAATCTGACCCAGTGGAAGGTGAAGGGGGAAATGGTTTATTACAAACAAATACTACTGCCATTAATTAAAGTACAGATGATTTTTAGAAGCAAGAAGACAAGAACTCTCAAGGTCACAACAGTTGGCTGAGTGCACTTTGCACATAGTAAGAAAATTTTCAGCAGCTATGTTCAAAATCCAAGAAGATAAATCCATGTAATGGATATAATAAAGTTTTCTATAGTCTTTCTGGTTTATGCAGAGGATTGGATTAGAAGACAAAAGCCTTATTTTGTCTACCTTATTTTGTCTACCTACCTATTCTGTCACATTTATGGTTACAACATTTAAATGAGGAAAAAGTTCTCTTAAGTTCTCTCAGTATTTTCAAGAAGTGAAAAAGAAACTTGAGGGGGAAAAAGGGTGGAATATAAACCTTTAAAACTCCAAGTGAACTTTAGGAATTGTAATTGAATGCAAGCTCTGGTCTTTCCTATCACACTGTAAATTAAAAAAAAATACTTAGTTAAGCAACTCTTCTTTCTCCAGCACTGCCTAGTAATATGATGGATTACTGTAAATTAATTACAGTAATCAGCTAACGTTATATGCTGTAGAGTTGTGATTCAAGCATGAAGGAAAGAATGTACAGCAAATTGCATATATAAAAAATGTGTTGCAGGGTTAGCTCAAGGTTTACGCATTGGCCTCAGCCTGTGGAAAAAAAAAAAAAGGACTCGAGGGTGAAATACTGAAAGCTGATCAAAAATGGAGGAAATGTTCCAGGTCACATATCTTTGGATGTACTGCAGAGGCATTATATGTTAATAAAAGCAGAAGAATAAAGTAAGAAAACAGTACCTAATAATAACTGATACTCCATGTTGCAAGAGGTGTTTTAAATTTCCTGGTCATTGAAAAGATGTTAAGAAATGCCCATTTCTTTGTATTTGAATAGTATCGGCTCCCTTCTGACCTGTTGTGAAATGGATTGAGAATTTATACTGAACTTTACAGATTCCTCATGAGGTGAATTGCAAAAATCTGCTTGGACACATATAATCTTTAAAAATATTTATACAACACAGCTCTTATGAAAACTAAACATATTCCAGGTGTGTATGGTCCACCTTTTGGGCATAGCCAAGTTGTTTTTGAAGTGGTAGATACACCTGTCCTTGCTAGTCAAGAGAAATTCTTCATGGTCAAGCTGCTAAAGTGAAATGAAATTTCATGGGGTTTGTTGTGTCTTGGTTTTCTTCAAGAGAAAAACTTGTATGATCATAATAAAGCTGGGAGTGAGTTGTAGGTAAGATGTGCACCTGGCTGTGGAAAAAATATCAGTTCTTTTCTTCCTGAGCAACAACTACTTGCAGTGCTTCAGCTCTCCACATAGAATGGTGGATGTGATACTACTATGCTTGCAGGCTGTTATTGAGAGGTTGGGGTTTTCAGATTACTTTTTTTCTTCATTAATAGTGAAACTAGCACCACAGAAACTCAAGGTGTTCTAGTTTTCTTCAAAACAGTTATGGGAAGAGGTCTTAATGCTAGGAGTATAAAAGCTCTTAATGGATGTATTTGCAAAAAGATGGAGTTCAGCTATAGCACATAGGGGGATGGCTTGCAAGCTGAACCAACCATGTTTGCTGAGCTTCCCTTCTGTTTCAGTGCAGCTGCCCAAAAGGACAGACTGTTTTCAGGGATGTCTTCCAGATGTGTGAAAAATGTCTTCAAAGAGGAAGGAGTATATATCCTCTCTTAGTTTTGCAGATTCTAGTATTTTTCTCACCATGCTGTCAACTATACAAAAAATTATCTGGCTGAAAAAAAAATAGGCAAAAAAGGGAGGGTATTGAAAGAAATACCTCTGAGAAGTGGTACTGAGGCGAGAATGAGTAGATGTGAACAGAGATGCACAGAGAATCTTTCAGCTGATTTCTGTGTAAGTTCTGGATGAGACTGAAGTGAAAGAGAGATGTTGGTCTTTCCTTTGGCTAGCCCGAGATTTTGCTTGGCTGTAACATGTATGTGCAGTTTGTTACCACTCTATTTAAGTAGTGTGTCTACAGGTGTGCTATCTGTAGTGTTATTTGGAAGCTCCCTGAATTTGTATCCCAGAGTCTTTCTTCAGCTATGAATATGTTTTATAGGCTTTAAAAGTCTTGTACGACTTTGTACAAAGGTTTTGCTGATAATTCTTCTTCCTCCTCCCCACAAAATAGCAGCAGCATAACATCTGAGAACTACATTGTGTGTGTGTGATTATCTTATTTCCTACTCTTAGGCCCTAAACTGAGGTGAATTTCACCCATTGATATATAAAAAAAGGATATTTGTGACTTTTCTATAATTAGTATCTCCCCTACTTCCCTTTTTTTCTGTTTGCTACTTTTCAGAGGCTGATGCAATTCAGTTCACCACCATTTCACTACATTTTCAGCAACACAACAAAGGAGAGTAGCAGGAGAAGGTGTGAGGAGTCTGCTGCAAATCCTGCTGTGGACTAGTTTCTTCTACGAAATTGCCAATTTATATATATATATCCATCTGCATCTATGGCACCATTTTGCAGCTACCTAAGCCAGTTGCCACCTGGGCCATCCCCGTGCCTACAGCCTCTCACCATTCATACCTTAGTTTAATGCTTCCTGATTTGTCCAAAAAATTGCCCAGCAAAATCAAAGTAATTAATTTGGAGGTGGCTCAGGGCCGCAGTAGGTGAAGTGAGGTGGTAGGGTGCTGAGAGGAGGGTGTGACCAAAGCAACCCTAATTTGTATTAATCTGAGCAGCTGTGGAGAGTTACTACTAGGTTTGGCCTGCCCATTCCAGAGCTACTTTCTTTCTNAGCAGTATTAATCTGAGCAGCAGGTTTGGCCTGTCCATTCCAGAGCTACTTTCTTTCTCCTTTTCCTGGTCACAGTGCAGAGACTGTGTTGGGCCAGGGGCAGCCACTCTGTCCCTGTAGTCCAGGAACTCAGCAGCTGTATGAGCTGCTGTCTGGTGGCTTACCTTGCCTTTGCAAGTTCATGGGTTTTCTTCTTTCCCTTTCTCAGAATCCTGCCATTTCTCTCTACCAATTGCCCTTCCCCTTCTTTTCAAAGGCACTGGTCTTTGTCTCCTCCTGCTGCATTTATCCTCTTTTAAAGTGAAGCGATATGCTGAGCAATATGCTGAGCAAATCAAACATTTCTCTGCCCCCAGAAGTCCTGTCCCCTTCCATGTTCTTTCTTGTAATGGAAGCAGTCAACGTATTTTAATGTAAAACTAGAGTGTTTTGGCATAATTGCTGCTACACTTCAATCACTTCGGACTTACTGGTTAGCAAGTATGGGTTTCTTCCAGATTTGGGAAAACAGGAACACCATAGCACCTGCAGAGCACAGGAATGCCTCAGCCTTTGAGCATACCTAATGCCACAACATGGGAGGTGTGTGGGTGGGAGTTGGTTTCAGAAATCTTGTAGACTCTAAGCAAAGGTCCCACCAAAGTCAGTAGAAGTATTGCTTGACAGAGGTTGAAGAACTCGGAGACTGGTTTTTTGTGTTGTAAAAAGATTTCCAGCTGGTAAATTGTAAATACATAAAAGGTTCTGAAATTAAAACTGACAGAATTACTGATAAAAATTTCTGTATCTCTATTTCAGTGTTTTATTCAGAAGTATTGAGTTAATTAGTTACATATACGTCTGGAATAACTACAGACTCTTTGAACTGCCCTGGGACTCAGCATGGACATGGTATTTGACACTTCTGGGAGTGGACTTTGCCTACTACTGCTTTCATCGCATGAGCCATGGTAAGACTTAACAAGTTTTTTGTGTTTGAACATACAAAATACACTAGTTATCTATTAGTAAAGCGAAATATTTGTTTTTGTTTCTATACTTAATCTACTCTAAGCATATATAGCTGCTCTTCTTCTCAAGGGTTAGCAAAGATAAACTTTAAGCATGGAAAACAGTTAATGCATCATACTCTATACAGTAAGTAAGATTTTGTGAAAGGAAGGAGTATCATTTTGAAAGCAGTTCAACAGAGAAAGTGAACTATTACCAAAAAAAAGCAAGGAAAAATAGTAAGTACATAAAAATTTGGGTTCAATATCCCTATATATCTTTATGAAAAATACAGCAAAGTACAGATAACTATTTGAAAATAATCTGGTGGGTGTAAAAATTAGAGAGCAGTTAAAAGCAAGGTGGCCAAGATAATGTAGCCCGTGTAAATCATGTCAGCCATTTCTATACATATATGTCTGTTTCATTACATATTTCTGTTCTCTAGTGAAAACAAATATCAGCTCTAGCCTTTTATACCCTATCTGAAAATGCAATAACACTTTCTATCAGTCCTAGTTCTGGGCCTGACCTAAAGTCTGTAGCAATGAAATAAAAATCTCTTTCTTCTTTAAGTGGCTTTGGACTGGGCTTCTCAAAGCCGAGTGCCCACAGCTCGCAGAAGCTGTGGGATGTAGTACTGATATGCTACGTAGTGTGCTTTCAGAAAGGGAAAATGCTCTGCTGCCAGTAGGTCAGTGGAATATGTGGAAGTAGGTAAGAAAGGAGCTGCTGCGAGGAGTGGGAGAGAGGAAGGGTCCCTCCCAGGTGGGGATGGCAGGCGGGTGTGAGAACAATGCGGGGTGGGGGTAAAGGGATAACAATGGTGCGGGGACGGGCGGGAGGCGAGGAAGCAGGGGGAGCTGGAACAATGTGTCGAGGGGGACATCACGGCCGGGAGCTGGGAGCTCTGCGTGGGTGTACGGAGACTGGGAATACGCTTCACAAACAATGACATTAGCAGTGCTGGCAGGGCTACAGCCTCAGGCTGAGAACTGCACCGGAGCAGGAGGCTATTCCTGTGTTTTAAAATAAAAATAATTGCCTTCAAGTGTCAGAAAATCACTAGCTTGGCTGTGCTTTCTCTGGAGCCAGTGGTAAAATTCCCACTGGCAGAGAAGGGAACAGGGCCATCTCTGCACTCTCTAAAGCAATGGATATATTTCTGTTCCTGCAGCAACTTTGCATTTACTCTTCCCTTGTTTTGTTTTTGATGGAATACTTTGGAATTAATCTCAATAGGTGTTTTAGAAATAAAATACAGACCAATTCTATATGTAATGGAGTTGAAGAAACTCTAAGAAAATGCTGCTCTTCTCTTAAGAAGGTCAGTACTGAGCTATTCAATGAATATTAATTTACCCTTCTTCAGGTTACAGAAATATTGTTTGCCGTTAGATCCGTGCTACTTAGCAGGCAAATGATGAAACATTGTAGAAAATCACTCTAACTGGAGATTTTAGTTTAACCAACACGTTTCTCTGGTCAAACAATGATGAAATCTGTAGCACAGAAACGCAGCTGTGAAAGTCAGCTGCGTTGGAATTTGCTGAGGAAATTCAAGGAGATAGTTTTAAAAAGTCATGAAAAATATCTTTGCAAATTGAAAAGAAAGGGCACTGGAAAAGTTGCTGGTAAAAACAGACAAAACACACCTTTGCACTAGAAAGTGACAGGGCCTGGTGATTCAGGCTTGGATCCTACAGCAAAGTTAAAAATTATTAGCACATGTATATCCCAGGAAGTTCAAGCTGTGTGGGCTAGCCCTAATTGTTTCAAACTGAAAAACTAAAATTCAGATACATTTTTCAGTTGTTTCTTAGAATTTGATATAATTTTGATACTAAGAATTATCATCATCATCATGTAGCTTTTCCTGGCTGCAAGCAATAATTTGGTAACTCAATCCCCTGGCATTTTTACTACCTTATTTCATGTTTTCCATCAATAACTAGATTTTTCATTCTACTATTTCATAAATTGTCTTGAATCACTACAGATTTAAAAGTTTCTTCTGTAAGAGAAGCTCTACTTTGCAATATAAAATTTTTACCCAGCATTTGAAGAGGTATTTTTCCTCTTCACTATATGCATGTAATAGCTATTATCCTAAACTGAGGTTATACAGCAACAAAAGGAAGTATTTTTAGGTGTGATCTCATTTTGCAAAGGATAGAGTTATTCTAAGTATGTACTTGTATTTTCCATTGTTTGCAGTAGCCACTGAAAGGTTAGAAAATAAAATGCTTCACCACTTATTCCAGCATTCTTCTGGGTCTGATCCAAAAGCCATGGCAGTCAATGGGTCTACTTAGACACTGATCTTTCTTGTGGCATTTTAATGAATTTATAAATCAATGTAACTTTTCCCTTTGTTTCAGCAAAAACACCCATTGTGGCTGTACTACTAAAAAAAGTGTGCTGTAAAATCACAGGTTTTATTTTAAATATTTCTTTTTAGGGAAGGATAAGTGTGGATTTGAAGGATTTTTACCAGGTATTTTAATCTAGCATATATGAATTACTCCTCAAGTTTCCTCTCCAGGTGCAGAGACCTTGTAGATTTAGTCCTGCTAGTAAGGGGGATTTGGTGGTCCCGGAGCAGCGCTGAACCCCAGCACACCCTCCCTGCGCCCTGGCCTCACAGGTACTCCTGTTGCAGACAAGTAACAACAGCAGTAAGGAATTCGGAGGCTCTGTAAACTGATTTCTTCAGCAGCCACACCTTTTACTCACAGGGGGAAATCTAAAGGATTCCAGATCCGTGCAAAAACACGGGTGTGGGTGCAGAGCCCAGGTTCCGGCTGTGGGAGTCTGGTGCCCGGCTCTGGTGTGGGGGGCTCTGCCAGACCCAGGGCCACCCATGGCCTGAGCAGGTCCCTTGGCAACAGCTGTGTGCTCAACCCTGTGCTCCACTGGGGAATAGTGGGGAATTGTGAGGCTCTGGTGCTCTGTAAAGGTGTAGTTTTTAATCTGCACTTCCCAGGGGATCACATCCTGCAGAACAGAATGTGTTTCTGTCAGCTGGGTGAATCTCCTCTCCTCTGTCAGGCCCTGGAAGAAGCTGTCTCTTCTTAACAGCAGCTTCCAACACCTCTTCTTTTGTTCTCCTTTACTGCTGGGGAATTTCCATTGCTCCAGCGTCCCTCCCCTCAGACAACCTGGGAGAAGCGAGTTTCCTTCAGCAGGGCCAACCTCGCAGCAGCTGCATTGTTCTGCCGGGGCCCCGGTGGCCGGTGTCAGCCGCGCGCCCCATTGTCCGCTGGTGGCTTCCAGCCGCCCTGCGGGATACGTGACACGGTCCCTGTCAGCCAAAGGCCGAGCCAATATGGGCTGATGGTCTGAGTTACATCTGAGGTCATAAAATAGACCTCAGCTGATGAGTATATCCTCAGCAGATGCCCCAGCTGCTGCATAAAATTTTGAGTTAATGGTGTGTCTCTTAATGATTCTGAATTTATTTATAGTGGATGAGAGATGAGCCTTCTACACCAGGTGTATTGTAGAGCAGTAGACTCCAAGCTTCTCAGATTCTCCCACCCCACAAGAGTGACCTTTTAGCCAAGGTTAGCTTCTGAAGGGTCAGAGGACAAAGAAAGAAACCCTGAAAACTAACATCAGCGTTGTCCTTCAAAAGACTGTGCCTCAGACTGTGGCAAAATGTCTCAGCTGAAGATGTTGAGAAATTTTTCTTTCTAAGACTTCAAATAATTAGAAGTTTTGTGAACTTTTCAGCTCTTGTTTTAAAGAACTTCTTTTAAAATGGTGTTTCTCTTAGCCATGGCTTAGATTGCGTCTGCCTCTTCTCCCAGTGTGCATCTTTTGTTATAGTTCCTTCAGCAGCAGAACTGACTTTTCAGAAGAGTCTGGCTGCTCTTTTCTACACCATCCTGCAGTTCACAACCCAGTAAGTCCTGAAAAAAATATCATGCATGGAGGCTGTGTGCGTAAGATCCTTGAAATAAACCATCTTAAAAAACAAGGTCAAGTTGCATTTCTTTCTTAACAATTCAGCTCAGTAGTCATAGGGGTCAACTTAGCCATGGAGCAGGACATAAGCCAGACGTGCTAGCTGAGAATCTGTGGGATTTAGTGGAGATTTGAGAGAGAGCAGACTATTTTCTGAGTCAGTAGTGCACAGGCAGGTAACTCATTGTTTTATAAGGAGCTAGAGTGGATAAATTGGCACAGTAGTAGTGTCTCAAGATTGATGCCATTAAAATAACTGGAATGTGCAACAGTAAAGCCCAGTCCTGTTCTTTCTGATAATTATATATGTATTAAGTAGTAATAATAATCCTAAAGTGTTACTTGACACCAATGCAATACTGTGTTGTTGCATGAGGAGATGAGATTAACCTTGTTAGAGGAAAACACAGCTGAAAGGTTCAAAGTCTCTTCACCATCTGTATTTGCTGATAATTTTTGGAGGGTGTATTGAAATCATATGATTGTACTGTCTTTATCTGACCCATTCCTGCCTTGAAGGGCCCCTTTCATCTGCATTTTATAATGTACTTGTCTTAACTCAGTATAGTAGCCTGGACTTATTATGTAGTTTTATATTAACAATTGACACTATATTGAAGTAATTTTTTATTTAAAAGCTTTTAGATTTATGGGAAATTCTTTATAATAACATGATGTCTGACTTTTCCTACAAGATTTGCTTTTTAGGAAAATCTGTATTACCCTAGAAATAAAGCAAGTTGCGATGCTCTTTTCCATGCCAAGGGAGGAGAGCGTTGGGTGGTGGTGGTATTTTTAGGCTTAATTTTTGCTTGTGGGAAAATGTCATTGTTTTCCTGACTAGAAATTCAGTACCATATTGATTATCCAAAATGAAACAAATTTAATTTCACCCCAGTGAAAGATAGAAAATATTGGGAACTATCAAGTGACTGGATGAAGCTCTGCTCTTTTTCTTGTCACAGCTTGTGTTGATTGCAAAGGGAATTGATACACAATCATTAAGAGAAAATTATTCTCTTGTGAATTGTACAGAAAACTTCTTTTGCTGTTCTGTCAGTTGTTTTTTTCTTATTTTTTTAAATAGGCTTGGGAGAGCAGGATATTAAAATGCTGTCCTTACTAGCCTCACAAAAATTGCAAATGCAATAGCTGGTTGTCATATTTTCTATTCCATCTTCTGATTGATTTTAGTCAAATACCTGCAGACAATACAACATGAATTGAAAATAAATACATAGTTGAGGTCATTATGACTCATTCGTTGCCATCCAAGTTGACTGTAAATAAACTACATCATTTTCTATTTCTTCATGCTTGTTTTTGTAACTTGTCTTTTACCATTCTCTTATTTTTTCACAAGAATAGGTGCTCCTTCACTATGTGTCTTTTAATTTTTTTGGGTGGGCACTGCATTTGTCAGATTGACTGCAAAGTCAATCTTCTCAAATCAAGATGTTGCCATTCCTTTTCATACTAAAATGTACATTTTTTTGAGAAAGTTCACCTGAAAACTACATCAACTGCAATGAGGCTTCCTGATATGGAATGTCTAGGGTCCCATAAAATTATAGGAGCCTGCTTGTATTGTTTTCAGGTTGTTATTGTTCATAACAAGTTCCTGTTGTTTGAAAGACTGATTTTTTGTATACTGGCAAGAATAATGTCCTGATATGAGGTGAGGTTGACTCATTTAGTCTGTTAATTTTATTGTAGCATATGCAGATAGCTGAAGTCTCTACCTATTTTACTTTACACTTGGTGAGATAATAATTGACTTTGTGAAAATTCTCTGTAACCTGAAGAGCTCAGAAGATGGAAGTAAGAGGGAATACACTAGAGATTTTTTTTGCTTAATTTTAATTTCTGAATATCCAAAAGACATTTATGAGTGAATGGATTTTCTGAGTATTTAAATGTCAGAGATAATTAAGAATAATGGTAGTAAGAAATGTGCCAATAGGTTAGATGTGAAAGTGATGGGCTGTGGATTGTTGGCTCTTTGTTTATGCTGTAGGATGTGGTCTGGAGTGAGAATACAATGTAGAGAAGGGTAAAACATGGCTTGTTTCTATGGATGAGGAGTTCTGGAGTTCTGGAACCCATGGTCTGTGTTCAACACTACGCTTGCCATGACTCTTGTTGTAGGTTTTCTGTAAATATCTGGTAATTTTTTTTTTCCCCACAGGATGCTGGGAGAGACTGTTATGAATTAGACCGTAGTTTGAGTACAAAAGCATTCTTTTAAATTTTTTTTTCTGATTCCAGAGACAATGTATCTTTTAAATACCATGAAATATATGGTAATGAAAGTGTGAGCTGACAATATTATGACAGAATTTTTATGCCAAAATTCAGGTGGTAATTCCATGTCCTCTCAGCACTATTCATCTTCTCGCAAGCTCCTACCTTGAAAAGACCTGGCAAGCTCCCCAGTACAAAATGAAAAAACCCTATTCCTCCATTTTCCTTGTTTGTCATTTTATGGTTGGGACAGTGGCCAGCACAAGGTTAATAATCTTTTTAAGCATTACGTATTTTCCTACTTTGAGGATTTACATAATACATTGGCATTCTAGAGCCTCTTTATATAGATATGCATTAATTACATGTATGGGTGTCCAGAGTGTAGAGTTTCATCTTTTTCCCTAACTGCAGTGCCTGGGTTTTTCCCGAGTGCACAGATCAGGGGGAAAAGTTCTGGATCTGCTTGTACAAAAGTAAGTTTTGCAACATGTTTTTTCAGTAAAACATTAGAAAATGTGGTGAAGTGGGAGAAGAAAGTTTGTTATAAATTAGCATGGGTTGGCCATTCAAAAAATCAGCTGTCTTCACGCATTTGTATCCTTGGCTATTGCTGCCCTCTAGGCTGTGTTCAGATTTTAAACACAGAAAAAAATAATCTGTTTCATCTGAGTGGAGATGTGAGTATAATAGCATCCAATTCACTGTGTAGGGAAACAGTTCATTTGACATACTTTTTCAAGTGTGCTGCTGAAAACCAATGAAATGGTGCATAACACTTGTATTTTTTAAGGTGTTATAGAGCATAAAGTAAAATGTGAATTATCCAAGCTTTAAAGTTAATCTTTTTGTAGTTAGTGTGGAAGAGGAGAAGCGAGTTCTTCTGCAATAGTTTTAAGATCTTATTGAAGTTTTATCTGAAAAAAGTTTGAAATAGTTCTCTCCTACACTGTCTGGCTTCCTAAATGTTATAGAACCACTTTCAAACAGGTCACTTCATAAGCTGAAGAACTGTATGTTTGGTAGTTCTGTTACTCATTCAAGGAAAGAAGTCCAGCTATGTCAATCTTCTCTTCCTTTTTTACTTTTTTTGTCTTAAACTTTGAATATGTATCTTATGCTAGAAACTTGTGTTTCATGTGTAAGTGCAAATCCATCTGAGATTATATATTTCTGTTTCCCTTGACTTTATTTGAAGTAATTTGAAGTTACTTACTTCAGCTAAAGGTTAATATCTATTTCCTGAAGAAGTTGCAAAAAATCACTTAATCTAGGCTCATGTTAAACCAAAATCAACTGCGGTGATTTTGGAAATGCCTCCTCAATTTATGATACAGCAGCTCTGCAGACTGCCTTGCTAGAGGGCTATGTCACCTCCATGTTATACCAAATCTGTTGAAATCAGCAGATCAGCAGTAAAAGGTACCAAATACAACAACTGTTCTTAATCTGTGATGTGAAACTGCAATTGTAAGGAGTTAGATTGTACACTCCATGTAAGTCATCAAACAGCCAGCAGTGGTAATTATCTTCTGTCACATTTTTAAAGTAGAAGCAAAAGCCTAGATGAATGAAAGGCATTGTTAAAACAGATAGCCCATTGGGATGCTTGTGCTTTCTCTATTACAAAAAGAAGTGTTTTTCTCCTCCTGTGCTAGTAAAAATTTCCTGGTCAATATTGCTCTCTCTATCAGTCTGTATAGTTTTAGCATGGAGAAAGAAATGAACAGAACACTATCTGCATTTCCACTCTGAAGCAGCACTTTAGTTAATGTGCACTATGAAGATGCAACTTCAAACAGCTGCTTTGAAATTTCTTTTCAAACTGTGCAGAATTTAGCTTTGGAGCCTCTTGACAGTTCACCTGCAGGGAAAGGTAAGGTGGCTCCTGTGGCACACGTGATTGTGTGGCTGGGACATGTGAAGTGGGGACACAGACCCAGCTCTCCTCCTGGGCAGATGTGCTGCTCTGAAGGGCCTGGGACCACATTTCTGTTCCCCAGCAGGACATGGCTAAAATATCCCATTTCTACAGTATTAGGACCAAGGACAATAAGAAATTTAGGGTACTTTTTTAGTGCAGAATAAAAGTGCATTCCATCCCAAGCCCCAAAAGGCAAGCTGTTCCTTTCAGGATATTACTTAGGTTTCCAGAAGCTTGATGTCTTTAATAGTTTTCCTTGCTTGCTAAAAATCTCGTGAGGCCATTGCCATTTAAAGTACTTTATTTTACCTTTCAAGATTGGCAATTAGTGTTTAAAGTGTGTCTGGAGCAGACAAAACATTATTGTATCTGGACAATGCTCTTTGCAGGTATGTTTCCTTCAATGCGTCTTTGTTGCCTTAATGAAGTATTTAAACTGCCAAAATTGCTTTTTGAGTGTAGGAAGTGCAATCATTTCTGCATCACACTCTATCTAAATTGATAGAATGCTGGTGGAATATGAAACTTCTAAAAAATTAAGATTAAAATATACGAATATTATTAATATCAATCATAAAATATCAATAATATTTTAATAATTAAAATTTTAAAATAAAAATTTATAATAAAAAATAAAAAATGGTTGGGTTTTTTCTTCTGGTTTTTTTGGTAGCTAAAAT
>VYXF01008715.1:328912-441612 GCA_013397295.1 Polioptila caerulea
TAACCTGCACTATTTCTCAATTAATTTTTCTCAAGAATCAGTAAATGCCAAAGCTGAATAAATTCATCAACGTTAACTATTTTTATAGCAAAATTACTTTTTTATTCTAAATGAAGAGATGCTAAATAGAATGTAAACATCCTGTTGCAAGAAGATACCTACAGTGTTCACGTGTATAAAGCTGTATGAAAGACAGGTATCCTAAACAGTCACTCAGCTGTTTTATGGTTTTTATAGTTGGGTTTTGTAAAGTACTTGCATTTAAGCACTAAATGATGGCCCCTGGGCTACTTGTTTTGGGGGCTACATGGGAACAGGAAATTTTTTTTTGCTGCTGGGAAACAAAAATTGTGACTAATCAAATCATTTTGGTAGGTATGCGTGAGAAAGTGTAAGATTTTGTGGGGTCCAGGAGGAGAATTCTTCATTCCATCTAGTTACTAATTTTCCAGAAACTCTTAAAAACTTTCCTTCTGAAAAAACTGTGGCTTTTCTGAGCCTTTCTGATGAGGACATTACAAACACTGACAGTAAAATGGTGTGGCTGTTGCTTCAGACAGTACTGTGTAACCTGGACATGTGACCTTGTAAAACACAGGAGAGATTTTATGTTGCTACTTCGAACTTCTATAAAATTAGAAGAATTCCTTTCAATTGAATGAGCAAATATCATAAATATCACTGTCATTCTAAGCACACCTTGCCATTTTATTTTTGTAAGTTCAGGAGGGGCAAAGTTATTGCTAAGTATGGAAAGGGAAGTGCAGACTCTCAGCCTGTAATAATACTATGGCATTTGACATGTTTTCACAAGGAATAATTTCAGACATCAGTGATGTCATGTTCATGGCTTCCATCACCTGGAAACTGGCCTGTTAAATTGAGACAAAAACGTAGGATTTTATTGATTTTACAGCACAGTGGTGAAAGGAAAATACATGCTTTATATGTGCATCATATATTTTACATGCTTTTATGTTTTATGTTATGTTATGTTATTTTAAATTTTGGTCACTATTAACACATACAGATGGAAATCCTAAAATTTTGTAGTTATAAAAATAAGATACTGTATTTTTTAAAATGTGGTAACCCATACTGTGTTACAGAACTAAAAATAAAGGGAGTTTTTCATCCAAAACTGTCTTTTAATTTAATGTACTTCTGGACTGGAGATAAGGATACTAAAAAAAAAAATCCCCAAACAATATAAAAAAGGAATTCTTCCTGAGTTGTTTATTGGCTAGAATGGATGTGAAGCAGGAATGAACAAACCTGTCAAAGCCAACACTCAAGCCTTTCCTACTGTTTCCAGCTTTGCTTTTCTTCTGATGTCTCTTACCCTCTCATGCTAACATCATTTTTTTTTTTATTATAAATGTTGTTTTGCTACTTAAACATGGGCTTTTTTGGTTGATTTAAAGTTGAAAATAACATCTAAAAGTATTATGGAGAAATGCAGAATTATGTATGTAAGCTTGTTATAAGGAGATTCCCTTGGACCATATGGAATCTGAGTCAGGAACACTCTGCAGCATTCCTATGGGACAAATGACAATATGCTCACAGTACACATATAAAAAAAATGCATACTAAATGATAGAATTTTAAGAAGCCATAAAATTAATTTTTGCTCTTTTGTCTTTTAATATGGATATGATTATTACGCTTGCCCCTCTTGTAAAAGCACTTCAATTTCACCAAGCAGAAAGCATGAAGCTGGTTCAGAGAAATTATTGGGAAGAAGTGCATACAACTTGAGCTGAACAAAAAACTTAAAAAAAAAATCTTTATATAGGTTGAGTTTTTCATTTCTTGTCAAAATTTTTGTGAATCAATTTCAGATTGCATGTCAGGACCGAGATACGGCAACCTTAAATACATCAGTGTCTTTAAATTACTGAGCAGTAAGAATAAACAGAATTCTGTTCAGAAATGACTCACATTTTCCTTTGCTCAATATCTATCTTTGGTGATCATAATCACCAAAGCACCCTTAGAGTGCTTTTTTTTCATAGTTAAACTGCAAATGTTTTGCAATGGAGATGAGTTTCATTGTTCCCTTAAGCAGGGGAAGGGTAGCACAAGCAGATGATAAGAGTTTCCTAGGACAGTGACAGAACAAGGGACAAACTCAGGGATGAGTTCTTCAGACCAAAGGCAGTGCTTCCATTAAAATAATTCTGCAAGTGGAGTTTGGTAGACTTTTTAGTAGACTAGTTTTAGTTTAGTTTTTTAGTTTAGTAAATCATACATTTCCTGTTTTTTGTCTGTCTGAAGTTTAATTGGCATACATTTTTCTATATAGTTTATTTACAAATCAGTCTGTAATCTTACTTGTGATTTGAGTATATACTGGAAGTATATAATAATATATGTATGTGTATATATATATAAAAGCCTGTTTAAAGGGGTAGGATATTTGCATGCATTGCAGAAAAGACTGTCTTATTACCTCAATTGCATATGTATGCTCCCTGTGACTACAGAAGTAAATAGTCACAGAATAAAAAGCACAGTCAGAGGAATCCAGACTGCTTATTTTTTTACTTACTGGTATCCCAGGGAAAAAGGTAAAAAGCAGTTTATAAAACCTGGACAAAAGAAGGATGTAACTTTTTTTTGTACTCCCTTGGGCTGAATCTCAGCTGAAACAACTGACAGTTTTTGGACTTACTGAAGGAAATGATGAGTGAAGATAAATATCCAGATGTTTTCTGGCCAGATGTGTAAGGTTACATTTTGGAAAGCATGAATTCTCTACCTGTGTCTGCTGGGAGGGAAATTGTAAATAGTAAACATGCAATATTTTTATTTCTTCAGTTTGGGGGAGAAAAACAGTGTTCAAAGTAAACCTTTGTTGAGCCTTCAATGTTGTGTCTTAAGAACGGATGTAGGTTGAACATGCCAATTTGCACAGCATGCAAGTGGGTTTTTTTTTAACAGCCATTATGTCTGCATGGCTAACTTAGTGCTCTCTGAGCATTGTTTTTAGTTCAGGGGAGGTGCAGCTTATGGAATCGTCTTAATTTTTCAGAACTAGGATAGAGGTGTGTCAAGTCACTGAGAGTTTCCTATTTTCTGTTCCCGTGTTTCAAACTTATTATTTATGTCAAGAAAACGTTCAAAGCTTGACTTTTCCCTCTCTTTCCCCTGCCTACACTAAGTCTCTCCCTTCCCACCTAATATACAGATGTCCTTCTTTTCAAATAAATAGTTGGAAGCGGCTGCCTGCTCGTACAGCAGCTCATCTCAGCCTGTGCTTGCTCTCAAACTTGGGAAGAGGAAAGAAACGTCTTGTTAAAGTCAAGTAAATAACTTAGCTGCTGGGCAGTAGGAAAAATATTGGATTTGATTGTGTATTATTCCCATATGGGTGAGATATATTTAAAATTGAAAAGGAAACCACCTCCCTTAAAACTTAAAGTGACAGATTTTCAAAAATTGGCAGCTACTTTTCGCCTATAATTGTACTTAATGTGCAAGGGATTTTCCTCTGCTGATGAGGGATAAGAGGGTCTTGCCACTATACTAGCAGTGAGGCAGACGAGGCCCCTTCAAGCATGTAAAATATGCTGGCCAGATATTTCCCCACTTGCTTGGGCCAAAGATCTCCTGAGGGCTGGAGACTGCTTCAGGGCATGGGAGGTGATTTACTCATTCACTTATGTGAACTCCCCACTCCTTAGGAGCTGCAAAACAAGCACCTCAAGAGTGAATCTTTAAAAAGCAAAACCAAAAACAACAACAGAAAACCAAACCAACAACAACAAGAAACCCAAACCAAAACAAAAAAAACCCAAACAAAAGCCCAGAAAAACTCCCACCAAAACAAACAAACAAACAAAAGCCAGAAAAAAAACCCACCAATTTTTAAACAGGGTTATTCTTCTCCTGGCCAGGTAGTGTTGCAACGTGTTGCAGCAGGTTCTAGCGCTTCAAATTCCTTTAACTGGCACTGCCTACAATTTTAAATGCAAGCGCCTGAGAAGGTTTTTGTTTATGTGCTTATGTAGACTTATTTTGTGTTCCCATTTTGCCAGTATATAAACATTAGAAAATATAACAGCCATGTAATTACAGGAGGCCAGCCTTTTTCTCCTTGGAAAACCTAAAGAGCTTTCACTAATAGTTGTTTTGAAGACATAGGATTTACAACACCAAATTTCTTCAATGGCTTTGCTAATTTCTTCTCAGTCATGTATGAGAACAAATAGGCTCTGGAGCATGACCTGAAGATTGGCAGTTGCAAGGATGTGGAAATAACTTGTCTTAATTTCTGTGTAATGTTCAAAACATTGCTGGAAAGTGTTATGTGCTCAGAATGAGGAAGGATGTTAAAAAGTGCAGAGAGAGTGTGGAAGTATCACCACATGAAATTCTTGCTGAGTCTTTGCATACAAAGAGGGAATGGGAGCTGTTCAGAAGAGACAACAAGAAAGAAAGATGGAGAGTGACCATGAAGAAAAAGTGACTATAGAAGTGGCTTGATTCTGTTCCTGGGAGTTGAACCCTGCTGCTAGGATAGCTGCTGCCCTCCATGAAGAGGCCTCTGGGAAAAAATCCTTCAGCTAAAGGTTGAGTAACCAGGTGGCAATTGGAAGCTCCCCAGCCCATCACTGCAGCTACGGCAACACAACTCCCAGGGGAGGCAGGAGCCCTGGACTCTGCCAGCACTTGCAGCTGTGGTTTCCTTCTGCAGGTGGGGGAGTAGGAGAACAGACTGACAATCTGTTGTTCAGGTTTGCTACTCAAACTAGGAGTTTCTCAAGTGTGTCATGGTGGCTTACCTTCATGTGTTGCCAGCTCTTGCAATATCATCCCCTCTCTCAAAAACATTTTTTTTGTGGTGTTTGCTTTGAAATAATTCTGAGAATATTTTTCCTTGGCTTTGATTTTTGTGCCTATAGGATGCACTTTCTTTGAGGTTTTTTCCTACTCCTTGGAGTAAGATAATTTTTGTAGTAGTTGTGAGCTGGTTTTTTTACAACTCACAAAATCTACAAAAATGTTGTTTTTGTGAGTTGTAACAGCAGTGGAAGCACTAAGAAATTTTGGATATCACAACAATTAAAAGGAGAAGCCTAGGACAGATAAAGTGGGGTATTTTCAGATGGGAAAATTCTGTATATGCAAGTGGAATATAAAAGCATTGCTGGATGGAACAGAAGGATGTGACAGAAAACAGTAGGCATTGAGGCAGTACAATGGAATATATGCAGACTCAGGATGAGTTTAGGAGGTGTGAGGAAATTTATGATGGACTGATTTATGGCTACTGCATGGCAAAGTTCAGGGATAAAACCCTGGTCTATACAGAAGCTGTTAGAAGGCTTGCTGTTAATTACAAAATTGGACTTTTCACCAAAAATGAATGATAGTCCTCTTTTTATTATACACTAAGAAATGCTGTAATAGCTAAAATATTCTTTGGCCATAAAGTTGGGCAGCCCTGTTTGGTCTGCTGAAAATACTCCAGTTGCTTCCCAAATAGTTATGCTTCTAAAGTTTATGATTGCCAAGAATATATAATGGTTTTCAATGTTCAGAACTAGCAATAGTAGTTTTTCGTGAATGAGTTGGGTAAATTTTCTCTCTACAGTGTTCCCTCTACACTGTTATAAAGGAAAAGGCAATGGCACGTGATAGGAGACTGTGCTTTTATGTATACTATGTATATTATTATTGCATACTTTTTACCTCTTTGGAGAGATCTAAGAATTTTTTCATTTGCTTATGTTCAATAAAAGGCTGAATTAATATTTTTAGTTATGTACAGATGTATATCTATTAGTCAAGTAACACAAGCATCCCTTGAGAGGTGGGCTACTGAACATTAATGTATTTGCCGAAAAGTTTCACACTTTTTTTTAGTTGAGAATAATATCCAGTATGTAGTGGGGTTTCGTGTGAGGTGATAGCACAACATTTTATATATTAATCAAAATAACTCACAGAGCTTACTTCATCTTCCACTCTAGTGGGGTATGGTTACTACACAAATAATTTTAGGACAGGAAGTAAGAATAATACTGTAATTAACTGAAATTGCAGGGGAACTTAGGTAGTCAGAATGTAATTATGCAATACAGACCTCAGTCAGGAAACAGGATTAACTTTCCTGTTCTTTTGAAAAATGCCAGATGATTGCTAATATTTATAAATGGTTTTTACACATCGACTGAGTGATGATGCCTGTGACAGAGGAGCTGCCTTTAAAATTATGCTAAGCAGTTGGTTCCTCTCTGACTCATTGATAAAGATGCTTCCTCCAGAAGCAGCTGCTAAATTTCCTACTTGCAGCACAGATTTCCTTTACAGTGTCACATCCAAAATCAGCCCAATCTCTATTACTTTGTCAGTATTAATTTGATTGCAGTATATACAAAGTAAAGTCAAATTTAAAATGACTGAGTAAAACTGGTTTTTTTTTAGACAAAGCCCCCAAAAGTGCATGTTGTGTCTATGTTATATCAGACACTGACATAGGAAAGTTCAGTGAGGCAAGTAATAGTTTAATAGTGAAATGCACAGTTATCTCTAACTTTCAAAGGTTTACTAGACCCCTGCTAACTTTGGTAGAAAATGTTTATATAACCTGTATCATTGCTGAAAATGTTTGCTATGAGGTTCAGAAGTAGCGCAACAGAGGTAAAGTCAGAAATAAAATGTGCCAGAAGAAATAGAAAATAAGATTAGCTAGTGAGTAATGACAAGTGAAATACAAATGCAGGGACTGATACCTAGTTCAGGAAGAAATTCACTGTATGTGTGATTTGTTCCAAAGACAGCTTTGGAATGCTAATTGAAACCAAAGTGTTGCAGGCCCAAAGTTTCATGCAGGTAAATGTTGTATTGGCAGTGGCTTTGAATGCTAAATACTAGCATGGTCAGACAGGTAAGAATCTAGTCCAGGGTGTAGCTATTCATTCCCAAACTTGAATCACAGCAACTCCAATTATGGGCCTGATGTTATTCTCAAGGCAATTCACCTTTGATTATTTTATTTACTTATTATTTATACAATTTTGTTGACAATACTTCTAAGGATTTGAAATTTAAAACATAGACTACTATGTTAAGCTTTGAAAGATTTTACATTTGTAAGCTATTTTGAGGCTGGTATTTATTTTAAAGTAAAAATTATTTTTTTTTCCTCTAAATTACTGCTCTATCCACAACTGAGAGTAACTCCTTGAATTCTTTATAGTCCACAAGGGTGATGCACTACATTTACAACATGATGCCCATCAAATGTTATTTTGTTGAAGAGAGTGTTGCAATGCTGATTACAGTCTAGTATAAAATACTTATAATCTTAAAATATAAATTTAAAAGTATAAATTTATATTCATATAAACAAGAATATTATTTGCAATGCAAATTAAATTTGTTAATTCTACTCCTAATTTTACCATATTGACTAAATTTGTTTACAGGGTAAAATCCCAGTAAATCCTCTGCCCTCTTAATGATCTTGAGGTATTATTGTTCTGCTTTTGGCATGTATATTTGGATGGAAATAAGATTTCAACAAGCAGTTTTATTTACGTTACATGCCTAAGGGCCAGCCTTTCTGATCAATCAGCATCTTGAACTCTGGGTCTGAGTTATGACAATTCTGTACCTTGCTTTAAGGAAACGTTAAAGTAACCAAAAGGTTACTTCTGCCTTTTTGGGTTCCCATAGTGGGGAGCAGATCAGCAGAGAGATACAAAATGTTGATCCTTCATACTCACTAAAGTATATCTGACATCATGAGCTTAATTCTTCAGAATTTCTTAGGGAAATACTTGCCAAGACTGTAAAGAAAATGTTTTTACATGTAGCCTTACTTTGTTCTGACGTTTATGCAAGGACACAATTCTCCATGAACCTTTTAGTCTTCCTCTTCCTTCAGAGCATAATGAAAGGAGCCTATTCATCCCAGTCTCTTGGCATTTTTGTGGAAAAATAATAGTTCAACTGCACAGGCCCAGTCCTCATCTGAAATATGAGTAAGCCTTGGAGCTGAAGCAATCTGTGCCCACTGCATATTTCTACCAGGTCATTGGACCATTGCCATTGTTAATAAGGTTGAGCCCAAACACACAAATGAAAGAAATAGATAAAAATACTTATAAAGTATCAATGCCTATAGTATAAATATACCAAAGTTCACATTTGAAAGTGTATGTTGTATAACTGTTTATTATTATATTAGGTTTTAAAATATTTACATTGACAGAAATGGCCCTCACTCATTTTGTAGTTGGGGAATATTCCTTTGGGAGCAATGGCAGGATGTTTTCTGTTAACCTCATTTATTTTATTTTAACTAGAAAAGGAAAAACTTTTTTAGCCAACTTTTTTTTCCTCCCTGTAACTAGGTAATAAACTTGTATCTAAAAAAACACTTGCTAGAAAGTGCTGTTATCTGTTTAAAATTTACGGAAACGCTGCGTTTTAATGGTACAATAACTAATGTCAATTATAGAGGAATTCCTCCGGAAGAACAAGTCACGACTGCAAGTGCCAAATAAATCTAGTGGTGTGACATGGATAGTAAAATTTCATAACAATAGTAATGTGAGGACTATGTTTTCGAAGCAGATTGTGTTGATAGTACTGCAGCTGACCTAGCCTGTTTGATTTTGTGTGTATGTGAGGTATAATATTACTAAATCCTTGAGGATTGAACAGGGTGACTTAATGTATGTTAAGAGAAGACTCATGAAATTATATCTGGATTAAGAACTTAGAAAAAGTTATGTCATGGCTGTAGGATTGTATAAAAAAATAAAGAAGGTCTCGTGTTTCTTTCAAAGACCTGTCTTTCCTCAGATTGGTACCCCTACCTGCAGAGTTGTAACCCAAATGCATGACCATCAAAATAAAGCAAAACGCTTCTGTAATGCCCTATAAGAAGAAAGAATATTTAAAAATTGAAGGTGAGAGATCAATGAGGAGAACCCTTTTCAAAATAGAAATAATATCGTATGTAATTAACTTAAAAACTGAATTGCTACAGGAAGTCTCCAGGTGTAACGTGTAGGAGAAGAGTTACAGCTTCACTGCTACTGTAAGTTGCAGGTCTGCTACTGTCATTAGAATTGGAGTTAGCTGGGAAGTGGGGAAAATTTTTGGATTCAAAATGCCCTCTATGTTCCTTTATTTTCTCCCTAAAGATTCTTAAATCATAAAAAGTGAAATCTGTTGTTTTCAGAGAAGGTGTCTGTGTTTAAATGCTTATATTTTTGCTAGATATTAAAGAGAACTGAAAATTAGTTTATGCTTCTAGATAATATAAAAGGGACTTATGTTGCTGAGAAGTTTTAAATACAAACCTGCAACAAAATTTAATGCTATTACTTCATTCCATGTTAATATATTTGTTTTAAAGTTCTGAGAAAAAATATTCCATACCTCTTTTACTGTTGTGATTTAATTTTTTGCCAGAGCATCTGGTAAAAATGCAAAGCTGATCTCTAAAGGAAGTCTCTTCCTCATTTACATTATGGAAATAACATGGATTAAAGAACCAATGTTTTTTTACAATTTCCAATTAGATGAGATGGTCCTGGCAATAGAAAACATGTTTTTTAATGAAATAAGATGAATTGTTTTTAGGAGTGTAGGGGTTTTAGATGAGAGGTTTTTCATTGTTTTCATTTAAAAAGTGAATCTTTAATTTTCTAGTTGACTGAAGCAATATTTTTTGTCGGAGAATAATTTCCAATGGCATAAATTCCATACAGGGTGCACAAAATAATATTACTTTTCATCTTTAAGAAGCTGAAGAAATGAAGGGCTGGGTAATTCACTTTACACTTCCTTATTGATTATAGGCAACATAAGAAGCGTAAATAAAAATACTATCTCAGAAATAACTCATCATTGGTTGCTGGAAGTATAATTCCTTAGCACAGCACGGGGAGTAATTTCTTCAGTGAGTGGTTGTTTTTCAGTGTCTTGGATATGATGATGGCACTGACATTTTAAAAGAACATGTACAGAATTCAAAATTGGTTTAACAGAATGTATTTAATGTACAATCTTAGTATTAATTTTAAAATAGTAAGTAATCATTCTGTAACACATACCAAATCCTAGATTTTAAAATTTAAGATAGGAAAATTAATTATCAAGGTATATAAGTCTGTGGATATAGAAAGCAGAGGAGATTTTGAGAGGAGATGCTGCACAAAGCTGATATTTAACTGTATGTGTTTTAACTGAGTATGTGTGTGTGTGTGTGTGTGTGTGTTGGCAAGGATTGCAGTTCATGTCTGAGAGCTGCTTACATTAGTGCCACAGTGGAGTAACTCTCCACTGGTTCTACGGGTCAGGTGAAAACCCCTTCCATTGTTCAGAGTTCCAAGCACTTTGGAAATTTGAAATTTAGGTGACCTGAGGAAATAGCACAAACATAGCTGACCTTGTGGTGGAGAAAATAAAAGAATGGCAAAGAAAGACTGAATTTCTTAGGAAGGTGTTTGTAGTTTGCCTAACATCTTTGGGCAAGGGACTGTGAACTGTTGCAAAGCACGGGCTGGGGAGGGTTGTGGCTGTTGCTTGAGAGATCAGGGTGTCATTTGAGTTGGAGCCTCATTTACGTGTGGAAAAGGTCAACGGAAATGTTATTGGGGATGTGCTGAGACTCTAATGCTTCCCTGCTGGCTTGGGAGGGAGGGCCTTTCCCTCACTGCCCTGTGACTTGTAAAGTACTTTACATCCAACCATAGTGGAGGAAGTGTGGAAAAGTCATCTTTGCAGGAAAAAGTGTTTTTGAACCTGTGCACATTTAATAGATGGCTATTTTTATATGCTTGTGACATTATAAATATATGGAATAATTTCTATTATAAAATGTTTACTTGAGACAAATGGAAACCTTTAGACACTATGAAGGGTGAGGCCACTAGGGTAACAAAATGTATTGTTTTTTAAAAATATGTCTTTAAAGTTGAGTCATACAACTGTTAAATGGCCAACAACTTCTGATAGTCAGTGTCCTGAAACTTTGAGAGCATCCCTGTGATCTTCTGTGTATTTATTAGCTTCAACTGCTACTAAGTGTTACAACTATTAAGTTGCACACATGAAAATGCATCCATAGAAAATGCCTAAAGATTTTTGTAGGTAAATATTCATGTTCTAGTTTATTAGTGCCACTTTCAATATATTTTTAATTGTGTTTAATTTTGAAACAAGATTTTTTTTTTAATTATGTTGATGATGTTCTCAGTATGAAGATCTCTTAAACCAGAACCAGAACGTTCCATTTCCCGACCCAAAGTGAATTGTCCGTCACATATTCAGGTCCTATCTTGGAAGTCATGAACTTGTGAATCACTTGGCTCTACTTTTTGGTGGCATAACTTGTAAGGTGAGATAAACCAGTACACTGAGATAAGACAGAATGTGATGAAATTTTCTAATTCATTAGATTGACCCCAAACTGTGATCCTGAGTCAGTGTGAGGTTTAAAAGAATATTTATAGATCCACATTTGACCTGAGCATCAATATCTGTGGCTTTTTAAAAAGTTTGCATGTAAGGGAGAATGGTAATACTTTCTCATGTCCTAAGGGAAGAACCTGAAGAGTACTTCCTTCCATGAGGGTCTTAAGAACGTTGTCTCTTACAGAATGACTGTGTTCTGTTGTAACTGCCCTTGTGGAACTAACTGCTGCTCATGGAGACATCCTTTACCTGGCTGGTTTATTTCCCATAGCCATGGAAAAACACTGCAAGCTCTAAGCCTCTGACAAAACAGGATTAATTTGTGTTAAATTTTTCTGTCTTGGTTTGCAGTATGCAAAAGAGCTAATTGTGAATTAGCTTGAGTAATTCTACACAACCTGCGGTCACCTAGGAAATTCTTCACACTTGGTGACTTAAATTGCACTAAGCAGGAATGTATATCCCCTCTGAAAGCATCCTGTGCTGACACACTGCCTATGGAAAAGTTTGACTATGGATTAGGAGAACATACCTTAAAGAAACCTCCAAAATTCATGTTGCATGGAATCATGAATAAGTTTTTGGGAATGGTTTTAATTAATGAAGGCAGATACTTAATTGCTAATATTCTCTTCGTAAAGGTAAGCTGATTCAGAAATTTGCGGTTTTATGAAAGCATTTCTGTTTGTGTGAAATGGGTTGAGAGAAAAAAAACATGGTTTTGTACAGCATGAAGGTTCTGATTTAAGACAGGTTAACCCCCATTTCTGTACACAGTAAATGGACATGGCAGGGACAGCATCTTCATTCCTTTTGTCTTATTAAACTTTGGAAGCAGTAGTCTTTAGTTTAATAAAGACCCTGTCCTCCAGCTGGATTTGTGAAAGGAAATGCTCCCACACAGAGCTGATTTGAAACTAATGCTTGTTTTATGTGAACATGTTATACTTAGATCTTATGGCACTTGATACGGTGAATACAATCTACTAGTCATCAGTATTTTATAAAAGTTAACAGTTTAATCTGTGATGTCTCAATACTCTGTCATATTACAGACTTCTATTTATCATGTAAATAATTTGCACTGCGTAGTGCTCAGCGTTTCTTTATGTTGTTGCTTTCTATATTCACTTTGAAACTTAATTTAAATTCCTTATGCCTTTTGCAGTAAATGACCAATAAATGCTTCTTGTACATTGTTCAGTTTATAGTAGAGAATATTCCTTTCTTATTGGTAATTGCACAGCAGATTATTATGTGATGAAAAAAAAAATCCATTCTTTTCTTAAGGCAGAAACCCAAGTTCCTGTCTGTTTTGCGGATGTTAAAAATCCCTTGACACTCAAAGAAGAAGAGTGGGAGTATTAACTCTCAGGAACCCTTGGCTGACTATTCATGAAAAGAGTCTTTCTCCTCCCAGCACAGGGGACTAAACTTGTTAGGAATGCTTACTGTGAAAGAAACACTTTATGTAATCTTAATAAATGAAATAAATTTAAGAGCATTTTCTTAAGCAGGAGGGTAGAATTGGGAAAAAGTTCAACTTTTTATTTTATTAAGAAATATACAGAGAAGGACAGATTATCTGAGGATCTGTCCAAGCTTCTAAGCATGAACTCCTTTGGAGAAAATGACTGTAAAAATAATTTCTCCCTACCTATTTTTAATATTTGATAGCTGCAGTGGAAAAAAAAATGCCATTTTTCTCTCTTTCAAATGATATATGCAATGAATAGCCAAACCACTTGCACTGTGAAGTGCATAAGAACTTTGGAAGTAGCTTTTAACATGGTAGCAAAAAACTCCCATAATTATTAGAAATGACAGGAGTTTTTCAGTCAGGGTGACTACCCTACATAATGAAATAGTAGGGACTGGCACATAAGAAAAAATGGTCTTGCACTGTAATTGAGTAGAATCAGAGCCACTAAGATCCTTTTATTAGTCCACCTTGCAAACTTTTTACGGATTTTGCAGATTTGCAAGCTTTTCCTAATATGTAAAAGTATAACCCCACCAGCTACAGGAGTCAAGACTTGATAAACCTGAAGTGGGTTTTGGAGGTGTGGGTTATCTCAGCTGACACAGGCCTGGCAGGCAGCAGGAAACGGGGCTACCGTGCCTGAGGGAGTCGCTGGCCATCCCCGCTAGAGCCGAGGGCTTTGTGTGCGCCGGTTGTTAAGACAAACAGGGAGAGCGAGTGCCAAGAGAGACCGCCCTGCCGAGCTGTGGATAGATGTTATTATTTTTAAGAAGAAGCCCTCTGGTGATATAACAGGGCTGACCCTGTTAGCGGAGGCTTCATAAATCTTTCTCAAGTGAAAGTTCCTGGCTGCGCAGGTTGGAGGGCAGACAAAAGAATCAAAAGAGCCAGGATGTGAAGTCTCTGTACTGTACATGTGAGCGCTGCCTATGGGACTCTGCAATAATACAACAATAGCCAAGATTGCAAGGCACAGCTTCAGTTCACTGCCTGCTTTCAACTGCTTCTAATAACAGTTTTAATTTTAGATTCCTCATGGCCTTCTGCATAAAATCTTAAAACCGTAACGATTCTTTACTAAGAAGTAAAAGTATGAAATATCACTGAAATATCAGCTTATAAAGTGCTTTCCTCTCTCTCTTAGTACTATAGTATTAGTTAAATATGGTGATTAGAATAGAAAATGAAAAAAGATAGAGTGGCTACTATATAAATATATTTGACTCACTTTGACTTTCCACACATTTGCTGAGCTGTGATGAAAAGATCTTTATGTAATGTATTACCTGTCAACCTACATGAGACCTTTTTAATCTTGTTATCATCTGTTAATCATTTGAGTTAGGTGCTTTGCAGTACAGGACCTTCTCAAAGCTGACTGAAGAAGCCTCCTTAGAGCATACTGATGACATGCCAATCTCACAGTCTTGAATGAAACTGAGAAACTTTCTTTGTGGTTTATACTTGCACCTGTTCAAACAATATATGTGTGTATGGAATGTACATATCCTCTCTTATTCAATCAGTACTGAAGCCGTAGACCTTGGTGTTTGCCAGCTGCATTCTGGTGACTCTGAAAATGGAATAGACAATTCTAAGTCCAAAAATCACAAGACTTCAGCTGTTTGAGCTAACTGAACTTACAGTACCATTTATGTGGGTTTGCATTGCAGCAGGTATTAGAGATGACATAATCCTTAATTCTAGGCTGTACCTGAAGCTTTTCTTTTATCCCTCTGTACATAAAGAGAAATTAGTTGTGTTACCCTGAAATTCATATTTCCTGTGCAAGAAGAAAGAGAGGACAGGGGAGTGAAAGTATAAAAATTAGACAAGTATGCTGGGCCAGCTTGAAAGCCATTTGAATCGAAGAGGGAGACTCTTACATTTTTGTGCTTAGAGCTGGGACAGGAGAAAAATGTATGTTGGTGGAGTTTATGTGCTATAGTATTTCTAGGGCAAGTTCTCCTTTCTTTATTTGCTATTTTAACATTTCAGCATTCCCCAAAGTGGAAACTTTACATGAGGTGAAACATAATGAAAGCAAATGAGGAAGTCTTGATTGGCTTTGCAATTTACTTAAAGTGTTGGCAAGAGCTTTGATTAAGAGTTTAAATTCACACAGGCTTAATCAAAAAGAAATTAAAATCCCATAAAGAGGCTGCTCAGGATTCCCTTACAGAAACCAGAATTGTCCACAAGAGCTAATTTTCTATGTTTATATCAAGACCAGGAGAAAGGAGTGAAAAATAGAGCATAATGGACAGTTGAAGTGTAATTAGTACATGTCCGTAATGTACTCACAGAAAACAGAAAAGCTACTACATGTTGTAGATTTGTGAGCTTAAGGCAGTGCTAGCCAGAGGAACACCTGATCTGCTTGACAGAAAGATGTATCACCCTGGCAGGTGAGTTGGGAATGAATGAGGACAGTCCTAGCAACTGATGGCAGGAGGACTTAGTGTTCCTCCATTGAAGGTAAAGCTGCCCAGACTTTCTCCTTGTATTACAACCTATGCTCTCTTGTTAATGAGTTCAGAAAATTCTTATTGTTCATGTTGAAGAATTTTTGGCAACATATTAGACCTAACCAAAATCAGACTATATTTTTCTCCTTAAGACTGATTTGTCATTATCAGGAATGGGAAGTTTTACATTGCTGTGCACTGTGATTGCACACCAGACAACAAATTGAAAAGTAGTCTAATAAATTCAGATTGGAAGGAAAAAAGTGGGGAAAATAGGAAAAATTTGGCAGGAAGATTCTCTGCATTAAGAGAAGTCAGTCACATTCTTTTAGGCTGTCTTTTACAACCTAGCCCACAGGAGAAATGTGATTTTTTAAATGAAAGAGAGTATTTCAGGAAAATAACTTCATTGTTTCACAAATAAAGATGGAATTTTTTATGCTGCTCATTGTTGGTATTTTATTACTGGGGCCTGAGCCTCCTATGTTATAGCAAAATTCACAGAGATCTGGAAATAATATAGCCCTATAAGTCTCAGTGTAGATTCCCTGACACCCCTGTGCTTTCAAGTCTGTATCAAATGAAAAAGAAATCCATTTTCTAGTGTTTGAACTTAATTACAGAAAATTTCCCAGTAATTTCACTAGGATAATGTTAATACTGGGATAGCTAATCATTTACCTTTTAAGAATTTCAGCTTTTACTCTGTTTGAAGCTTTTTTGTATTTTTGGCAGGTATTTCAAAATCGTAATTAAATTTGAAATATGCCAAATGTTATGATCTTAATGAACTCTGCAGACAATAGCTTAGAATAATTAGGAGAAAATTAAGGTCCTACACATTGGCATGTGTGTTGCTGCCATACTGGGAGATCTTTATTTTATCCAGCTACAGACCTCTTCTGTTATGAGGAGAGTAATCAATAAATTGTGTGCTAGTAACAACTGTTCCATGTATCACATCATATTTCTGTATTTCAGTTCCCAAAAAGGGTAGAAGGTCCTCATGTTTTATTATACTGAACTGTACCTGTTCAGTTCCAAAAGCCAGGTTAGGAGGAGTTGTGTTCTGATTCACAGTAATTGCAATGACAAAAAAAAAAAATAAAAAAAAAATCACTTCTTTCTGCCAAAGGGGAACAAAGCAAGGCATTGAACAGAAAAATCCATTTACCCCGTGTTCTTACTTCTTCAGTGTCTGTGACTCTACTATGGAATTGCAAATTGTGCAAAATAAAATACAAACTTTGTAAGAAATCTTCAGGACTAAGCCACTCAGATGAGTATCACCATCTCATACTAAAGTCAAATTGCTTTTGACAATAACAGTCTAGGTGCTTTGACATTGGGATCTGAAATATACAGACTTATGTAGGAGGACACCATTTTTATATACAGTTGCTTCCAGTTTATGCTGTAGGCTGTAGATACCACATATGAGTGTATATACTGAGTGTGATTCTGCAAAATACATTGACTCTTTAAATCCTGTGAAAAACGGGCATGGCCCATAAGCAGTTTTCAAGTGTATGTTCATTTAGTAAATATTCAGAAAATACCAGGTATGTAAAGTCTTGCTTTGGCAACAAGCTTCTTGGAGTTGTCATTGTGACTAAAGTGGTGAGTTTAGAAGGATGAATCAAAACAAATGCAGAATAAAATGGCTTTGGATACACTTTCTATCCAACTTTTAGGTAGCTAGTCTTAAGAGTTGAATGAAGAAAGAAGCCGTCTTGAGTTAATCAGTGTAATTGCTAGAGATTTAAATACTGTTGCACACAAGTAATTTTTTATTAAAACTGATTTGTGAGAGTCTGCATTTAATATAAAAAGCAGGCTTTTCTGCTGGCATGGGAGTGAGAACAGCAGCGTGATCTATGATGACAGCACGTGACATGTCCAGTGTTCTAGGATCCAGTGGTTGTTTTGCTTGGCCAGTGTCACACAGCAAATTCCATAGGATTTTGTATCCCATTGACTGTGCTAGTGACAAGATCTGAAGTCACTCAGCAGACAGAAAATCAGCAGCTATTCAGCATATTGCTTGCATGTGCTTGACTCTACTGTTTTCTGCAAGGTTTATTAGCTGCTTTCATTATTTTTTGTAGTAAGCATTGCATTTTCTGATCCAGAACAAGTTTAGATGGCTATAAAAGGTGATTTTGTGCTGCTTTGTGTGGTTTTAACTGTGTTTAAAAGTAGAAACCCATGACTCCTTATTGACCTGCATTGATTTTAATGAGTTTTCAACAGCTCATCTTGGGTATTTTTTTTTTTTTAATTGCAATTCCAGTGTGAAATCTCCTCCCTAAAGCATTTCAGTGAGTTGTTCGTATTACACTGTAAAATGAGAGATTTCCTTTTTCTTCTTTATTTGCAAAAGTTGGCCTACTCTTCGTTTCTCATTATTTGAAAAAATTGCCCAAATACCCATATTTGTTTAAAATAATTTCCAGTTGTGTGTACTGGATCTTCTATGTCTGCACCTGTGAAAAAGAGACAGAGAACTGGAGTTGAATTCTCAGCCACTAGCGACCAAAATTCCATTTTGATCTGTACAGTGATTCTTTGGTAATGTTTTTTTATGGCCCTTACAACTAGAGTATCTCATTACTTCACAAATTATATAAAATATTTCCTCCCAAGGGGACATTTTCTTTTCACAGTACCTTTTGCAAACATCAGGGTAAAAATAAAATTATATATATTTAAATGCATCTTTCATTTTAGTATTTGTTGAAAGACAACACACTTCTAACAGACAAAACCAATTTCATTATGTATCCTGTCTTTATTAGCAAATAGTGTGCTTCTAGGAAACTGTGAAGCATTTTGAAATTTCATTTAATGGATGTCGTTTTTGCTGTTATACTGATTCTTAATTTATGTATAAAAAGGTACTGTCAAGAGAGGGCACATACAGGCTGTTTAGATCAAAGTAGCTTTTCCAGTAAGCAGTAATTCATGAGTGCCAGTTAAAATGAGGGATTTAACTCTGCAATAACGAAGACTGTCTAGTGGTTTCTTACTGTGAAAGGCCCAGGCATTGTTTTTGTGTAGCATATTTTGGTGCCACATGTGTATGGGTAGTGAAAGGAAGATGCCTTTTCTCTTAACATCTTTACTGTCCATGGTGGGAAGCAGCAAATGAATGCTGGGGGTTATTCTGCTCCTCCCGCTCATCTCTTCCCCAACAGCAAAAAACCTGCATCCAAATGAGTCCATCCATTGGCCAGTGGGTTGGGAGAGGTGATTCTCTTCTCTCTGGTGAGACCCCACTGGAGTAGGGCATCCAGCTCTGGGGCCCTCGGCACAAGAAAGTCATGGACCTGTTGGAGTGAGTCCAGAGGAGGGGCACGAAGTTCATCAGAGGGCTGTTGTACCTCTTCTACAAGGAAAGGCTGAAAGAGTTGGGGTTGTCCACCCTGGTGAAGAGAAGGCTCTGGGGTGACTTGTTGCAGCCTTTCAGTATCTAAAAGGAGCCTGCAAGAAATCTGGAGAGGAACTGTTTCCAAGGGCATGTAGTGATAAGACAACGTGGGGGATGGCTTCAAACTGAGAGTTTAGGTTAGATATTAGTAAGAAATGTTTTACTGTGAGGGTTGTGATGGACTGGAACAGATTGTCCAGAGAAGCTATGGATGCCCCATCCCTGGAAGTCCTGTCCAAGGCCAGGTTGGGTGGGGCTGTGAGTAACCTGATCTAGTGGAAGGTGTCCCTACTCTGGTCTAGTGGAAGGTTTCCAGGGGAGTTGGAATTTAAGTGATCTTTAAAGTCCCTTCCAAGGCAAACTCATTTTATGATTGTATGATTCTTTTTTTATCCTCTGTTCCACTGACTCAACATATGGATATTTTGTAGAAACACCTGTATTACTATTACTTATATCTGATTTATTTTTAAGGAGGACTTGGCTATGAGTAAGCCCATATCAATACTCAGAGGAAGAAGTATAGGTGCCTAAGTTGATTTTTAGCAGTGTGAACCTTTGTACAGATAATAAATGAGCAGAGAATGGTCACTCAAAGAAGGCCATAAACAAATATGTGTTCAAGAAATTAAAAAAAAAATAATTCAAAGCATGCCAGAGAGCAGGATACCTTTAATGTGAATATATATATACACCATGGTGAAATTGTTTTTTGTGATTTTCAAACCATCTGTCTTTCTTTGTACGAGATCTTTGGCTGCAGTTCTGTGATGAGTTTCAAGAGATGGTTCTATTATTTTTTGGTTAGTCTTTGAGTGTGCAAAATGGTTGTAATTATTAGCTCTTCTACAATGTCAGTTCAAATATTAAGTTGCATTTTGGAGGCCGTCTGGATTCACAGTCTCATCTAGGATTGGATAAGATTTACAATCCAGAGATCTCTGCACCTACTCTGCTGTTACTGTTTGCACTGTGACCAACACCTCTTGCCATCACACCAGGAAACAGCAGTTCAGTCGTCTGTATCCAACAGATGACTTAATAGCAGCCTTTCATGTGGGGGATCCTGCTTTCCCATCTAAGGTAGAGATCTTGGGACTGCAGGGAAATGATAAAGCATAAAAGAGGGTCTCAAAACTGCTTGTTTGATGTTTACTTTCAGTTGTCCTTAGTTCAGAACACTGTGTGCCTTCTGGGCACCCACACCTTTCCCTGTGGATGTGCTGAGGGATAAAAACACTCTCTGAACTTCATGCCTGACTTCTAGGTGTTTCTGTGCTCGCTGCTTTTAGGATTGTATTTTTATAACTGTGTCCAAATGGTATCCATGCTGGGAAAAACAGGGGTTAAAAGGAAAACTAAACAGATCACAGAGCCAAGGATGACAGTCCACTTCTCTTGTTTTACAGTCCCAGCCAGAAACTAGCCCAGTGAGCTGAATTACCCTGCTGAGAATTGTCATGAGTGCCAGAGTGAGCAAGCGCAAGTGTGTGGGTGTACAGGAGGACAGAAGGGAAGAGCAGCCAAAGAGGGACTTGTGATCATCACTTTGGTTAGAGCAAATGACCAGATGGGCTTTGCCGTGTGGTCTGACTTTTCCCTGGAGTTCTGCTCCCTATCCCACAGAATAATTTCCTATTTGTACCTCCAGATGCAAACTGAAGCAGAACTTCCCACTTGGGGAGAATCCAGCACAGCAAGGGTGGCACAAGGGGAATCCCTGTGGAGCTGGAATTGGTAGATTTGCATTGTCCCTCCGTAGATCCTCATATTTCCATTATTTTTGATGGATGCACATGATTGAGCACTGCCAGGGGAATCACCAAGTATGCAGGGAGAGCTCCTAGCTTTCCATAGCTGCAACAGGCAAGTACTAACCCCAGGAACCATTGGCAGAGATGAACCATCACCACCTCCTTGCAGGGCTTTAGAGGAGACAAACTGGGGAGGAAATCTGTCTCAGGCTTTTGAGAGACACAAGTCTGTATCTGAACCAAAGCTGCTGATTAAAGAGAAGCAGCTGCCAGTAGGGCTGGTAGGAAGAAGGAATGAAAGTAGGGACTGGCGGGAGCTGTGGGAGAGGTGGGATTTTTCCAGATACCCAAATGTCTTTCTGTTTTTCTACTGTTTCTTATTTCTTCAGAGATATAGTTTCAGTGGTTGCTTAGCATTTTCCAGAATTTCATCTGGATTTTTAAAATCTTATTTGGCCTTTTTTTTTTTTTTCCCATGGGAAAGTAATGGGTAAGTTGGGTGGTTTGTTTGTTTTTCCCTGTTGTTTGTCTTCTGTCAAAAAAATGTTTCAGTGACTGTTCTGTTACTCCATTAAAAATGTGCCACTGGTGCTTTAATTCTGTGGTATTCTACCAGAGGGGAAGAGAGGAATTTGGAATAGAAGATCCACTGATAAGCGACAACTCTGACAGTATGTTTCCATTTTCTCTTATACTTAGTGTGCTGCTGCAGAGTCAGCAGTTTTAGTGGTTTGACTTTTTACATTCATTAAAACTTTTGGACAAGCTGATTTCTAATACATCAGCTACATAAAATGAGTTGAAGTTGGTTTTCTGTGCTGGCTTAGAGTCACTTTTAGCTTAAAACCACTCTGTCCTAGACTGGTTCAAAACTTTTTGGCAGTCTATGTGAATCTGAAATAAAGTAACATAGCATGGTACCAGGGGAAGAGCATTTAGCCTGAGCTAAATGACAAGGGAGAGATGTGGGATGTGACTACAGGGGTGTTGTCTGTGGGAAGGTGCCAGAAGCTTCTCCCATGTCTGACAGAGCCAATGCCAGCCAGCTCCAAGATGAGCCCACTGCTGGCCAAGGCCAAGCCAGTCAGTGACAGTGGTAGTGCCTCTGGGATAATAGATTTAAGAAAGGGAAAAAATAGGTGGGGGAGAAGTTATTTTAAGATACAGTCTTTATTTAACATTGTTCTCATTTTGATTAGTAATAAAATGAAACTAATTTGCTCAAGCTGAGTCAGGTTTGCCCATGTCGCTAACCAGTGAGTGATCTCTCCCTGTCCTTGTCTCAACCCAAAAGCCCTTTGTTTTATTTTCCGTATCCAGCTAAGGATGAGAGTAACAGTGGCTTTGGGGGGCACCTGGGATTCAGCCAGGGTCAACACAGCTCATAAGCAAATAACTTTAATTCTGTAGGAGGCAAAATGTTGACTTGTTCTGAAATTTTTAAGAGTGTAAGGAACGGCCTCTGGCCTACTCCAGAAAACATCAGCAGATGCTGGTACCCTCACACACTGTTACCATTTCTTTTTCTGAAATTATTTTCTTCTTTACCTCTCAATGAGGAAGAAGCACTTAGTTTGTTTTTTGGATGTTTTTATTTAAAATGCTTGATGCAAGGTTAAATTTAGTGGAATGCAGAAAATAAACTCAAATAAGGCTCAGAAGATGTGTAAGTAGCCATAATTATCTCACATTTAAAATGTGTCGGTGAAGTATTAAAGAACTCTCAAATAATCATTGGAGTTGAAAAAACTCAATCATTTAAGCACAATAAGCATTTAACTTTAGATTTTTAGAATATGCTGTTACTATGTTCATTTCCACAATATATGAAAAAAAGCCTACTCATAAACTTATAAAATGTACTTCTAGTGGCCCAGCAGGATAAAAAAAAAATATATCTGTTTTTTGTTAGCAGTGTATCTACCAGCTGTTGGAAAAAAATCATAATATAAAGACACTCAGAAGGGAAATAAATATTTTATCTCTTCATTTCTAATTTAAAGTTAAAAAGGAAAGTGAAGCTTTTTCTGTCTGTAATAAATTCAAATTTCCTAGAAAGACACATGGATTCTTTTGCACTTATCTTTCAATTTTGTACTCAATAACTCTTCCAAACCATAATACATCATAAAATCTTATTTACATGAAACATAATAAAAACCTTTCCTTTACAACTAGGTATTTGTTATTTCTGAGTAGTCCAAAAGCAGAGACATTATGAGGATAGGATCTCTGGTATAGCCATTTGTAAGAATTGAAAGGTCTCCTGTTTCAAGCCTCTGCTTGCTTTTATATCTCCTCTGACAAAGGCTAAAAATAATGAAGGATGTTTCGTGCTGACTGGTGGATTTTGGAGACAGACTGATTGTTGTGATGCCCTAGAAGACATAATGAGGGTCAGTCTAGAGAAAATTTTGCAAAAACCTGTTTGAGACATTCAGATTTGAGAAGAAAACTGACACTGTTTCCTTACATCAGTCAGCAGAGCTGGCCTATGCCAACTCAGATGCTACAGGTGTCCATTCGTATGATGCACAAAGGAATCTCTTCAAATCAACATGAAGTTTCAGTTTGTCCTGTTTGTACTTCCAGCAAAATGGCCAAGTGTTTCACTGTTAATCCAGGCTGGTTTTAATCTTCCACAACTGAGATCCCGGATATTTTTGCTAGTCCTCTAAACACCTTTAGTGTTTTGGCAGAGGAATCTTGTACTGTGCAGTCTGCTGAGCAAGGAAGCTAAAAATTACAGCTCCCTTCATTTTCCTGGGGGGCTCTGGAATGGCATGTGTCCTCACAGCAGGACTGGAGGACTTGGCCAAAAATCCCACCACCGTGGAAAGATTCTGGAAGAACAGTCTATGAGGACAACGAAAGTCTCCTGGGAATGTCTGCACTGGGCTTAGAGTGCTTTTCCCACTGCCTAAGGTAGTCATTTGGAAAAGCCCATCTTCCAAAGTGTCTTCCCCCTGAATTGAGGTATGAACTGTTTACCTGTTTCCTGATTAGGGGAAGGGCTGCAGCAGGAGATGAGAAGAGATTCAGGCTTTGTTCCATATGCAGAGGATTATGTGTGACTTTGGGGAGGACAGTGCCTGCCCAGCCCTTATTTCCAGGGTGTTTCCAGCCACACCAAGTACTTTCTAGAGAAGCCCCAGGAGCACAGTATTTTGCAGGAACAGGATGTATTTTTTTGCCAATGTGTGGATTTAGAGACTGATCACATGGGAAAATCTTGGTCTTAACCTTGGGTTACATAGATGTAATTTGTGTATGTATCCACACTGTCTCTCTATATATTTATACACACACATTCATGTTACTGGTGTACGAACAACATGCACAGTTCTTGTGAGCTGCAAGCATCTGATTCAGGTTAAGAAAGACACCACCAGGACAATATCACTATTTTTCTCCTACACAAAATGTTGATAATACTGCTTGATTGATTCCAGCTATAGAAAATTTTGCAAATAAAAAGTAAATTTTTCCAGTTTTTTAGGCAAGCCCATAGAATGCTGAGAAAGGAAATTGTATCTGGCAAGTTAAAGTAGCCTGGACTGCTATTCTTTACTTCCCAACAACATACACCCACACAAACTTTGAACTGCATTGCATCCTAAATTCCTGCTGGCTGCATTTCCAAAGATTAAAATTATTTCTAATAAAAGAAGTCTTCAGCCAGCATTTCCCTCTGAATTTTGAAATAGATGGTGTGAACTGCAGTTACCAGTTTCCAAAATTAATGGATGAATCACAAGAAGACACACTTTATTCTTGTTTATAATTTGAAAATGTTGGCCCTTGTGTTTAGGAACTTCTTTTTTAAAACTTTCTTTTCATTATTCACAATTTCATTATTATAAATGTGGGAAAAGTTCCTAGTGGGAAAAGAATGCTTCAGACACACAGATCCCAAAGCCAACCAACCCCCGCACTGCAATTTTCCTATTGCTTCACATCTGGAATGTGTAACTAGCAAACTCACCCATAAAAGAATTATGGTTGAGCAAGATAAAAAGTTAGTATTTGATGAAGAGAGGCATTAGGTTGACCCTGATAAGGACATGATGGGTTTTTTTTCTTTGCATGAAGCCATATCTTTTTTCTTAAAGGAGAGGAAAAAAGAAAAGACATGCTAGGTTTTAGCCCAGCCCAGGAAGTTGAACCCTGTTAAGGAGAGCTCAGGCTAACACAGCTGGCTCATAATCAGGACTGACTGTACTCCACATTGTCTTGCACATATATCGAGTTTTTCTTCCTTTAAAAAATAATCTGTATGTTGCAGCTGGGATATGATTATGTTTTCAGTTTATAGTTCATAGCTCATACGTAGTGAAGACTGTAGTGAAGGGGTATTAGATTGGGGATTTTGATTTTATCTTCCATTAAACATAGTTATGAATTTCTGTCCTAGTACTTGGAGGGAGTAAAATAAGACCAAAATCAAAACAATATAGCTCACCTAAAATTATTATATGTTTCAAAATATGCTAAAATCAGCAGCATAAAAAATAACATATTTAATCTATCATTGACATAACTAAATTCAGTAAATGTATTTAATAGATGATTTTTTCCTTTTATAATTTCTAGTTGGACAGTGGAGAGTTATTATACTTATGGAAACGTTTGCAAACCTGATATGTCTGAAATCCTGTTTATAGATTTTGTGTGAATTGACAAAACATAGTTCATTACAAGTGTCTAAATGTGAGTTCATGTTTGCATCAGCTAAGCAAGAGTGTATCAAAGTTGAATCTAGAGTTGAACATTCACTTTTTGTATTCTCTAACTTATTTTATAGAAAACTGTCTGAGTTTATAAACATCTAACACAGGATGACCTAAGCCTGATTCAACAATGTTACAGTCTATGAAAAAGAAAAATAAAAAAAGAAGACCAAATTGATCCAATTTCCACTTCTCATGGTCAAAGTTATGGATGGAAAAATGACACAAAAATTCCATGAGTTAATAACCACCAAGTTTCATTTTTTCAAGGTTGATACTGCCAAGTAGATATTTGATTCTTGCCAAAGGTAAACTCCATCCTGCAGGAGCAAAGAAATGGAAGAACTACAGGCTAACAGACCAAGTAAAATGCATGCTGAAGAACTGTAGAACAGTAGGAAATTTTCACTGTGAACCCCTAAGAAAAATTTCTCAGGAAGTGGTGAGTCAGTAAATCCACAAAGACCTACTACATTTTGAAATAATAGGAACTGAGGAGGCATTAACTGTAGGTTTGCTTATATAAAACACTAATGTTGATTATATGAAAGAAATACAATCACGAAAAAGAAGACATGGATCAATATCAAGCCACTTAGAACACTGAGGGATACTGAGGCAAAGTGCCAGTACCTTAGTACTTCTGAAGATGAATAATTTTTTACAGATAAGTAAATTTTTACAGGTGAGCTACACAAAATACAAAATAATACACAGCTACAAAATAATCTTTCTATTAGCAGCTGCTGAATTTACATTAGTTATTTTGTTAAAAACTGGAATAATTCCTGACTACTTCAGCTTGAGGTCTAGCGTGTTCAGCTCAAGTCTTTCAGATGTGTGCAATGAAAGCATCATTCACAGAATAACCCTCAAGCAGGAATATGCTATCCTGAGATAGCATATTCCTCCCCCAGCGTGATCAGATCAGTATGAAGATTGATTGGACCATTCTGCTTGTGTGTTCACATTGCCAGTCTGTAAGAGAGCACTGTGAAAACTTAGAGCACATATGATTAATATATCAAATGCACACTGAAATTTGCTCATCATCTAAAGTTCAAACCATTGGTAGTTTAGTATAAAGATGTTCACAGCAAATTACTCCATTTTGGGAGGACATAGTATCTTTTTCAAAATAAATTGAATTGCCTAGCAACCTTCTAAAGAGATGCAATGTATTATATTAACCTGTCACTTCCTTTCAATAGCTCAGTTTCCAGATTTTTTTAATTTCATACAAATTCACTGTTGTACTTGATGTGGTTTTGGTGATGGTTTTTGGGGTTTTTTTTCCACTTAAACTGCACAGAGACAACTAAACCATCTAACAAGGACAATAAGCTTGGCCAAAATAGATGCCATTGCACCTATTGGTGTCTGAAATGATTGGATGTGAACAGGAATCTGTGAGTGGTACAAATTTCAAGTACTTTGAGTTCCATGCACTGAGTCTGACACTAAATATATCTATGAGCAAAATGGTAACAATAAAGGCATTTCCCTTTTCATCAGCTTTCCTCTTCACTACTTTCAGTCAGGTTGTTATCTTTTAGAAATCTGAAACTGGTTTGTGCTGACAAAGAGTTTGAAAGCCATTAATATTATGAGCTATGCTTACCTACCCACTGTACTGCAGAAAAGAGGTCAAACTTCTGAATCCTACAGAGGCTTGGCTTTCTCAGGTCAGCAGGAGCACGTGGTGTGGGGGCTGAAACATCAACTTCACCACTTCATTATGCTTTTGCAGTATGCCCAAATAAACAGGAAGTAAAAAACCCAAAGGAATGTAAATCCTAAAGTGTATGGTACTGTCTTTATGTTTGACAGCCCTTTCTTGGCTGGTAGAAATCAGCTGGGAAATTAGGGACTGGTCTCCAAGGATGGATCTAAATGTCTTAAGAACTACCTTGTGATGCTGGATAAAAAATCAAAGCTTGAAAATTTTGATCTATTTATTTTCAATTACGTTTTTAAAATTTAATTTTGCTGGGATTTTTAGTCTTTTATTACCTGCTATGGTGCAAGTTTCTACTGATAAGTCAGTAATGCCAACTAATTTTCATGATTTAAAGATGTGTAAAGTTTTGAAAGGAAAATTTTGCCTCAATTAGGAATAATCCCTTTGAAGAAGTTTTTTGGAAAAAGCCCTCTGCATAGAAAAAAATTGCTTATCTTCTCTGCAGCAGCAACAGCTTTGCTGTATTTTAAAATTACAAAAACACCCATAAACCACAGGCCCAACACCTGCTACTGGATTTTATTTGGAAATATAGCCATATGTTCACCATCCTTTTCTATGATTATTGTAGCAACAGCCACGTTTCCTCACTTTTGGTTGATCTTGATTCTGAGTTCAGGATACACAATGGCATTTCAGTCATTTGGGGGTAATTTTTGTGGTGATGAAGACACTGGAAGTGTTTAACATAAATTTGGTTTTTTACAGCAAATTTTGCTTCTACAAACCTCTAGTAAATACTGAACTTAATTAAGCCAATAGAACTTTGATGCCATGAATTGTTTTAAATTTTAGATTATTAAAAATTTATTAAAAAGTAAAGGCACCTATGCTTTATTTTCTGATGTGTGAGAGTAGTATGAAGCTCAAAAGTAAGATTGTGCTTTTTTAAATATGCAGATCTGTTATTAACTCATAACAATTGTTTCTGTGATTTACAAAGAATCAGATTTCTCGTATGTAGGCAAAATTTGAAATGGGGAGATATATACTTATTATTTCCTTTGTCTGTGAATTTAGTCAATGTCTGTGCTTTGTGGAAATCTGTATTCTGAATTTTAAATTTAAACAATAAGAATATTTTGATGTTGATTTTAGAAGAATGCGTTTCCTTACAATTCTTATTATCATTTAAAAAATTCGTTCTAGTCCTTGCAACAGAAGAGTGCAATAGTGACTAATTTAAGGCCTTTAAACCTTAGAGTTTTTCTGCATATACATTCCAATCTAAATAATTTTTGCATGAAACCCTCAGTGTTTTAATTTAAGGTTGAGGGGTCATTTAAATATCAGAATTAATTGTGAAAATCAAGCTGATGCAATCAGCCAGTTTTTTGAAAACTCTGAAAGTTGTCTGTCAGTCCCTAGGAGAAAGATTTCACCCGTGTAAGGATTAATTTGTTGTCATGGTCTCTGAGAAAGAAATATAAGGGGAAGGCAGAAAACAGAGTCCCATTTCTTTTTTCCATCCATCTTTAGATACATCAGTAGAATGTGGGCATCAATTTGATCTCTAAAATCTAAACTGGGTTCAGTAGAGTGCCCTGAAGTGGCGCTTTCAAAGAGGCAATAAAAGCAGCTGTTGAATCTCCTGTGTAAGTGAGGCAAAGTGCTGTCTCTAATCGTGTTAAGGCTGATTGAAGAACAGACGAGAATGTTACTTAACAGAAAGTTGTATTCAGGTTAGAGGAGATTAAACTATTTAAGGAAAAATATTGACACTCTTCTTGCTCTGTGTGGGGAACACCTGCAAAGTGAATCAGATTTCCATTAGGATGCTCTGTGTGCTGTAGTCTTTGTCATTAGCCTAATTAAATGATCCTCCTGAACTCACTGTGATCTTTTTCTTGCCTGTGCAAACTTTGATGCTGCCTTGGCTTAAATCCACATTTACATTTCAGTCTTAAAGGTCTTTTACAACCTGCATATTTCTATGGTTCTATGCCATCAATATGGACCTGGTGTGAGGTCAGGTGATAACATTCAGTTCCTGGAACAGAGGGACTGTCTCTTGTTCTTGCTTCACTTTTCTAACCACTTCAAGGCCCACTCAAAGCTCTCTACCACACCATTGTTCTCCTCCATTCACACCCTCCCCCCTGGCATTTTCTTCCATTTTAAATCCAGCTGCCATCTCACCCTGACTGCTGTTTCTCAGGTCTGCATCAGCCGTTTCCTTGAGCTGATGCAGTTTACTAGTCCACTAGCCTGTCAAGGAAAGAGATATTCTGAATTTTTCCTAGGGATGAGATCCAGAGATATGGGAAATCTTGATCAACAGGTAAGGTTACAGCTACCTCTATGATCATCTCTGAATCATCTCATCTAGCTAACCTTCAAGAGTTTTGTAGGAAATAAATGAAAGATTTTTTTTACTTTAAATTTGATATACATTGTGTTATATTATCTTTCATATGAAATTAAAGCAAGATTTCAATTTAAAACTGCTAACTAGAGCAAAGTCACAACATGTCTGTGATAAAATTTTATTTTTATTGAAGAAGCATTAATAGTTTGAAAGTGATGAATAACCATTTAATCTGTCCATTTATGCATATAATCTTGAAAATTTGGGGCCCTTATGTATGCTTTAGTACTTTCTGTAAATCTGGATAATCCTGTAGAATACAATTTATTGGAAGGATTCATGTTAGCAGGTTAATATGTAGTTTTTTTACTTGATTATGCTGTCCGTGGGCAAACGTGGTTGATCAGATTGTCACCAGTATAGCTTGTTAATACATGCATGTGTCTAATCAGTTTATAAGTGCTCTCTGGTATTAATAATTTCTTTGTTCTTAATTTACGTCCCTTAAATTCTTTCCTTTATGGCTCCTTCAGCAGTACTGAGGACAGACATAGCAAATACAAAGTTGATGCTTATTTATAAAGAATTTGCCCTATCCCTTCTGCTTGCCCCTTGAAACTTCTCGCTTATGACCTCAACATTTCACTCAGTCAAGTCCTATAAAATTCTCTTTGTGGGAAGTGCTTTTTATGAGAGAATATAGTGTCATTTTCCTTGGGTTTTGGCCATTGTCTTCACAATTGCTGTGGTAGATTTGGTTGCACAGATGTTGCATTTTGAGCTGAAAATTTTTCATGGCAGCTATGAAAGGCTGCCTTAATCACAACAGGCTTCCTCAGCTGTCCCTTGGCTGTGACCTATGACATCTTCACTCCCTTACTTCTAAACCCATTTCCTAATAGAACCCAGCAGATCTTGTCTATGATAAATTGCTGTTCTGGGTTGCAGCTGGAGATCTCATCACATGTGCAGTGTATTCTGGGCTTATTCATTAATCCAAAATAGTGGCCACAGGCAAATCCCTACCTGCACCCTTCAAGTTTTACAGTTTAGTTGTGATGAAAACTGGCCTAGTAAAATTGGCTATGAGTAGGATCTGTCTTCACACCTCTGCCTGTAAGCAGTGTGTGACTGTACTGAAGGGGGATGTCATTAGGTAATCTGTAGCTACATACTTACACAGAAGTACACAGAGTATGGGATGATTATGAATGCAGAATCCTAAATGCATGTTGCTCAGATTCCTTGACTTTAACATTTGTATCATTTTACCTCCAAATAAGCCATTGTGTTTAAAGCTGAAAACTGCAGCCTCTTTGTGTGTTGTACATAGTCAGCTGTCTCTTCTGTATTTTAAATGATTGTGTGCTGATCTTCTGGGCTGAAGAAGTGTCAAATCCATCTTGACATGCAAAGCGATAGAGTGAATATTTATGTCACAGAGGATGATTCTTTTTCCTTGTCAAGGGCTTTACTAGTCAGTAAAAGATGGTCATGAATACAAGGTGGTGTTTTTGACCATGCTTTGACTGCCATAAGCATTGCTTGGGGTCAATTCTAAACCAGAGTTTCCCATGAAGATGTTGTTGAGGCAGGGCAAAGCCACCTCTAGGAAAATCAGCAGCAATGTTTGAGCTGGAGCTGGTGAGTTGCTCCCACAAGCCCTGGAGCTGTGATTTGGCCAGTCCCAAAACGTGGTTGACACCCAGAGATCAAAACATTAGACATCATACTGAAAGGATTAACATACAGAGTTTGGATAAAGGTTTTAGAGGAAATAAAAGTCAGAAATTTCATGACAGAGCAGATACATTTCTCAATAATACTCTTATTAATATTTTCAAATACAAACAAAAATTAGTCAGTAGGTTAGATTTTCTTGTCAAGACTTCCTCCAGCATTTTGATGTATTATGAAAAGTTCTAAGGAAAAATCACTTTTTTAGTACTCGGCCATCAGCAAAATTTTTTCTGTCCAGAAATACAAAATTAATGTAATATGTTTCTGAAAGTGACAAGGAACAGTCTTCTGGGTATTTATAGCTGGTGATAATATTGATTTATCTGAGAATGTAGTGCAAATGTTTGTTGTTTGTTGTTCACTCTTCAAGATGCAAGAAAACCCCTGCACCTGTGGATTTAGTGGTGCATGAGGTCATAAACTGCATACTCCTTGGGTCATGAAATTGGCAATTTATACATAAGATCCTAATATCCATCGGACACCAATGGTGTGAAACTTTTCTGGAGTTTTAGTCTAAGCAAGTTTTCTGTGTTTCACAGGTTTTATTTTCTCTTGTTGCTCAAGTCTAGGACTGCAGCACAAGAGAAGTCAGCCTCTATACAGTATGTACACACTGTTGAGGCCTCAGCACCTTGCAGGATTAAGCTCTGTCTGAAAAGCTGTTTGTCTGCTCTAGTTTGATAGAACAAATTATAGTAAGAGTACTTAAACTGTCTCCAAGCTACTCTAGTAATATAAGCAAAATACAGAAATATTAAATATAATAGTAAATCAGATCACTTTCTGATTTTGTTTTTTTTAATAAATAATTACAGAAACAATAATTACTTTTTATTATTAAGCTGGATTAAAATGAAAGTTTCTAAGTAATTTTAGTGAGAGACTGCTCAAAAATATTTAAACTTTTAAAAAATGCCAATGCTCACAGCAAAATCACTCACAGATTTTTTTTAAACATATCTTTGTCCTTGGTTAGGCTCCTGAAAATGTGAGGTCTGATTTCATCTTTTCACTTGATTTCTCCACTGGAAGTGAAGAGAGCTGAATTAAATGTGAACAGGAGGTAGTAACCATGCTATTTATTTAGTGGTTTTGAGGATTCTTGAGAAATGTGCTTACTATGCTTCCAGTTTTGTTCATGTTCATCTCTTGATCTACGAGTGAATTAGGACATTAATACACTCAAAAATATGATGGAAGAGTCACAGAAGAGACTCTGGTGGCTGGCATAAAGTGTGATGATTTTATCTTCAATTTTTAAGTGTCCTGCTGATATTCAGACTGATGATGTACAAACATTCTGCTCTTCTTCGCTGCATTGAAACAGGGGAGAGTAAGTAGTCTACAATAAACATTTTCATTAAATTATGCAAAGGCAGAATAGAATCTTTATAGCTAAACATCTGTTTATACAGTACACTAACACAATATTTAGCTATATGATCACATGGACAGCTGTGGCTGTCAGAAGAAGCCCTTGACTATCTATTTCTCTATTTTGCTGCATAGTAAGTTCTTTCAGCTCAATTTTTTGCATTAATGCTTATTTTATTGTTCTGAGTGAGTGAGGCTGGCATAAAGTACTGGAATATAATAATAAACTCATGGATACTGAGTTATTTCAGTTGTTCAGCTACTTACAAAAGCTATCAATACTGTACTGCAAAACAAAGACAGAAATTTTAAATCTCTGTGATTCTGATTGAACAAAACACTTGAACGCACAATCACATTTCTATGTGAGGAAGTCCCAAGGTAATGTTACCCACAGGATACAGCTGCTCCTCTGACTTCCCTTGAGATGAGAGAATGCTGGAATATGGTGAAGGCTTCCAATCTCTGAATTTCTGCCTTACTACAACAATGGACACATGTATAAACTAGAACAAGAAAATTCTTTGAATTCAGATAGCCAAAAACTTCAAAATGTGTCAAAACCCATATATTATATTGCCTGCCCGTTGTGTCATTCCTGGGAGAGGTATAACTCTGGGAAACTTAAAATCACGTACTGATTTGAATAATAACACTCAAGGGTTTTCCCCTGTGCTACTAGAAAGTCTTCTTTCCACTGATTTTAGCTGTGCTCACTTCACCAACTTATCATTCCAGTGACAGGCCAGCCCAGTATATCTAGAAGAAAATGTGCTGTGTGCTGTAACTATAAATGGTAAACAAATCAGCCGAAACTCCATACCATGTGTAAATGAAAATATTCACGTGTCTGCAGAACCAGGATCAAGAAAATTTGTGAAGTATATCGTTAAAGCTATTCCTGAAATATGATCTATACTGGAAGCCGCAGTATATTTTGAGTTTCAAATTCTTCCTCCAGCATTCCTCTGAAATAATCACAAGGAAATGAAGCAGCAATCAATAACTATGAATATCAGTTGCTGTGGGATGTACCACGTTCTATGCATGCTTTTATAAGAACATCTGAAGAATAGGTATAGATTATACATTTTTGTGGTTTCTTCTAAGACTCCTGTTCACTGTGAACTGGAATTTAGCAGTTCTTCACATGGCCTCAATGTGCTTGCACCTGGAGTGCTTGAAGAGCTTAGATGTTAATTGACCAAGATGATATTTAAAATATAAATAGACATAAATGCAAAATGGTTTCTAAAGTTTTATAAAGTGTATGATAGGCACAGTTTGCTTTGCCTCAGTGTTATAATGTGTGATACCAAATTACAGTGGAGCGTGCTATTTTGGAAAATAGATATAGATAGGTGTAGAGTGGACTGGTCTGAAGTCTGGGCATAATACTGTAAGTCTTTTCACTCAGTTGACTTTTTCACTTGATTATTAGGATCTTTACAACTTCAGAGTATACCCTACAACTGGGAAAGTTTGCTTTGCTAACAGTAATCTGGATCTGCTGTCATAGAAAAGCCACACTCATATTAGTCCAAAGTTCAAAATAAGCTCTGGCCCACATGTAAAAATTGCTTGTATAGTTTTGAAATAAATTAATGCAAATTGGGATCTTGGAGTTGTTACTTTTTTTCTTGCACCTGTGAAATACCATTCTGATTTTAAATTTATTGCCTCTGAACTGTGTCACATGTTAGATGAAGGAGAGATTTAGACATGGTTGGTGCAGTTGTAAATTAATGTGTCATACAATCTGTGTGACTAGAGGTTAGTAACGCTCATTAATTTTCCTTCAAAATTTCATCTTTTAATGCAGGAAATCTGGTTTGACTTCAGATTTTGTTTGTATCTAGTAGCACTTAATCCTCTAGATTAAGTTTTTGGGGATTTGCTTGTTTTTTTTTCTTTCTTTTTTATATGGTTTGCTATGTAATTGATGTTGTTAAAGGCAAAACTTCTGTTACACCTACCAGTTTCTCCTCTAGGTTGGCAGCATTGTAAATTTTTAAATAGAATTACAGACAGTGTCATGATAAGTTTTAATGTGACAATGAAGTGAGAGCATTGATCTTATGTAATTTGAGTCAGAAAAATCTGAACAGGTAAACTATTTGTAACTTCTTACAGCTGAATAGGAACATAAGTAATATTAGTAACAGAAAAAAGGCCATCTGGTCCAGCTTGCCTGAGTTTGTTTGCCTGGTTGATCTTAATCTCAACCACCTGCTTTTCCACTGAGCTCTACTTCACCAGCCCTATCTAATTCCAGAAACAAATGTATCTGTCTCTTGTACACCTTTATAAATCTTTCCTTATAACTTTGAATATTCAGACCTTATGTGGTCTTATGGCACAGAAGATCCACAAAGTCTCAGAAGAGATCAGAGCTGGTAGGTTCTGTATGCTCAATAAATACACAGAAAGAAGTGCTCCTGATCTAAGGGTTTGTAATCCAGTTTCAGAGGAAATATGTGGATGATTAGAAGCCTATTGAAATAGAATTAGATGAACATCTATGTGATGATATGATTGCCCTAGCCAGTTGCGAAATGCAGATGTTTGTTTTGCTTTTAGGTTTGGGAACAGTCACCTATACTATTTATAATCTGTACTGACATTCTGCCAAAACATTTATTATTATTATATCCAAATTTTATTAAGACAATACTGTCTTCCTTGCAGTGTTGGTGGGGGAATAGTTAGAGTATTTAGTGCTCTTAAATGTCAGTTCTTTTTTTGGCAAGTAGCAAAGGAAGTAAACAGGCCCATGAAGTAAAATTTTCTTTCTATAAACTGAAGAACAAAGAAATTTACTATTCTGACCATGTCTTTCAATTCCTGCTCGCTTTATCAGACATGCTTCTTCTCTGTGGCAGTGGTTAAATAATTGGGAATGTTACTGAAGTGAGATTAAAATTATTTAAACAATCACTGAAAGTTTTGATCTGTTTCTGAAAGATCACGTCTATTTTTATATACTTAAAGTTCTTTATAAACATATGTGAATTTACTGTTCTGATGTATTTCAGCAACCCTGTCTACGTTAGGTTTGCTTGTGTTTCTACAATGTCCTCCTTTTTTTTTTTATTATTATTATTATTCTTTTCCCCTGCTTTTCTCTGGAGGTAAAATAAGGAGGGTTCCTGTGCTAGAGCTGCTGTCTTAGTTGCTGTGACATTGGAACCTGCCAGTTTTTCTGATTTGATTATCTAAGTCCTGATTCCCTAGTATAAGCTCCTAGCAATTCCTCTGGAGTTTTGGCTAAAGAATATTCTTGACCTGGAGTGGCTGTGCTCTGCTTCCCTCTGGCCACTGTTTTGCTGCCGCTGAGTATCTCTTGGCTGGGAAGTTGCTGGGGTCTTCTATCAAAAACTAATTTAGTGGTGAGATGAATATGGGGTAGCCCTTTAACTTAAAAGGTTTAAAAGCTCCCATGCTGGGTATAGAGAAAATGGGTACTGTGGTGCATATAAAGTATCCTGTGAAATTATACATAAATGCTAACTGTTCAATATGTCTCAACACACTGTAAAACTTTGTACTTACAAGTATGTTTTCAATAAAAAAATCAACACTTTTCAGATAAAGAGAAAGATTCTCTTTTCCCCTCTCCTCCCCTGCTAATAGTAGGTGGAGATTGGCTGTGGAGTAATAGGACTTTTTTGGTAGACTAGAGTTGAGCTTGGCTCAATCTTCCTAAAAAAGCTAACAGCACACTTGTTTTGGGTCAGTTCTTTTGTCTAGCAATGGATTTTAACCACAGATCTCAAAGCAGCAAAAAACCCTTCTATTTTTATATTGAAAATTGAATACACTACCCTTGCCAGATAGTAATCACACTATATAGAACAGACAGATCTGTTTCCTATATACAGTTTTAGTGGTTGAGGTAAGCCTGCAGTCTGGTATCCTGCACTTCATAGCTTTAATGCTGACTTTTGTGTGATTGGAAAGTACGAAGTAAAACAGTTGCATCCTGCGTTGAGCTTTCAGTCTAAGCTTGTTCTGTAGCTTAGACCAAACAGATAAAGGATAAAAAATGAATTCATTTACAGTGGGATATGTAAAAATGTCATAATTGATCAGCTAAAAATATTTTTTTTCCATGCTTGCTCTTTTTTGTCTCTGAAATCCTTTCCTTTCTGTTAGCTCTGGTACTAATTATCCAGCCACTGTCTATTGGCCTTTAAAGTCAGAAAATGCAACATCATTCAGGAGACATGTGGCTGCCAAACCCAGTGAGCATGTAGGAGGAGTGCCTTTACAGGTCAAGTGCTATAGCTGCTTTTTGACAAATCAGTCTGAATTAGCATCGTAGGAGTCTGTTGGTATTCCTGCTCCCCCGCACCTCCGGCTTCATCCCAAAGCTGCTGGTGTTGCCAGCCATTGTTTTGCACTCCCAGACCTCCAATCTGTTTCAGCACTTGCTGGTAGTGCAGGAGCACCTTCAGCTCTCCAAACTTATTACCAGAACTTACGGCACATGTTGAAATGAACTCCGTACCTCAAACTCAGCTGCATGTGGCTTCAGCTATCTTCAGCTAGTAATCATTTATCAATATTTTGATGAGAGAGGAAGTATAATATAAAGTTACTCCTCTGAGTGATATCTGGATACTGATACTCCTCCTCTGATATTTGGAGTTCCAGAGTTAGCAATAGTAGCAAGGGGCACCCACGTAAAAGGCTTTCTTAAAGACTGTTTCAAATGCCAGCATGCTGCCAGTATCTGTATCCCTGTGGTTGGCTACAAAATGAAGACCTATTTGTGTAGTCCTGATTTAGGCTTACACCTCTTCCTTGCTGAGGAGACAGGACAGGGCATGTTGGGAAACAAAACCTTGAGGATGACATTGTGGTGCTGGAGGCATCCTCTAGATAATCCCAGCTGACACACTTAGGGGCGCGCTCTGCGAAGTAGATCCCAGCTCGATGGAGTATGGAGGCAAACTTGTACCTTTGTTCTTCACATTTTAATTGAGGCTGCCTGCTTTGACAATTGACTGTGTTGTGCTCTCTTTATCTAAGTCTAAATGGCTTCCATGTCTTTTTTGTTAGAATAATAAATGAAAAGGCTGTTAAAGTTTTAGCATGCCTAATAGTGTCCAGAGCATCCATAACAGATGCAGCCCTAGATAATTACTTGATGGACACAGAGGATCTATGGTCAACTATATGCTCTTAGGAATGGGAGCATAAAATAAGTACTGACAACACTGGTCCAATTGTAATTTGTGGAAGTGCAGGTCTCTTTTAGCACACATCACATATGCTACAAATGAACTGGATGGCTACCAAACACAATGGAACTACCACTATTTAATAAAAAAAAGGCTTTCCCAATATCTCTGTAAATTTCTACAGATTTTTTTGCAAGTCTAGTTTTTATCTCCACACATCTATCACTCAGAAAGTTGGCTTAATAAGTCATTTAAAACACTTTGTAAGAGAAAACTGGAGAGCCAATTCCTCTTTTATACCAGAATAAACTGACTTATTGGTGTTAATTCTTATTGTTTGAAAAACAGTAAGAAAATCCTTACTAGTAAAAAAATCCTTACTAGTTTGAAAAAAATGACCAACCAAATAAATGAATGCAACAATCCTGCCTAAAAGGTAAAAGATACATGAAGGACCCATGGATATTTCCTTTGAAAAAGTATGTTTATCTTTATGCTTTTAGGTTAGAAGACTTGAAATCATTCCAGTTCGGTCCTCAATTTTTTTTTTTCCTTTTGTTCACCCTTGTGTGTGTATTTCCCTAGCATTTTTGAATGTATTGTTTTGAGGGGCAAAAGAAGTAAGACTAATGTGCCTGAGTTTCTATCAGTTATTGTTTTCTACCTAATATCCTCCAGCTTTATGTTGCTTTAACGTATGCACATTCAGAGGTTTGAACATTGTGGGAAAAGGTTTCACTGGTATCCATTCTTGCCATTAAAGTGCTTCCCTTCTGAATATTGCCTGCCAAAGTATGTGGTATCCTGCAGAGCAAGAGGATGAGGACATAGATTGCAATGAAGCTGAACAGTTTGCACTTCCTAACAGTGACACCAGACATCAATCTTTTGTAAAGACAGCCTAGAATACAGGAGAAGGAGAACTCTCACCCACACTCCCCCACACAAAAAAACAAAAGGAGAATTATCTTCTCTTTTTTTTCCCCATTTCATTTCAGCAATTTCCTTCTAAGATCCTCCAAGATGAATATGTTCTCAAATTGCACAAGCTGACATTTCAGTGGCTGGGACTCTTTTGGGGAAAGAAAGAAAAAATAAATGGAAAGTATTGAAGTAAAAATTGGTTTTTAAGTTTTTTGAGGTACCTTTTTCTCCTTTTAAGATTTTGTTTAATTTGGTCTCAGCTCTCTTTTTATCATCAGGCTAGTGAATACAGTGCTAATTTTGTCACAGTTAATGCATTTCACACGTTTATACCACAATTTGACCTCAGTATTCAGTAACACTAAGTTATAATATACAGGTTGGCAAGTGCTCAGAGCTAAAGACTGCCATTGCTGTAATTGGCCATACTGGGAGAAGCTTGAGTCGAGTCTGCAGCTTGTATAAAGAGCACAGATCTATAGAAGTCCTTTCGAACCAGCTGCTGCGGATCTTCTTTACACAGAAATTTGTTACAGGTTTTATTTTAATATATAAATGTAGCCTAACCAACACGATGATTTAGAGTTGTGAAATTAATGAGCCGTATTCTCCTCTCTGTAGTAAAAAAGGTGCAGAAAGAGTGAAGTGCTGCAAAAAGTTTCTACATCAATGAGTTTCTGAAGTTAAAATATGGTGTGTCACTCAGGAGGCTGTGAGGTGTAAGGTGGATAAGCCTTGCTACAACCAGGAGGAACCTTCACTAAAGAGAGGGTATTTGAAAAAAACTTGAGGCCAGTATTTCTGGAAAATGCTTGAAGGACTTGGGTCACAAAGAAGATTTTATGCTACGGTCTGATCATCCTTGAAACTGTCATGGCACCATTTAAATTTCTTTTTTAACCAAATCAGAGCTGCTTTAACACTTTTACACGTAAATATTCTGTTATGAAATCCTTAACTGGAAAAAAGAATACCTAAATCAAGCCTTATACACATGTGGNAACAAAGAAGATTTTATGCTATGGTCTGGTCATCCTTGAAACTGCCATGGCACCATTTAAATTTTTTTTTAACCAAATCAGAGCTGTTTTAACACTTTTACACATAAATAATCTGTTATGAAATCCTTAACTGGAAAAAAGAATACCTAAATCAAGCCTTATACACATGTGAAAGAGACAAGTGAAAGTGCAACAGCTGCTGCCATCATGGTTCCTGATGGTCCTATCTTTGTTACAGAGATTGTCCAGAGCTCAGGGAAACAAAGCTTTGACCAGCTGCAGAGCTGCTCCAGACAACCAGAGCACTTGAAAATTGGCCTTAGGAAGGTGTGAGAAACAGGCTGGTCAGGCAAGTTGCTGTAGCAGAATTTTTGTGACAGACCTACTGTGGACTGAAAGACTTGGCAGATGTTCCACTATTTTCAGAGTTAGCTTATATACACAGTATATAAAACTTCATCCCGTCTGTAATTTTCGTCATTTTTTAAATTTTTCCTATTTGTCTTTGTGGAAGTGTCCAAATCCAACAACTGCATGCTAAAATTGCTTTGAATCATTTATCCTTTCAGTATCTTTTCGCACAAAGGAATGCATGTTCATTTTCTGTTAGAACTATGACTGAAGTCAGAGACTGAATCACTGTTGTCTTTGAATCTTACCTGATAACCTTTATTCCTTTGTGACTTTCCATGCTGTATGTGGAAACAGACTGTTCAGTTCCTAGAAACTGTATGAAAAGCTCACAGGTCATGAGTTAACACTGTTCTAATGTAATAATTCTGACTCTGGTTTACATGGATATTACAATATAACAATGCTGCATGAAATTTGACTCATGCAGCTTAGTTTCCAGGAGAACTGCTCCTACTAGAAGAGGCTGAATCTTTGAGTATGCTGTGGCTTTTCCTAGCCTTTCTATTGATGTTCCATGCTTATGAGGACGCCAGGAAATAACATAAGGCACGTATGGGTTGAGAGGACCATTATTTTTGACCTGGCCAGCCTCTGCTTTCCTAACCACATGATATCTTAAATATTTTACAGATTCAGAAGTGTATCTGAGTATAATTCACAGTCCCCTGGATTCTTGCTAGAAGGGGGTAGGATCTGGCCTGTTGTTTATTCTGGGTAGCATGTGTAGTATTTTGGCTTATCTTGATTCTTCCCACGTTTCCCTAGACCATTCTGCATCTTAAGTTTTGCAGATCTTATTGTGGATTTTTTTGTGTGGGAGCAGATTTGTGTTTTCAACTGGTATGGCAGCTGATCAAGCGGGAGGTTTTGGCTTGTGCACACATTCTGGAGGCAGGTTTTGTAAAAGGTTGATCCAATTTTTGGCTTACAAACCATGGGAGTGTATACCACATATTACTTGATTACAAGTTAGCCCACTCACTAAATAGTTTGTTGACCACATAGAGTAACATAAGAAGAAGGCTGAAAAACAGAGATAATCCTGACTAAAGCTCAGAAAGAGCACATCTCACATCACAGAAGGATCAGATGCTGAACACCAAGTGAGATTTACTAATTCAGCTGCTGAATTGTGATTATATAGACCACAGGGTGTCTCTTGGTAGCATAATTTTTCTTTTGATACTGGCTTCGTGACATGCTATATGATTGTCTATCCTGGCATTATCTGGGTAGCACAATGTGTATTTCATTGCAAAATGACCAAGGAGGACTAGATAATACTGAGGCTGAAAGGACGTTTCTGAGTTGTTCTCCTTTTCCTGACACACCAACTTGATGAGAAATGGCTAATATTTTAAACAGTGGTGGAACTTCTACTTCCTAAAGGCTGAGAACTGATCTGGGTCAGGTACATAACCAGATAGGTGCTTCTCAAGAAAAGTGAGAAGAAGAGAAAGGTTAAGGAAATTGTTTAAAGGTCTATAGTAAATCAAATCTAGTTCACCACTTGAACTCAGATCTCCTTACAGCCAGTCTTTTGATTTACGAATGTGATTATCTTGAGACTACAAACTGCTGAAACTCACTGTAGCCAAGGCCACAATTTAAGAAAAATGTGTCTTATTAAAAAAAACAAAACAAGTAAAACAAACCAAAAAAGTGTACATTTCCCTGTATACATGCTTCTTAGTGTGTGGTATATAACAGAGCCTTCCAGATAAATTCCTTGGATCTAGTCCTGTTCTCATTAAACCCACACAGCTCTGTGCTAACACTAACGTAACCGAGGAAAGAATTTTTCCTATAAGAATTATATTTCTACTAAGCAGGAAGCAGAGCCTTTTGGCAAATCACCTATCCTGCAACTCTGCCTGAACAACACTAAAACAAAAAACATAAAGTGAAATTGGCTCAGAAGAGTCACAAAATAGGGGCTACACCATAATAGACTGAACAGGAGAGTTGCACACAGTTCATATCTATTTCTGTTGTGAAGATGATAGCTAATCTGTTAGATTTCTGCTTTTATGTGATGTGAATCCCAAATAGGTCCCAAAATACATTTTTTTTTAGCCAACTTTTATTAAAATAATCTGGTAATTGTCCTTTTCAGTAACAAAATTTAAGTGCTACTCTATCTTAGAGGTTGCTCATCCAATGCAAACAGGGAATGAGATTCTGTGAAAAAAGCTCTGCATGAGAAGGGATTTATTCAAATTCTTAAAAAGCATCAATAGTACACTAAATTGGGAAGAGCCGTTGACTTCCTTGAAGGCAGAGGCTCTGCAGAGAGACAGCGTCAAAATAAAGGTCTGGGCGATCACCAGCTACAGGAAGTTTAACAAAAACAAGTGCTGGATTCTATATCTAGACCAGGACAACCTTGGATGTACAGACAAGGTGGTAAATGAGATGCAAATGAGGTGCTGGAGAGCAGTGCCAAGGAAAGGGACCTGGGGTCCTGGTCATTGTCAGGCTGAACAAGAGACAGCAGTGCCTTGGCAGCCAGGAGGGCCAGCCCTGTCCTGGGGGCATCAGGGACAGCCTGGCCAGCCAGGCAAGGGAGGGGATTGTCCTGCTCTGCTCTGGGCTGGGGTGCCACAATGTAAGAAAGGTATTAAATTGTTAGAGAGTGTCCAAAGGATGACAACAAAGATAGTGAAGGGCCTTGAGGGGAAACCGTATCAGGAGCAGCTGAAGTCATTTGGTCTGTTCAGCCTGGAGGAGACAGAGGGGAGATCTCATTGCAGTTACACCTTCCTCATGAGGAGAAGTGGAGAGGCAGACACTGATCTCTTCTTTTTGGTGACCAGTCATGCAGCTGCATCAGGGAAGGTTTCGGTTGGATATCAGGAAAAGGTTCTTCACCCAGAGGGTGGCCAGGCACTGGGACAGGCTCCCCAGGAAAGTGGTCACAGCCCTGAGTCTGGCAGAGTTCAAGAAGTGTTTCTGCAATGTACTCAGACACACTGAGTGATTCTTGGTGCTGTCCTGTTCTGGGCCGGGAGTTGGACTTGATAATCCTTGTGGGTCCCTTCCAACTCAGCATGTTCTACGGTTCTATGATCTTATGAACGGATCAGTTAGAAGAAGGTAGAAAGGCAGTGAGTGATCAAACAGTTGTTTGTTTTGGTTTTTTTTTGTGACTCAGAAAATGTCATAGTTTAGCAGATAAATTATTTAAATGCTATGTATTTTCCTCTCTTTTATCTTTGTAGGTAGGGTTGAAATGCATAGCAAATGAGTGGCTGACATTTCTACCTTCCAGGCCATTTTTCTTTCCTCCATCATCCTGGGGTTTCTACTAATTCTGACTAGAGAGAAACAGACCCAGGAGATGGTCCCTTTTTGATTGCTTGTAGGTGAACGCAGCACAGAGTACCTGCCTCTGAAGCCCTGTGGGTAACATCTGCTTTAGGAACCAACAATTCCACACTGGAGTCAGCTGGGACCATGCTATCTTCCAAAAGATGGCTAGCATAGCAAAACTGAAGGCTCTGTTCAAATTTAAGTGGGTGCTGAAGGGAAACTTTCGCCTGTTCTCCTAGCCACAGTCACTGTTGACTGTGAGAGAATGTAAACTTTACATGACTCGTCCTCTGTATTTGTTTTCCATATTACTTAAGATCCAGGTTTTATAAAGCTTGTATGCATATTTTAATTAAAAGTTAATCTCTAATATTTTTTATTTATTCAAAATTCATGAGATATTTACCATTTCACTGATTCTGAGGATTTCATAAAATGGCTGTTTTCATTAAAATAACTCCTTTAAATGACTATAGGGTTGTTTTGTTTTTTTTGGCAAAGATGTTTTCTCTTGTTGTTAATCAAAATGTATTGGGCTATGGAAATCACTTTTTGGAAATTACCAAAATGAACTACAAAAAATTTCATTTTGACACCTCTGTATTATGTATTCTTCAAGAGGAATCTTGTGTGCACAATGAATGTTTCCTACTCATAAAAAAGAAATACTTCAGAAGTAGTGAAATATGGCACAGGCATTGGATCTGTCTTAGGGATTCATAGAAAGGAACTTGATTAGTAATGAAAAATTATTTTTAAATAAAAAAATTAAGCCCGAGTAAAATCACTGGTCACCTTACCAATATGATTTTGAAAGTTTGGGAAACATTACATTTTATGAATTAATTAGGAGGAGAAAGGAAGGAAGAAGTACAAAAGAAGAATAACATCAAGAATCTTTCTTCATTTTGAAAAATATATAAAAGAACATATATGGGACTGCTATAAAAACCCTGGCTCCAGCTTCTTGTCAGCCAGTGCTTCATTCTTGTTACAAGGCTACTAGTAAGTTGCCTCGAAACCTTTGCTTCTTTAGGCCAGTTCCCTCAGCTTCTCATTTTCTTTCTTCTAATATCATAATTTATACATTTAACTAATGCTAAAATGGCAAATCTTCATTTTCTTTTGGAATAAGTTGTAGGATCCAAATCTCTCAGCGGCTTGGAGCCCACTGATTTTAGCAAGTGCAGGTCTGATTCTGAGATGATGTCACAGAGACCTAAAGAGCTAGAATGAAAACTGAGGGCCAAATCATAACCTGTCCTTCATTCAGCAAATTCTGTGTAGCACTAATTTTCCTTCGTCACCTAGCCACAAGGCCTCATTTATTCTCTGTTGGGATTACATGCTGATTCTCTAAATTGGGTGATGGATGTAAATATTAATTGACTCAGTAGATGGTGGTAATAATAGTAATAATAGTTATATTAGTAATAATAGTAATAGTGTTACTATAATAATAAAAGTAATAACAACAACAGCAACAGTAATAAATTCAATAATTATTAACACCAGTACCAATATGCAGTTGCCCTGTTGTTCCCCATGTGAGAATAGCTCAGGTCTCCATCCATTAACAGGAAACTGGGGAAAGCCACAGCAGGAAAGGAGGCCCTTGCTGTGCTGGGTTATAACTTGTATGAGTTTCCTCACAACTACACAAAAAGGAAATGCTACCTTTATCTTCATTTAGAGGTAGTTCTTCATAATAGCAGCAGATGTAGTGGTTTTCCGAGACCCAACTGAGTCTCAGGAACTTAAAGCTGATCCTGCTGTGAGCAGGAGGTTGGACTAGAGACCTTTGTTGGTTCTCTCCTTCTTGAATTACCCTATGATTCCATGAGGTTCACTCTCCTCAATCAAAAATAGGGGGTTTATGTATAAGTGTATTGAAGTTATCTATTCTTCAAATTGTATTTAAAGAATATCACGTTTGAATTATGAAGCATCAAAAATTCCATTAGAGCATTGTCTCAGTGGCTTCTCCAATTCCATCGCCTACTTTTTTCCTGTGGCTTCACAGTAGATTTGATAATTTTATAAATGCAGTAATACTTCCTGTTTTCTGCATAATTTTTTTTTAATCTGTGTTGGAATTGGCTCAGCCTTGCTTTCTTTTTTGGTCATTATGTAATAATACATATGAGAAAGTCTGTGTGTGAGAGTCTTTTATAATTTTATCCTCATTCAAATAATTTTTCTCATTTTCTTTCAAGTTATCATCATTAGAAATGAAAAAGTGAAACCACAAGTCTTCTGCAGACACATGCAATTTCATTTCTCTTGTGGGCAGTTGGTGAGCAGTCAGCTTTACTCCATGAAGAATGCTTGGTCTGTTTCTTAGATTTGAGAAATGTCTTTTTGGCATTATGGTTGCAATATTTTTAATGTACTAATGTTTACAGACTGAGTTTTGGGGTGATCTATTTCAGCCATTCATATTATTCTTCTGCTTCAAATAAAAAGTTCTTGATTATCAGTTTCTTCAGATTAATTTTTAGTACAATTTTTTTTTTCAATTGAGTCTGCCTATTTCTCAAAGGAATTTTACATAGTCTGTGTCATTGGTGTCATCAACAATAGGATTAAGGAGCAGGATTTAATTTACTTACCTATAACAGAAGTAAGAAATAGCTGTAGCAGTTGAATTACTTGTGGAAGAATTGTTTGTTTATCTCCTCAATATTCCTGTGGTTCATTTTTGAATGACAGATCATTTAAGCTGGCTCACACATCTGATTAACTAACATTTTACCAATGTTTGGTTACCTTATTCCTTATACTTGTTAGTGTAAGAGACAGTTTAACTGAAAAATGAATCCTAATAAAATGCCTTTTTAGTAATTCATTTTGAAAACCATTTGACCTTAACTACAATGAAAGTAGACTGTAAAAATCATCATAGATTCCCTTCCTTGAACTTTTCATAATGCTGAAAAATGACTGAGGGAAAGAAGAAAGATCCAGTTACTGTACCCTGTTTGCACAGCTGTACTTCATTGAGTGGAGGCTTGTGTTACACACAGTTTGTGATAGGAAGTAAATGCTTTTAAAACAACTAAGAAGACAAGTCTTTAACCTCCACCTTTTCAGATGCTTTTTTCACTCATTTAGCTTCTGTCGAGGTCTTGAGAAACACTTCAAACACAAATTATTATTGAATACTGAAGCTCACCTGAATAATTCATTTCCTAGTGTGTTTTTTAGGCAGAGATGCATTGAGATGATTTTGGTTGGTTGGTTTTTTGGGTTTCTTTTTGAGAGACATTACTAATTATTGATATAGTGAACACTTGTTCCTTCAGGAACAAACTCATTTAAAGAAGAAAGAATTCTTAGACTCAGTGTTAAGTGTTTTTTGATAGTTGAAACTACAGATTTATTTCATCAATTTTAAGTAATTTTAAGGCCTTAGAGGTAATTTAAAAATGATTTTGTGATGTTAATAAGCAAATTGTCAAAATTAATTACATTTAAAAGTCCCAGTTGCTAGTGTACAAGACTGCTACCTTCTGTTACAATACTGTCTAGTCTCCTAAATGGTAAAGGTACCTTCAGATTCATTAAGAGGATTTTTTTTGCCTTACTTTACATTGGAAGTACATGTTAATCACCAGACTTAAATGTTTGATGTAAACTTGGGTGCAAATAATTACAGGACTTTAGACAGCCATTATAAAATCGTTTTCTGAATGTGATTCATATCTGCCAAAGGCTCTTTAATGGCTCCGGTGAAACAAGGTCAGTGGCAATGGGAGTGTGCAGCTGGCAGCCAGCCAGGCAACTTTTAATTTCTGTAATTAGCTGAGGCTTTGTGTATACATCATCCCTTGAAATACATGAGACTTTAAATTAAGGATTGTGATAAATAGACATTATTTGGGCTGCACTGACCACATGTTTTTTTTCTCTTTTTTCCTCTAATTAAGGTAATTCTTATAGCTATATGTCTGATAGCCATGAATATTTCTGTTTTAACATCCCACTTCACATTGGCCAGATACAGTGCAGACAGGCTACCCAGATCTGCACTTGAGTGAGAAAATGCCTTGAAATATAATCAGGGTTTTTAAATATTCTTCATTTCGGTGCGTTAGGTGTCATGCCTTTGGAGGACGTGATCGACACAGGTTTTGCTCTTATTCCAGCAATTTTTTTTTTTTTTTGAACTGTAACAATGGAGCCACAGCTCTCCTTTGGCTGGGTTAAGGCTTCCCAGAAAGCATTGGTTTGTTTTTTCCATTTGTCACTAGTGGGCAGGCAGTGGCTGTGTTTTGTGGTCTGTGGCACAAGTGGGTTGAAGATTCACGCATTCCAGAAAAATGTAAGCATAAAAGCTTAACAACAGTTAAGTTGTTTGTTTAAATTTGATGCATAAGACTTTTTGGAACTTTTTGTGTCCCCTGCTAATCTTTAAATATATCAAGTGCAAGCGTGAGAGCATCCTCAGTCTTTGTCCCTCTGAATCCCATACAGAGCTCCTACTGACTCATGTTACCAGAACTCAGATGGGGCTTTCTGGCTGTTTAATTCTCATCTCACACTTCATCCTTCTGCTGTTCCAGCAATGATTTTAGTTCCTGCTACACCCTCACCTTACTTCAGCATGAAATTTGCACTGGCTCGTGTGCACTGACAGACATGCAACCCTGCCTACACAAACTCAGCTTTGAGCATTAGATTTTGTTTTTTTATGTTAATGTAAAATAGCAAAGTGTGAATTGTAGGATTAGTTGCTTCTAGGTTAAGAGGGCCTTGGGAAACAAATGTTGCTTCTCTAGCATAAGCCTCATTAGAAATTTTGTGTTTTGCAGAGGTTAATATACTGTGGGCTGCACACCAAGTACACCATAGCTCAGAAGATTACAACTTATTCACAGCCTTGAGACAATCTGTAGTGCAGAAATACACCTCCTGGGTAAGTTGAACAAGATTTGACAAAAAAGTTAATATCAACAAGGTTCGGTAAAAGTGAAAACATATTTCCCTTCAAAGAAAAACATATTTTTTTAAAAGATGTTTGACTCTGAAGGCACGGAAGATGAAACTGAAGAATCTGATAATCATAAGTTTTAAACTATATTCACTAATGTTGTACAGCAAAAATGAAAATAGCTACAGAAGCTAAAGAAGGCTAGCTATATAACCTTGCATTTATATTTTCATAACTTTTTGAGTAGAATGGAGAATTTTCATTCAGTTATTCATACATGAGTGCAGAAAAAGAGCAGAGTATAATTCAACTACTTCAGAATATGTCTGTTTAACTAAAAGAATCAGGGAGAGAAATCATCATTAATATTTGCTTTGGACAGGCAAATAGATTTGTCTCTGCTCATTCATGTCATACCAGTACCCTTGTAGGTAAGAGCAGTATGTTACCTAGTGTTATTTCAGATAAAATTAATTTGAAATGGTGAGCTGTGTACATATTCAGTATTTATATACAGATTTTTAAAAGTACATTTCCAAATGGATTCATAAATGTAACATAATATTTAGGGTTTAGTTCTGCACCCAGGGTAACTGCTGATTTCCTAAGTTGAGCCCTCGTGTTCTCTTTTGACCTGTTTTTTTCAGTTTGTAGTTTGTCTGGTTGTGTGTTATTCAGAATGAATAACTTCAAAATTTAGTTTTCAGAATTAGTGTTCAAAAGGTATATTAAATGTATTTACATATATAAATACATACATATTATATATATTTTCCAATGAGGTATAATATGGGTGGTGAAGGAAGCCCACAGTCCTTTGGCAATCTTTCTATCCAGCCTGTGAGCAAATGACTCAAAGTCAAGACATGTTTACCCATGTAAATCCAGTATAACTGCATTAACTTTGGTAAAGTGGATTTATGCTTATGTAACTGAATGTGGACTTAGTCTCTAGTTTGTAGTTGTTTTAAGTGCAGGGCATTAAATTAGTTAAAGTGCTATGTTCCAGGGAATTTTTCTTCTGAAAATCATGAAGCAGCACTATTTTTTACATCTTTTTCCTGGTATCTTCTATATAAATTCTTGTTGTTCATTTATTAAGAAAATAATCATCTGATGTTAGCAAGATGACCTAGCATTTAAATTACTGTAATGAACAATAGCGGAAGGGACGTCTGTCTGTGACAACTCTGCTTCCTCTGTAAATACTGCTATGTCAAACATTTAACCTTTGCCCGTTTACCCATTGGGACCATGTGTGCAAATGCTTAACAAAAACAATAATTCAAGAAAGACAAAAAGCCTGTGTGCACATATGGGTGTGCATATGAGAACTTCGTCTGCTGGCATGGTTTTGAGGATGATACCTCAAAGAGCATAAAATACTCGGAAGACCAAGATGTCTGGCCACCTTGGATTCCAAAGACCATCCTCAGGACCACACTGGCATCACTTGGCAAATAATATATGTGCATTTAAAATTCATATGCTTTGTACAAAGGGAAATGAATCTAGGAATACATGGTACTTTTTTGTGCCAGGTTTTTTTCACCAAATATTTGATACTAGCCAAAACATATGGTTAATGTAAATACTGTTTTGCCTCCTCCCTGAACTTTTCAGACATACGTCAGTTTTCCTTCTGCAACGCCTTACTATGTGTGATCATAATTCTTGCTAATTCTTACAGAACTGCTATTTCTTTGACTGACAGGCTTTTCCAGAACCATGGATGGATCTGCCTTGCAGCTGAAACTCAGTGAAATCCTTAGTTAATCTCTGACAGTGATCTGATCTTGTTGAATGTGTACTGTACTGTTCAATGAGTTTGGCATCCAATTTTGTGGAGACTGTGAGAAACTTATGGTGGATGGCGTGGGATTATGTGACTGTTCTGCTGCCAGCTCTGTTGTGTTTTAAGTTAAACATTGAAAGATAAATAAATCAGCTTGTTAATCTATGATTGAAAAGATACGAAATGAAAGAGAGTATAAAAACATGCTTGACGATCAGTGGTGTGAGATGTACTCCTGATTTTGGAACCCAATGTACAGTGCTTTGTGTTGTTTGCATACAGTGTTTCTGTTTCTCCACTGGAGGGGCCATAGAGAAGCAAATCTACAGTGAAGAATGAGGGATACTGTTGAGGCCCATTTAGTGGGAGAAATGTATATAAAAAAAATATTTTTAAGAAGAAAACAGCAAGCTAAAGCAAGATAATGCTATGTAAATCAATATATAAGTGACGAAACAGGCAAAGTGTAGTTGTGAGAGATTTGCACATACACTTTGAAAAGCTATGATTCAATGCTTTGAGTACCATTCTCAACTTTCCTCTAACGGTAAGATTTAATTGCAAATATTAAATCCGTAGTAATTTGATCACTTTAGACAGTACATTTAGATAAAGTGTTGAACTATGCCTTGGTATAAAAGCAGTGGAAACATCTACCTACAAGTCTGGAAAGGGAATAGGTAACACAGTTTTCAGCACAGTCAGTCACTTCTTGTCTGCTGAGGAGTCTGCCAGGTCTGGGATCTGTAAAAAATGGGTTGGCTTTTTGATTTTTTTTTTTATTTTATCCTTGCCTTTAACTGCTGCAGAGTCCTCACACGGTTCCTGCCCACATGAACTAGCTGTCAGCAGCTGTCCTGCAGCCCCCCATGCCCCACGGACCCTCTGCAGCCACAGCGGCAGGCGGCCCCTGAGACCCAGCACGGAAACTCAGCGCCCCTGCTAAACCTCAGCACTTTCAATGCACTCCCTTTCTGCAGTGGAGCTGGTTATGAGCTTTTACTTACAAATGGGAGGGAGAAAGGTAGAGATGCCCACATGGGAGTGTGGGCAATGGGCCTTCCAGAGGGGCAGTGCCTTTGGCACGAGGGCAAACAGCTGCAGTGCAGCAGCCGCAGATGCAAATGTCTCTGCACCCCTTCTCTGGGTGCTTTTCCCATCAGCTACTGTAGCACTCTCCCCGTCTCTGCTGCTGAATCCACAAGTGAGAAAAGATCTGTCAGTGTGACAGAAGTTTTCCTGCAGTTTTGACCATAAATTCCATTTTGTAGCCAGGAAAGCTTTTCCTCTACAAATTTGTTAAAGCTGGTACATTGCCATGAAATCTTAAGGTTTAGTGAATTGGCATTTCCAGTAAAGAACTATTTAATGATTTTTTTTTTCTTTCCCTGAGATTGCTCTTCTTGTTTCAGTGAAACCACAAATAGGAAAAGTCAAATCTTGGTATGGGAGAAGTTTTCATTTCTCCCTATGAGTTCCTCTTCTGTAAATGATCTTTAAAATCCTTCCTGTGAAAAATAAAGCTTACATTGCAAGAAAATGTGAGGCAGTTAGTAAAGCATTCTCCTTTGACAGTTTCAAATTTACCTGTAGATTTATATAAAATTTCCATCATCCCACCACTTAGCAGGGAAATCCCAGTACTCTTGTGAAAAGTAAGTTATGAAATAAAAGTGAAGATGATCCTTCTTTCCCCTTTGGGTCATCTGTAAATACCACCAAATTGCTTCTGATACTTTTAGGGAAAAAGCATATAATTTTTTAACCCTGCCTTCAATCCTATAACCAGTTCCATGAATAATCTGAAAACCATCTGGTTTGAGTTTTTTTGGGTTTTTTTAAATCAATTTCCTCTCCATTCCTTTAAAAAAAAAATCCTGCTGTTATCATGCCATTAGATAGAATCTTAGTCCTCCTCTACTACCTTTTAATTCCTTTACTTCTTGGAAAGCAGCTTCTGAGACAGAAACAGAAACACTTCTTAGGTAATTTGTGGGGCAGCTGTGATCTGTGGAGCCTTTAAATGTAGATTTTGAAATCCCAGCTGTCACAGCCCTGCCAGGTGATACTGCAATGTCTCAGGGTTTTGTCCTAGTGTTTCAGACATTGTCAAGTGTTGAAGCCTGCAGACTAAGCTGATATTGCAAGGTCCTCATCCTCCATTGGTTTGTCACAGTGACATATGTCTGTGGTGACTTTTTTGAGAGGATCAGTCACATCACTGGGGTGGAAGTGCAGTGGTTTCACAGCCTCAGTGTGACTTCTAATGTATTGGGCAGCCCTTTTGACTAAAACTGAGAGAATACTGGTTTTACATGCCATGCCTAGACCTACACTAAGGGAATTCCTGGTCCAGGAGACTTCTCATGGCTATTGTACTGCCTCCTTAACTGGATATTAAAAGATTTGATTTTTGTGAAGAGGCCAATATGAATTTGGAAGTGGAATTTTCTAATTTTTCTGTGTTTCACAGGGAGCTCTTGTCAGCCAAACAGATTTTCCCTGAGTGCTAAAGAGATTTAAAGTTTTAAAGATACCTCTAATTTTATTTGGTTTAGGAAAAATCTCTGTATTTTAGAGAAGTATTAAGTTTTCAATGCAGGTGATATAACACAGTGTCAGGTAAAAGGGAAAAGAAAAAGATAAGCCTTTTTCTGAAGAAAGCAGACTGACAATGTATGAAGGTCTTAGAAGTTTTCTTCTGTTGCTCAGCCAGTTAAGCAATTAATTGTGAAATTCCTAGGACTTCATTTGCATCTAAGATACCAAGATTTCCCAAGTGAGAAGTTTTCAGACATTTTTTCATGCTAGCATGGTTTTAGGGCTCAGCCATATACTGGGAATTTATGGGAGATGTCATGAGAAAGTTAAGGTGAGAATTATAATTAACTTAGAAAGCCAAGTAAGCTGCCTTACCCTCATGGTGCTTTTGTAGGGAATTTGGATGGAAAAGGTATAGTGTTAGAAATTCACACCCTGCTTGATCTGTGATAATTCTTCCCTATATGGGAACCCTTAATGTCAGGGCTGTGTTGCTGTCGGCTCCATATAGTACACAGCATAAGCATCTAATATCTAATACCAGAATTTATGAATTCTTATGTTGAATTTTCTACTTGCTCAGTTTGACTTGTGGGAAATCACTTTTGGATCAATTTATGTCTCATTTTGCTCTAGCACATGTAGTAGTAACATAATAATCACTATCTATGTATGCTGTGTAATGTCTGCATTGTGGATGGGTTAGAAGCAAGTATATTGTGCCATGCTTTGAGCTCCTGATAGTGCTGCATTATATCATCATGAGTTTAGACTTATATATCTAATGTATGTTTTCTTTCTCATTTTTCAGATGTTCAACTTGCCCATGGCTCTTTTCATTCCCCCTTCGGTGTTTGCTGTTCATTTACAGTTTAATCTACTTTACCAGTTTTGGATACATACAGAGGTAAACCAGGTTTTTAAGCCATACCTAAACAGTTAGCCTGGAGCAGTGTCTTGGAAATCCACTAGCAGCTGATTTATTGTGTAAGAAAAATCTTTGTCTGACTTCTTTAAGGAGAAACATCTGTTCATTTTTATTCCTTTTTCTGAATATATATTGCTAAGTTTATAAGAAGCAATGAGGCCAGTTGGTCCCAATTAGATTTAGGAAAAAAAAGTAACTGTAAGGAATCAAAAATTTTTGCTATTTTAATACTGTATTTTCCTATCTTGCATTATTAAACATTTTTGGCAGATACTGAAACTGATTTCATTTCTAAGATAAATATTTTAGGGAAAAATACCCAAAAGCTGGTGCTTCTTAAAGATCATTTAGAGTTGCAACTAATGTCAGATATTGTTTCTTTCTTAATGCAAGTAAATCTCAAATGAAAAATGCTCTATGATTATCTGATGGCTACTTGTTTGTGACTACAGTGCTTCATTTCTGTTTTGTGAGTGCATAGACCATATCTAGTTTACATATATGGTTACACACTGTTATTACACTAATTGCACACTGTAATTATCAAGATGTTTTCCCCACTTCTCAGGTAGTTCAATGGCCTTTGCCTTATTCTTTGCATTACAATAGAGGTATTTAAAGGTACTTTATGTTATAAGTCAGTAGCATATTTCTAAGTAGCCTCAGTGGGCTGTGGGCTATTTATTTCTATGACACTTACTCCTTTGTTTATTCTGCCCAGACAGATGCCTTTTCCTCTCATGATGGAAATATATTGGACATGATGCAATATATAGAACAGTTCTTTGGGAAAGGAATTCTATTTTCTTGATATGCTGTTTTAGGTGATTATGTTGTTTAAATTGCAGATTTCTCTTTAATCTTTTCTGTGTGTTTCATTAAAAAATAATTTAAAAAATTAAAAATAAAAGAAGGTAGTTATGGTGGACCAATAGCAAACTTTGATTGTTGACATTTTGTTTCTGTTGGGACACATTTCTAAAATCATTAACATATGTCTGAGATCTAAATCACCATGTAAATAGGGGAGGCTTAGATAAAATGTCACACACATCACCAGAAGTGCATAAACTGAAGCAATATACGTCTAAGCTTTTTAAAATATTTTGAAAAAATTCAAGCACTCTTTGAAATTATACCAAATGAACACTAGGCCTCATATGGTAGTAAAGTTTCTTGGGACGTGCTTTAGGTTCTACAAATTTACTGTGGTTTGCCACAAAAAAAAAAAGTATGATATGCCTCATCTATGTCTTCTCTGGTGTTTGAAGCCATCTCTGCCTTGGCTGAGAGGTTTCTGACATTCTGCTGTGTAGCAGTAACTGAATGAATCTCAGCACTGGTGCCACAATGTGCATCTAAAGTTTCTAAAGTGAGTTTCAGAGGCTTATGAATTGCCTACATCCCTCTAAAGTGCTAAATCCTTCATAGGGCTTAAAAGGAATTTCCATAGCATATGTGCAATGTGCCAAGTTTAGGCACTAGTCTAAACAAGAATGAATTTCAGTCTCAATGAAAAGATAAGCACTCCTTACTACTAAATTATTGTGCTGGTAGAAAAACAATGGATCTTTTGTATTAACCCAGTTGATCCAGTCATAGAACTTTGCTTACAAGGGAAGTTATTCTTAATGTTGGTATTGTTGATTTTATAGCACAGCTGAAATCGATTGAAATATGTTGAAGTCGTGCTCTAAGGTCAAAAATTATGTCAAAATAGAAATAGGGTTACACCATGTATTAGCAGATTTCCTGCTCTCAGGGGCAAGGCATTGACAGAAAAAAGTAAGGAAAGGAAGGGAAATGGTATCAGCCATTCAGGTTCATGTTACCCTATATTTTTGGTGAAATTAATATGATGCTCACCATTATATTGAGTTTTCTTTGCAACATCTATTAGAATGTAACTGTTTAAAGCTATTGCTGCTCTTTTTTTTCCTAAAGGTCCTTTTCTGAACTGCAGTGATCCTAATTATCTTACACAGATTACATTGATATGAAAATCCTTTCTTCAAGTCTCTGTTTCTGTCAGTTTACTAACACAAAAAGTCTGTTCAGGGCTGTAGCCTGGGGTTCTACAGCAAACAGCATCCTGTCTCAGTAAGTGCTGCTAGCCCTTGCTGTGATGATATTTATCATCTCCCAGCAGCTCTGGTGTCCTCTGGGAGCCCATGGAGGGTGCTGTTACATTTCATTAGGGTTCATGGGGTCTTCATTATTTCCATTCTGCCAGTGTAATGTTTTAGTAATGTAAGTTTGCTTCTAAAATGAAGGATAATTTTTTTCCCCCTAACTGCTATTGCTTTTCATCAGTATCACTTTCTTGAGATACAGTTTGGCCCCACATTGACTAGTAAAATATGTTTAGAAATTGTCACTTCACAACTTTTGATTGCACATCTTTCTGTTTAGGAAAAATAAAATCTAGTAAGACACGGGGGGAAAAAAATCTCTTTTTATTAATAGATGATGGGGTTTTCAGTTGTTTGTTTTTTTTTACATAGGACTGAAAGGGAAAGCACATGCAGAATTTGTTGTTTTGTAGAAAAAAGATTGGTGTATTTGAGTAATAGGAAAGAATTTAAGTACATGAAAATTTCTGATGTTTTGTTTTGAGAGTAATTTAAATTGAATTCAGTAATTACAGAAGAATAATCATGCTGTACTGAAACTTTCTATGCCATGTTTCAGCCTAGTGCAAAAGTTTATAGCCAAATATAATCCCAGATATTTTCCTATACTTAAATTTTACATGTGTCCAGTGATGTTTCAAACAATATTAAGAGGTGTTTTCTGTGTTATAACTTTGACCTGTCTCATTATTTGTTATGTCAGTTTTTGTCCAGCTTTCCTACCAGCAGATCAGACATGGTCTATTTTATTTTAACTCAAGTGACTCGTATACTCTTGTGACTACAGTATCATAAAGATCAAAAGTACACATTTGTTCTACCTCATTTAAACTTCTGTATTTCCTACATGCTTGGTATGCATTGGTTTTTGTCATTTTATATAGAATAGTACAGCATTTAAAGCACTATAAATCTTATATAAAAATTATACTATTATTGTGGTGCTGGATTCTTTTACTATTGTTTATTATTAGAATGGACTATTGATACAGGAAAGGCATGCCTGAAATGAATAAAGTTTTGTATGCTAGGGTGAAAGTACAACTTTGTGACTTATGTCATGCATTTGTGTTCAACTATTTTTTTTTTTTTTCACTGCATCCTGTATCAATGGGCCAAGACCAGAGATATGAGATTCAAAGCCGAGTGCCAGGTCTTGCATTTTGATCACAACAACACGTTGGAGGGCTACAGGCTGGGGGAAGAGTGGCTGGAAAGCAGCCAAGCAGAGAAGAATATGGGAGTGCTGGTTGACAGCAGCTGAATATGAACCAGTGTGCTCAGGTGGCCAAGAAGGCCAATGGCATCCTGGCCTGTATCAGCAATAGTGTGGCCAGCAGGACCAGGGCAATGCTTGTCCCCCTGTACTGGACTTTGGTGAGGCCATGCCTTGAATCCTGAATCCACTTCTGAGCCCCTCACCACAAAACATTGAGGTGCTGGAGAGTGTCCAGAGAAGGACAATGGAGCTGGGGAAGAGTCTGGAGCACAAGTCTTAGGAGAGCGACTGAGGGAGCTGGGGGTGTTCAGCCTGGAGGAAAGGAGGCTCAGGGGCACCTTGCTGCTCCCTACCCTGCCTGAAAGGAGGCTGCAGCCACATGGGGGCCATTTTCTTCTCCAGGGCAAGCTGTGGCAGAACCAGAGGAAATGGCCCCAAGCTGTGCTAGAGGGGGTTCAGGTTGAGTATCATGAAAATTTTATTAATTGAAAGTGTGGTTAAGCATTGGAATGGGCTTTCCCAGGGAAGTGCTGGAGTCACCATCCCTGGAAGTGTTCATGAAATGGCCGGACATGACTTAGTGCTATTGTTTAGTGACATGGTGGTGTTTACTCAAAGGTAGGAGTTGATGGTCTTGTTAATGAGTCTATGAATATTGCACCGTGTACATGACCATCTGAAATTATATCAGGATTTTTTCAAGGATTTAAGATACATCTCTAAGTAGCACCAACGCCTTGAAATAAACTCCTAATAGTTTATTTCAATGAAAAATGCAAAGAAAAGATCAACTCAAGAAAACCCCTGAGGAAAGCATTTGACAGTGATGGGTTAACAGTTGAACTTGATGATCTTAAAGTTCTTTTCCAATCTAAATGATTCTATGGTTCTGTGATCTCAATAAATTTAAAAAATATATAATTTTTTGTTCTATCCAGTACTGTGCAGGTCAATTGAGTTACTCAAATCTGCTCCTAAATAGTCTGGGAAAAATGCTTCTATGACCAGACAGACCATTCTCACCTAGATCATATGGGAAGTTAAAAAAAATACTTCAGTCACAGGGCACTAAAAAATTAATTTTTCAAAAGCTACAAAATGTTTCAGGACTGTTACTGACAGACAGAAATACTCCATTTCAGTTTATTTTTGCAGGTGATTCAGAATGTCTATGACTTATATTAAATTATATCCTTCCATAATGCATTTATTGCAACCAATAAGTTAGGTGTGTTTATAACCTGATAGACACCTGTGAAAAACAGAAATTAGTTTCTGTTGGTTTAGCTGTAATTTTTATGAGATGTCAAACTGTATTTATAAAGTATCAACTGATCCAATCCCTAATGGTAGTAATTGCAGCAGCAGATTATTCCTTGCCTATTTGATCTTTGACATGTATTGGTTTCTGTTTAATTTTGTAATTTAAGGAAAGAATATGAACTACCCTTTACTATGCTCACAGAAGTCAGGTCTTTTTAAGGCATCTCTTTTCACATCTCATTTTCACTCTTGTGTAAGTCTTTCTACCTCATCCAGCTCTGGGTGCAGAAAAAGGTGAGCCACAACTGTTAATCAGGAGTAACATGGGTGAAAACAGGTGAGGAATGGGAATAATTTTAGCAGCATCTTATGCAGAGAGGAATAAAATTGCTACAGATACTGGGAAAAATACAGCTGTTTTTATCAGAAAACACCTATTAGTAAAACTGAAACTTGCTGAGGAAGTGTATCGTATTTGTCAAAAGGATATTTTTCACTTATGCATGCACAGTGTGCACTGGTTTAAGATTTTGTCTTATTTTTTTTACCTTTGGCTTCTGTTCAGTTTTCATTAATGAAAAGCTTCGAAAGAGAGAAATTGGGACTTCTTCAAGCCCTGCCCATGCTTTCATGCCCTGCACAGCCCATCTGGGCTCCCTGGCTTCAGGTGAGCTCTTGTGGCCCTGTCCTTGAATTCTTGCATTGTATCTAGGTCTGAAGATGGCCAGATAAGGAAAAAAAAACCTGTTTCATTTTGACTTTATTTTCCAATAAGGAAATTAAACAAGCAGATTGAGGAACCAGGTAAAATTAGGAGAATATGTGAAAGTATACACACGTTCTTCTAAGTAGCCGTACACCTGTGATTACCATCATATCAACAGCAAAAACTATTCTTGAAACTCTAGAGGACATATTTGTCCTTTTAGGCAGATGCTATTTGAGACAAAATTCTATTGGATGGTGAAAGAATTGGATGAGAGAATCATAATTAGGACACTCTGATAAGTAAGAGACAGCGTGAAACAATAGATAAAATATTCAGTTATTAATTTCCAGGTCTAACAATTCAGATTGGTCTATTTCTTTACAAACTTTATTTTCCAGTTTTCCTGGACCTATTTTCTCTGCATTGTGTGCTGTAGTCTCATTTAAATAAGCAAGAAGGGATTTCAGGAGTAAAAATAAAAGATGTTACAAAGTCTATTTCATCTATTCCAAGTACTTGCAGTAGTTTTTTAATCTATTTCTCAAAACTGAAAAGTAAATTTGGAAATAGTACTTAGAATTTAAAAAGCATTTTAACAACGCTTATTTGACTCTTAAAAAACTTATTTGACTGTTACACGTTTTAGTGTTTGTATTGGAAAGAAGATAGCTTTATCCTTGTGGTTGATTTGTAGGGTTGAAGGAAGGTTTTGGTAAAGAGTGAAAGTATTGAATAGTTTTCAGATAAAAAAGGAGATGCTTTGTTGGGAGGTAGAATTATCTCTGAGCCTGGTTTACAAAGTAATATATTTATTCTTATTTTACTGGACTGTGAATATTTCCTATAAGTTCAGTAAGATGAGAGTCAAATTTAATGCATGAAAGTGTTTGCAAAATCATGACACACAGGTGGTATGAAATGGATCACAGTGGAAACAGAGTATGGTGGACTGCTCTGATCTTCTAACCAGGATAAGAAATGTCATTTGACTTTTGTTTTGCTGCCATCGATTTGGTTTGTGTTTGTTGGTTTTGGTTTTGTTTGTTTTTTTGTTGTTGTTGATTTTTTCTTTATCTGAAAAGTATCATCAGTAAAAGGTAAAATCAGTAATAATCCAATGTATTGAGTAGAATTGTGAAACTGTAGTATGTTTTGAATTTGATTCTAGAAGGTCACTTTGAATTCAAATACCATATGCCAAGAAAACCTTTATTTTTCTTCATTCTAGTACGTTACTTCATTTAATGAAATAATGAATTGATTTCCTTTAATTTGGCCACGTTAGCCAAAAATAGACACAGCTCTGTCTAATGTTCCCTTTCAAATTAGAAACACACACATCTCTCCCTGTCAGGTTACAAGGGATCAGAAACTTCAGAAGACTTTTGCTAAAAGTCATCAAAGGGATGAAGGTAATTAGAGGTGATTACAGCCATTCTCCTAGTCTGATGTTCAGGATGGTGTCAGTGAACATTCAATGCCATGATGATTTAACTGGAACTCTTAGAAACAGGTGACATCATCCAACAGCCTATTGCATATTTTCTCACTGTAACAAAGATCAAATAAATTATTTTAAAAACAGTAGGGAAAGAATTATTTGCTGATTTGCATAAAGAACCAAACTTCGGTTTACAAAAGAAAATTCTTGCCCCATTCCTGATAGCTGATGCTTTTATCATTCATTAATTCATTTTTTGCTGCTCACTCTCAAATCACACGCTTAATCTGGAGAGAAAGAGAACAAATTCAAAAACACCAGGAAGATAAGTATACTTTCATTAATTCAGACAGTGACTTTGTAGGTCCAGATAGGCTATATATGCAATACAGACGTTAAAACTTAAGCATGATTCCAAGAAACAAAGAGATCTCACTGCTTCAATCCAGCCTGTCTGCCAAAATGGCTTATTAGATTTTCTGACCAACCTGTAAGATCAAAGTCTTGTCATCATTGCACTTGCCAGAACGCAGAAAAGAGCAAAGCTGACAATGCTATCATTAAACACAAATACTTGCAATAACTGTAAAATATGTTCCAGTTTTCCATGTTTCACTTGCCCCATGAGGGGAGAAAAGTATTGTCTTTCTAGATATATAAGGCATATAACTCTGCTTTTTGTTTTAAATAAAAAGAATAACAAAAGAGAGAGAAAATAAAACATTTGTAAGAGAGCACACTGTTCCTGTCCTGCTAAGTGTAGGCTTAAACACAGTATAATCAGGAAAAACATAGCAGGATGAAGTCTGGAGTTCCTTCCTTGGCACCTAAAAGCTCAGTGATGATTCAGAACGCCAGCGCTACACTTTAGCAGTGTCAGAATGAGCCTATTTTAACTGTTTGAACTCCTATTTTAACTATGCTGTGCACCCAACAGCTCTGAATTCAACATGCAGCACAGGAGCCATGATCTTTTTCATTCCAAAGTGGCTCCATGATAATAGGGTTATGTTGGTGCTTTGCATTTGATGGGCAACAATCCAGTGAGAAGAATCCTCCTCTATCCCTGTTGAAGCTGGGTCACTAGTGAGGCCAGAAATAAAAAGTTTATGGGACAAGGACATAATAAATAACTTCAATTTTGATCCTAATAGTTAAGTCCTTGAGTCTGAGTGTTGGCTTCTGTTCCCTGCACCAAAGACTTGCAAGCAACAGCTGTGAAATCTTTACTTCAGCAACAGCGGGCCTGATTATTGCTAGTCTGCCTGCAGAAACCCTAAAACTAGAGATTGTACTTAAAGAATTTTATTTAAGTCACTTCTGTCTAATATGTCAGAGAATTATCAAGATAAAAGTGAAGTGAGCTACTTAAAGATGTAACACAGTTCAGTAAATTCTGCATTCTGGAAAAAGAATCCAAACAACTCATTTACCCACTAAATTTAATGTAATAATGAAAGGATACCACATTAATAATGTTAGAGATGCTGTTCTTTGTATAAAAAAACCCAGAACCCTCTTTTTTGATCTTAACATATTATATCTAATGCTCTTGAGTTTTTCTCATACTTGTACTCACTGAGAATCTGTTTAAATTAGTTACAGCTTCAAAGCCCACAGAAAATTTGTAAGACCCATCTTTGTTAAAATTGCAATTGCTGACTATTTTTTGATCTGTTTAAAAAGGAAGATGAAGAGCCTCATTTGGGTATATTTTAGTTTATTTCAGGACTGGCATACTGATTTATGACTTTTGGGTTGGTTTTTTTTTCCTGTGATTTCCAGAATGTATTTGTCAGGCTGCTGAAAAATACTGAAATTGTATAGCAATTTTTCTCCTGGAGTTTGTTTAAAATGCTTAACTTGATATATGACTGAAAGTGTTACTTTCTTCCTGCTCTGCTATTTGTAATGCTGCAATTAAACCAATCAGTTACTGTAAGTTTTTTTTCATTTTTGGAAATTTCCTATATGTGCTAACCTTTCCCACAAGGCTTAATTGGACCTATTAAAAAAACAAAAACGTTGCATCTGCTTGTTGAAACAGTTAACTTAAATATTCATGTAAGATGCCAATTTGATTCAAATCTTACCTCCTGGTTGAGGTGTAAAACAGTGAAAAGTGACAACAGCCTGCCTTCAGGATAATTTATTATAGACCCATTTCTTAAGTCTGCATGTTTATTGTATAAATATTCCCTAAACCAGACTGTCCATTAAAACTAGGCTTTCACCTCCCACTCCTACAAACCAGATCTATCAAATTCACCCTCTATGAAACTCTTTATGATCCCAACATGCCTGATTTCTCTCACTTGTTTTATTTCTAAACTATAAATATTTTTTTTTTTGCTCCTCAGTGTGGAAATTCAGCTATATCCATTTTACATGCTTGCTGGAGTCTAAAACTGCCTAATCAGATAGGAAAACACTTGGCAGTGTATAAATCAGAGTTTGCCAAGGATTTCAAAGTGTGAAACTGGCAGATGAGCACATATCCTAGGAGTTCTGCCTTTCCTCAGCTTCCCTGTAGAGATTTTACATGGCAAATCTGGTCACCAGAGCCATCTGTATAAATACACGGATGTGTTGTCCTGAATTAACGCAGCAGCTCTACTGGGTAATGTAATTAAGGTCATATTTTAAAATTTCCCCACCAGACTGTCTGAAATATAGATTTATATACCAGGAATAAGAATCTTACCTTGATTTTGATGAGGAAATGACTTGCAATGTGTGTTTTACTACCAGCTAGTCTAACAGAAAGCCCTGAGTTAAGACCAGAGTGCTCCTTAGTGATGCTCCAGGGATGAATTTACCCTCTCCTGTCCTGCAGATCAGTAACACTGTGGAATTGAAAGTAATGCTGTGCTGCAAACAGCTTTCCTTATGCTCAGAGGAAAAAAAATCAACCCAGAACTTTTTATGTGCAAATGGTTTTACTGTGAGGTTGCCTACTTTACTCAGTTGACATTCCTTCCTAACACTGACGTTGAAACAGAGCTAAGTAAAGATTCATGTGGTAGTGGTGACAGGAGGAGTTGTTACACAAGATGTAAAGTTTCCCTTGGATTTCATGTCACGATTTTTTCTCATTACTTAAACAAGAACTACATTGAAGTGGTGCAGGTACCAGGCAATAAAGATTTCCCTTGGTGCTGACAAACCCTGAGACCGCAAACAGAGGTGCTTACATGCCACAAGAGATATTGCATAATGTTCTTTCCCTTTAGGAGAGGGATTGCTGTCACAAAGGAAACATCTTTATATCAGAACAAGTCCTGTAGAAAAAAGTCATTTAGTTCTCATTATATTTGAAGATTTTGATTCCAGGATATTTTATTAAGTAATGTATGAAAAGTATTTCTAAGCGTGACTTATTTATTACACTGGTGATGGAGTTGGTTCAATTATCATCAGTAATTCTGCTTTATTGTTTAGTGATACCCAAGTATAACAGAGGAAATACATTGGTTTTTAAAGAAAAGAAAGAAAGAAGAAGATGTGTTTGTGGACAAAACTTTTATAACCTATATATATGAGATGCCTACTTGTTTGAGTTGCAGGTAGTTTATTGAGTCCATTTATAAGGATTTTGACAAGTGAAATTTTTTTTTTGTGGCAATGAGATGTTAAAAAATAAAGGAAGCAGGAAGAGAGTTTTGTTGGAATATTGCAGTTCATCTATGGGTCACTGGCATGGGAGTTTAGGTGCACATGATGTGTTAATTGAGAAAGGAAAAATTGGAGACAGGGGTTGATTCAGAACAGCAAAGGTCTGTATCAGGGAAACAAACAAAAATGTAAACCCCCAGTCGTATTGGTCAATGCTAAGCTTGTCGTTGGAAAACAGTTGGGGTATTTCAAGTTTTAGGGGATTGTAATCTATTTTTCTATACTCTCCAAATCACTTTGAGGTTATGATATTTAGAATAAGAATATTTTATGTTCACAAGCTGACTTTTTTCTTTTGAGTAATATGAAATAAGGTTTGAAGTACTGATGGTGGGTTATTGAACAATGACATTTCAACTATTGTTATTTTACTTTCTTGCAATACTTTCCAATAAAAAGGTCAGATACAAAAATTACAGTAGCAGATTTTTTAAAATGAAAATCCCAATTACAAACATCAAAAACTAAGCTGATCTTACCATATTTATTTGGTGTTCTTTAAAAAGTTTAATTTTTCTTTTCCTGATGTATGAACATCCTGAAAGCTCTTACTCTGAGAAACCAATTTGAATGCAATGATATTGTAAGCTGAAAATGTTTTTCTGTCTGAATGGCTCAAACTTAGTGGTCTACGTGCTTTGGTGACTGGTTGCAACTACAGTGTAAGCCAGGTTACTGCTGCAAAGAATGCTTATGAGCTCCTTTGAAATTGCCATTCTCCAAGGAAAATGTCTGGACATAATAAAGACACAGAAATGAGGATAGACTGACAGATGAAAGGTAGATGGGTAGGTGGAATACTTGCCACTGCCTTTTTTCTCTCTGGATGTTCTTTTGAACCAGGGCTGTTGCTACACCACATTAAATTTTGTTATGAGTCAGTTCTTACGAAATTCATTTCTTTCAATATGACTGCAGTAAGTTCCTGTCAGCTTGACATGACCATGTCAGAATCTTGTCTGGAAAAAATTGTCTTACTATCCTATCCAATTTACTTTGGTGAAGAATCTGCTTGTAGGAGTTTTGCCCCAGGTAAGATGGTAGAATATAGAAAAATTCAACAAATTTAAGCAAAAGATCTATGTTGTCTGCCATGTAAGTGCTGCAAGAGCCTTCAAAATTCAGCTTTTTTAGTGGTGATAGGTTTCTATTTCTTGGAAAAATATGTTGTTGTATTTATAGCATTTATGCATTTATAAATCTTTTGGCACCAAAATTTTTCCTCTGACAACTGTTTCTATGCTGTTTTTAGGACTGAGCTAATATCTACAAGTAAATGTACTGATGACAAAGGAAGTTTCTAGAAATAGCACCTTGTACTATTTTGGCTATCTTGTGGAAAAATATTTTTGATGTGCTTTAGATAAAGCATTGATTTATGGATTGCTAATGTCAACATAATAGATTTTTCTTCATCAGGTACAGAGTTCTGCACCCCCTCTGAGCTTTAAAGTCATGTGGTTAAAATTGCTGTCTCAGATGATATTTTTGTCAGAGTGGGGCTAAAATGTCTTTGCAATGGGGGGTGACCTTGAGTGTATAATGAATCAAAGTAGGCTTGGGTATCAATCATTAATTATGCCACAGAGAAGATATTTAAAAGAGTAGATTTTTAAATGTCATTACTCAAAGAAAGGCTGTTTTAAAGGATGAGAGTGGTTTCATTATCCAAAGAAAATACTTTCACTATTATTAGTCAGAAAAAATTATTTAAAGTTTTTCATGCACATTTATATAAAATTTTACCCTGAGGTCTTTTGAGAGTCCCAAGACAAAAGTTGTGCTTTAGCATGAGGATGTACTATGTAGCCTTTCAAAAAGATGAATTTTACTTTTAAAATTTTAATTCAACCAGCTGGATATTGAGACCTGAAGGATTCATTCCAGCATTCGGACATTTTGTTATAATCCACCTGTAGGATAAAGGTGAAGACTGACAATCTTTACTGATTCCCTGCTCTCCTAGTGCACACTTGGTTTATTTTTACAAAAACTGTTAAAATACTGAGTTAAAAATTTATTAAAACCAACTGGATCAAAGTTAGTTGTGGTCTATTAGATAAATCAGTGCTCTCTCAGGCGCTGGGCTGCAGTTCAATTCAAAACATTTGTCTCAGATTAAATTAATTTAATGGTCACATCTCACATATCTTAAAACAGTGGGATGTTCTGCTTGAGAAAGACAGAAAATGGAACTAGCACGAATGATGGATTATTTCTTACCTTTAGGTGGTCTTTTCAGACTTGAACTTACTTTGAGGGAGAGCTGATCCTGCTTATGTTGTCCTTGGCTTCTGAGTTAAATGAAACAAAGCAAACTTGTCTAAGGATTCTGTTTTTCCAGTCAAGTGTGAGCATGATTTTGAGAAAGATGGTCCAAATATTACAGTTCTCTGTACATGAAGAATTTTCATATTTCTATACTCCTTTAATTCCAGAAATTCTCTACTTAACCAATTAAGTAGGTGTTCTTTTGTTGTTGTTGAAGAGAAAAAAATTTAAAAAGTTATTTTTTCCTTTTATTGTATTTACCTGATTTATAACAATTTAAATACACCTGAGGAATATCCTAAGTCTCCTTTTTTAATTTAAATCTACTTGCACTTGCAGAACTTAAGGTTAAAGAGACATGGGACTGCCATATTTCAGGACTTTGTTCTGTAAACCTTGAAGGAATGAAAATCCTTTTTAGATGAATACACTTACTCTCATGAGTAATGACTGCCCCACGAAATGTTTTGTTTGATTTTTTTTCCCATTATTTTCTTATCTCTATTATTATATTACAGATCACCCCTTTTGGCATTATGAGTATTAATTTACTAATTAAATTCTCTAAATGGAAAAAAAATTTAGATTATTGGATTTATTTCTTAAGGTCTAAGCATTTTAATTTAGCTGCTTTAATGCCCCCCTCTCCCTTTTAGTTGCAAGACATTATGGCCATAATCAGACCTGGTGCATAGATACCGTTTCAGAATATATGGTGAATAGATGTCCTTTTTGGTCATCCAGCATTTCCATCAATTTGTAACAGATGGATTTTGTTTGGGATTAAAGAATCACTAAAAACAGAATAAAAGTCACTGTGTACAGGTGTCCACACCCTTCTCTTGAGCTAACCAAAGCACCAAGTTTGAAGTCAGTGCTGGGTTTCCTCTAATTCCATAGTAGTTGAGAGTACCTAATTTAGGAGAAACCCTGTTGATATAAACTTAATTTGTCAGCATTTTCTTGACAAAGCTTGAAACACTAGAGTGGGCTTTTGGCAATGGATGTATTCTATCATTTTTGGTTTTGTACTAAAATGATCAGAGCTGCCTTTCTGTATTGTTGAGTCATTGCCTTTGATTGTAGCTTCATGGTGAATTTATGATGATCTGTCTTTTCATGCCTCTGACTCATGACAGTGTATTTGTGACCATATGTTGGACCAAAATCAGGAACTGATCCAGTTAAACTAACTTAAAAAACAAAACAAACGCAGGTTTGATTTGCATCAGTTCCCCAGTCAGGTTTGTTGTGTGAATGCATTTGTGCTGGGGTAAAAGAAGGTTACTGATAGAAGAAACAAATAGTCAAATTGACTGAAGGGGAAGAAGTACTTGTTTCTGGGTCAATGCCAGCTATTTGCTGACATAAAGTGTTTGCATAACTGGGATCATAGAGTTGCGCTGGAACTGAAGCAGTGTCACTGGATATGGATAAGAAAAATGAGTGAAACAATTTGTATGGAATCACAGAATCATCAAGACTGTAAGTGACCTTCACGACCAGTGAGTCTGACCATCAACCCAGCATCACCAGAATCACCACTAAGCCATATCCCCCAAGTGCCACATCCAGATGCCTCTGGACTTTTCCAGAGACAGTGACTCCACCACCTCCCTGGGCAACTTATTCCAATGCCTGAACACTCTTTCAGTGGATTTTTGTTTTCTAAAATCCAATATGAACTTCCTCTGGCACAACTTAAAGCCATTTCCTCTTTCATTTGGGACATGGCAGAAGAAACTGACCCACACCTCACCACAACCTCCTTTCAGGGAGCTAGAGAGCAGTGAAGTCCTTCCAAGCCTCCTTTTCTCCAGATTTCTAAACAATCCCAGTTCCCTCAGTCACTCCTCACATGATGTGTCTTCTAGACTCTTCACCAGCTCCATTGCCCTTCTCTGAACATGCTCCAGCACTTCAATGTCCTTTCTTGAACTGAGAGGCCCAAAACTGAATACAGTACTCAAGGTGCGGCCTCACCAGTGCTTGGTACACTGGGAAAATCACTTCCCTGTAATTTCATCTTATTATCAGTTCATCACTGCCAATTCTCTCAAAAATTCTCACAGAATAATGATAAAATAATAAGAAAAAAAATCACTTTAGATCAAAAGAAATTAGCTTCTGGATAAAAAAAAGAAATTTTTTAACTTCTATTTTAATATTTTAATGATTTTTTTTTAAACTGTAATACAGTTAAATGGTCCAGAAAAAAATATTGCACTTCTATCTTGTTATGCAGTTCTCCAGAAGATAAACAGCCTCTCTTTAGCTTTACCTCCTTTTCATTTCCCTGCTTCTTCTTGGTCTTATACAGTATTTTCAAGTTCATTGAAACAATACTTTTTTTAAGGTTATCACCAAACTTGGGCCTCTGGAATGGATACTTAATACTCCCAGTCATCACAGAGTTCATCATGGTAAGATAAAAGTGGAACCTCAAATTCCTTTTTTATTCTCAGGATCACTATTTGTATGGCAATAGTAATACAGTGACATTGTACTGAAAGTTTTACGGAAAGATTTTAATTTTGACCTCTACTTCAGAAGTGGTTCCTGTTCAGTTAGAAATTTCACATCTTTAAAAAAAATATATTTGGAACTTATGTTTAATTTAAACATTTTTATGTTTAAGATTAATTATTGAGCAGAAGTTAAGTCTGGATAACATGAAATAATTTAAAGACTTTGAGAAAAAAAAAAAAATTCAATGCTTTTAAGTATGAAGAGTGAGAGAAAAATATCTCATCCTCCCCTGACTACTGAATCATCAACAAACACGCTTTTGTGCTCAAATTCATGCACTGTATGTGTGAAAAACATGGCTAGATTTTAAAAGAACTTTTAAATATTTTAGTGGAATTTTATTTCACCTGTTAAAATTATTGGTAAATCTCACTTCACAGAAGTGCATCATGAGTGATGACAGCCTTGATCACTGTACTGCATATGTAAATTGGATTAATAACTCCACTGCATACTGAAAAATGCCATGAACATATCTGAGAAACAAGTGGATTTCACAGATGTCTTTAGCTCATTCAGTGTGCAGAGATAGTAAGTTTAAAAAAATAAGGGGAATGGAAGAACAATATGAAACAGACTCAAATGGAGTTACATTACAGAGGATGTTATTAATGTTTATTGTATCCTCACAATCACTGTATCCACAGTGGTACTGTAAGTGTCTAGTCCTTAAAATTTGCACAATTACTGATAACCCTCAGGGAGACACTCTGCTCATATTTGCTCAGCTGTAAATCTGAACTAATGCTCTCATCCTGATTGGAGTTAAGCTGAATCATTACAGAGCTGATCAGGGGCTGTTCGGTTGCTCCAGACTATCTCCACGAGCTTAGGGATCTGTAACCAATGTTTCTTCTCTCATATCTTAGAGAGCACTGCTTATCTACAAATACATTCCCTAGAAAACATAGAAGGATCAGTTTTCCTCAGACTGAGATTAATAGTGCAGGATCAGACATTTGACATAGAGGATAGAGACACCTGACAGATGTTAATGAGATGACTACACATACATGTATTTAGCATATATTTTCTTAGGTATAAACTGGTGGAATAATTTTTGTTTGCTTTTTAGTTTGTCTTTTATAAATATATTTTGACCTGGTTTTACTCTCCGAATTTCACACAGAAATTTTGTGTGACACTTTTTTTTTGTATGTTTGAATCTGAATAGAAAGACAGCAATAAGGCTATTCAGGAAAATAGAAATATATATAGAAGTATGAGTGGTGGGTTAGCTATCTTTTAAAGTTGTTTTTAGATTATTTAAAGTGATGCAAATGATGATTTTACTTCATAATTCAGTTCCTAGTATTTTTCTTTATCCTGTTATTTTTCTCATATTGATTTTTATTATAGGTAGAAATCCTTACTGCATTGACAAAAATTATGGTGGCACTCTCATTATCTGGGACAGGATATTTGGTAAGTAACAGAAGATGTTCTCTGTCATGTTTAGTCAGTATGGGAAAAGTATGTATACTTTTGAATTTGATTGTTTGTCATTCTTTTGTTTTCTTCTTCCTTCAGGAACGTTTGAGGCTGAAGATGCAAAAGTTGTATATGGCTTAACGCATCCAGTAAATTCGTTTGATCCCATCATGCTCCAGGTGCTATAGTTTGTTTCACTGATTCTGTTATTTTCAATATTCAGTCATATTCAAAAGAAACTCCTCTCTTAGGCACATTTGATGCCATCCTTGCACTGCTTACCAGTCAATTACATCATCTAGAATTTCTTCAGTATTTCAATATGAGACAGCCATTCCTACTCACTGCATTGAGTATATGCAGAGCTTGCAGTAATAATGAAAATATATAGCAAAAAAAAAACAAACTAATTAGAACTGAGATATATAAGGTGTTAGACTGAATGAGATGTGTTTTGCAGTGCAATACATAGTGAAGCACAGACAAAAGTATATAATAAAAAAGGAGAAAGCTAATTAGTGTGGTGCTTCTTAGATTTATTGGTCCAGGTTTCACTTAAGCTAGGTAAAATTTCTCTGCAAAAACATGAGAATCACTGGAGTCCATATTTGCTTTTCATTACTGTTCATCCAAGGAGGAATCTTCAAGAAAGAGAAATTTTACTGTCAGGGCTGTCAGGGCTGGAATTCCCCCAGATGTTCAATTACATCCATTTCAGTCAGATACTAAGTAATTTAGTTATTAAGAGTATGTCATTTCAGTGTCCCAGTAACCAAATCATACAGCATAAATATAGCTATACAATATACCACTAAATACTCAGGAGTGATTACAAGAGACACAGATGGAAAAACATATTTTCCTCTCAGCAGAGCTCATTGTAATACCAAATTAACCAAGGTCTTCATATTGCTTTTGCCTATTTCAGCCAGATTTTCTGAACTGTCTTCATCTATTTCTTATTTATTCTCTTTACAGAGCTTGAAAAATCATTTATTTGAAAACCAAAAATTATTAAAATACAATGTTTTATTAATCTTTATTTTGCAAACAATGAAAAATTACTTTCTCTTTTTTTTCCAGTTACGTCCCTTGGCTCATATTTGGAACACATTTTGGGCCACACCTGGATTCTGCAATAAGCTTTCTGTCATATTCAAAGGGCCAGGCTGGGGACCAGGCAAACCTAGACTTGGCCTTCCTGAGGAAATCCCAGTGGTAAATAGAACATGCACAGGCTTTCAGTTGTGTATAATTTACTTGGACCTCTTAATGCTACTGGATCAATGTTAAAAACTCTACACATGCTATTTTAAATTAGCAAATTAGCAATCATAAAGCAAGGAGGAAGATGAATTGGGAAAAGAAACTGAAGGAAATGAATGTTTTAGCTGTGGGTTTTTTTTTTCTTTTTATTTGAAGGAAAAAGTGTGGTTTAAAAGTTATTTTTTCTTTATTCATTTCCTGAAGAGATTTTCAAAATTTTTCTATGGAGTACTGTAATTTCTCTTTTTTTTTCAGCTGTGGGCATGCACAAAGACACAAAGTTAAACTCTGTCTCAAACTAGGTAGTTCACAAGTTTGACAGTAGATTATCTTTCTTCAGTTTTCAATCTTCCCTTTTGTGTTTGTAAGTGTAAAGCACATTAAGGAGCAACAGGCGGAAGCAGGTCACTCTTGAAGGCAAATAACTGTTTTGTTTTATACAGATCACTGGAAAAGAAGTTCCCTTCAATCCACGTGTACCAGCTTATCTTAATTGCTATGCACTTGTACATTTTGCTGTAATAGTGGACTTGTACACTGAACTTCTTGCTTCTGTGACTGTAAGTAATTCCTTCTTTTATTAAATAATATCTCCTGCTAACAGCAATGACACACAACATGTTTAAATATTAAAGGATTGGGCAGCAGCTCTACAGCAACTCATATCTTATTTGAACTATTAAAATAATAACTAGACTCTTTAAAAAGAATTAGCATAAATGGCTAAATATATAATTCCATGCTATTAAATATACATTTGATACTGTTTAGTAAACAGTTTCTAATAAACATATCAGTTATTTACTTGATATAAATAATTTTCCCAGAAGATGTATGTGTCTGCTTTAGAACCTCATGAGGCTTGAAACTTAGGAGTTTTAAGACACTAAGGTTGGTCGTACCTTAGATGCCCAGGCTTTAGAAGGAAGATCACAGTGCTTGCAGATGGGTAGGTTGATGTCAGCATGAGTTCAGAGCTGGAGGAGCCCAAAGTCAGGGCAAATCTTTCTTCCAATCTCCAACATACAACAGCATTGATAGAAGCACAGCAAGGAGAGGCATCTGTTTATCACCACGTTTCCCTTATGGCATCTCTGTGGTGACTGGTTCCTCTATGGATACCTGGCAGCCTGTGAAGGTGAGCTACAGGGCCGTGTCCACCTAAAAGAAGTGAGGCATTACTGCTTCCAAGGTTTCACATCCTTCCAAGCTCCCTCTTTTTCTTCCTGTCTTTATAACTCTTCCTCATGTACTAAAGCTAAAATTTCTTAGTAATGACGCAGAATTTAATGCATATAATATTCCCACAAATAAATCAAAGACCTCTCAAGACCTACAAAGACACCAAAAAACTCTATTAGTTTGATAAAATGCTCTTTGGTCTTCTTCTTTCTAAGACGCCCCTAGTTAAACAGCAAGTGTTCCTCCTGTGTTTGTGTCTCTCTTGTTGCTGTAGGCAGGCTGTAAACATGCCAAGGGCCCCTCAGGCTCTTCAGCCTTGTCCTGGCATGCTCACCTGGCAATCTCCAGCCCTTGGCCAACAGTGGTCACTGTGCCCTGCCCACCTCATTGGACCCTGCAGTACGTAGCATTCCTGGTATAACACAAAAGCTACCTCATACTCTTTGGATTAGTATGGAGTTACTGCGTACTGTGCTTACCTCTGCAAAGGGTCACACTGCAATTGCAGGGAATTAGGAGATTACTAAATCATCTGAGGCTTAGTCTATTGTAAGGACAGGAAATTAAGCCAAAGGTACAAATAAATACCTCCAAAATATACAAGGATTGCCAATGTTCCTAGATTGGGAAGAACCTCTACAATATTTTCCAGATATGCTTCTATATTCCTACATTTGCATAGGAATCAAACTCCGTGTTTGAGTTGTTTTAATTTAATTTGTTTCATTCTGCTGTTGTTTCTTTTTTTTTTTTTTTTCCCCCACTCTGTTGCTGTTTGTATTAGCGGCCAGAATTAGGGAGACTGATTTTTTTCTAATTTTATTCTTTTTTCTTCTGGCCTTTTTCTGGTCCTGGAAGGAAAAATGGATAGTCCACAATATTTTATCTGCTGGTAACTGCAGCTGTTTAAGAATAAGTAATAAAGAAAGTTGAAAAATGCACCCAAGCCCCAGATAACCATTATGTCATGAAGGAAACATCCTGAAGATCCACCATTTATGAACTCATTGTAGAAAAACAACTAGAAAATTCTCTGCACAAAACTGCAGGATGATAAGGTAGTAAGGGTAAGAAGGAGAGCACAGGGGCCTGGAAGCACCTCATCTCAGGACATTAACCTTCAGTGTGGGTGTAGAAAGCGCTGGTCCCAAGGCAGAGCTCCAGCATCGCTCTGCAGTACAGTGGGGAAGCTGTCATGAGAAGGAAGCTTGTGTATGAATAACTTTACTTGGCAAAAATCTTTCTTCAATATCAGTTTTCCACTGCACTGAGTTATGAAATGTCTATGGATACAACTGGAACGTTCTGTCTGGCTATGAATTATGTCATAACTGTGGCATAGCTCCATAAATGGAGAAAACTAACTGTTTTCCTCATCTTTAGGTATAAGTTCCATTTCATAACAGCCGTAAGACACAGCACACAGCTATTACATTTCTCAAGTGATTACAGTTGCTCAGTGTTTGGTCTCACGCCCTGTAGAAGTGTTAAATTTCTCTATCCATAAAGAGCAACCATATACCTTCTGTCTGAATGACCTACATTTAACTTATGAAGAGAGCAAAACAGGAAAGAACAAATATATATTTTCCACAGGAGAGAGCATACAGTGTTTGTTTTCTATATAGTGATCTGCACTACATCCAGGGAATAAAAATTGCTTTCTGAGCTCTGCACATCTAGATCTGATCCAAAGCTTCTTGGAGAAACGGGATTTGGATCAGTCCCAGAGAGAGTGCTAGGAGAGTAAAACTGCAGTACATCCAAAGCAAAAGTCTCACAGCTCCAGAACTTGAAGTATCATATAAATCAAAGTGAAGTGCTCCTTAAACACATATTGCAGTGTTTTTTTTAATTGTAATAGATACTATAACATTTACTGTGCTTATAATTATATGACTATATGAGCAGTTTCAATTAGATGAAAATTAGTAAGATAGATCTCTTGTAAGTTAAGAACACAAATAATGTATACATTCAGTGGGGCATCACCAAGTACAGTGTATGTAATATCACTCAGAATTAACAATTTTTTTTCTCAGAATTCCAAGTTAAAACATAAATTCACACAGCCAAAGGTACCTAACAATAGAAAATGCATAGCATCATATTAGCATTCCTAATTTGAATGTATCTCATCATCTGATGTATGAAAGCAGGGCAACTGTTAACTTTATGGAATGTGCTGACATCATTCCTAGAAGTTCTTTTGAACCCCAGGACAAATCAGAATGCGAAAATGCATCCATGTTATTTTTCCAAAGGAATGAAAAAAAACTGGTTCTTTGCAATATAAAAGTCAATTTTGAATTTTTCAATGCTCATCTAAATACAGATATGGAATAACATTTCTTTTGTTTAAATGATTTTTTTTATTACTAAAAAACCATAAATAATGCTATGGCATTCTGTTGATTACTAAGCCGTCTAAACTTCTTACTAAATTCTATAATCCTCTCCCCCCCATTTTTTAAGGCTCAAAGTTATTTTTAAAGCTTTAAATGAAATGAAAATCCAACAGAAATATTTTTTTTTCTGTTTGATTGCAGCCAATAACCACATTGAAAAGTTGTGGCTGACTTGTAATTGGGAACCTGCTGTGGTCCCACATGCTTCTCTGTTTATACAAATACTCCAGTATATAAATACTCATTTATTTTATATATACACCCATGTTTAAGTGGAACAAGGATGCTAATGCTAATGAAGGTGTAAAAGGCACATTCTTTTTGCACTGCTTCTTGCAGTGCCTAGACTTAATATATGATGTTAGTTTAGTGATATAACCCACTGACTTTTTTGTTGATTTTGGTAGAGTAATGCCTAGAAAATGGATGCCTCAGCTGCCAGCATCCACTTCATAGGGTGATACATGTTTGAAAGCAAATAAAAGAATCAAGGCAGCATATTACTGTACCACTGGAGCTGTAAGGGAAAGTTCGGGAAGCAAACTAACAGTGGTAAAGATTATGCTATATGGCTAGTTTTCTAAAAGCTATTGTTCCCAATGGCATCATGCTGTATTTCACTGAAAATTTCTTGGTAATCCTTGACTACCAGTAGAAATGAGGGAATTTTTTGTTGTATGTGAATGTGGTACGTGTTCCTACAGTGAAGGGTAACTTGCACCTTTTACCTTCATGATTCCCAGTAGCCTTATTGCCTCACCCTTCACCACTCCAAAAGCTGATGTTTTGGGAAATGGAAAGCTGCCACACTGTGCTCAGGCATTACAGTGCCATGCTTTTGCATGAATCTGGTGATAGTGCCAATTTGAAATTAATCAGGATCTGCATGTTGTGCTGTAGAATCCTCCAGTCCTTCACATTCTGAGCACTGCGCATATTGACCATAAGGATTTATAAAAATAGCTAGTGTTCAAAATAGTGTAGTTCAAGTATTGGAAGTGTATCTGAACAGAAATGGAAATTGGCCTGAAAAAACAAGTCAGTAAAATATGATCACACCTGGCTCAGGTAATTATTATGCCAGAGAACCTCATATAGCATTTTAACCATTTAAATAAAGGCTTGTTTAGATTTCAATTTAATTTTTTAAAAAATCATGAGGTTGCTTCAGTTCTTCTGATTTACAAACAAATATGCAAAATGTATATATTTACAAATAAAAATACAAAATATATTTCTATTCCTATTTTTTTTTTTGCTGGAACTCCATGTTTAAAACTGATCTGAAATGTATTAATTACCTTTCAAGTTCTTAGTCTGTGCTTTATTCTTCTGTGTTAGATAAATGCGGGGGATAATTGAATTACCTATTCTAGTCATGTAAATTAAAATATATCTTTAAGCTAAGAAAAAAAGTCCTTGATAGAAGTTATGGGTAAAACCACCACTAAAATATGACCTGAAATTGTCTGCTTTTGGGAAGTGTTTACATCATCCACTTAAATCCAACTCTTAATGCAGTACCAAACGTAGTCTTTAGGCTTGCAGTCTAACTAATGGCAAGAAATGGAATTTTCAAAGTGGTTATTCCCTCATTCCCAACGTTCTCTCTCCATGAGTTTCAGCAAAAGCTTGGGTTCTTAACAGGTTTTAAGGCACCTCAGTGAACTTAAAGGCAGGGAGAATGAATCAGCATTTATCTGCTGGTACCAGTTTTCTGCAACTGGAGTTGCAAGGAAACCCAGATTCCTGGGACAAGCTAGCTAGCTTGGGAGCACTAGAAAGGCAGAAAAGTTTCAAATCATACAGCTCTTCAAAACTGGAAGCTAGGGACACCCTTGCTCGTTCACAGCATGTAGAGTTGAATTCTTCCTGAAGACAAGTATTAGCATTTGTATGAAAACCATTGAAGTTTCATTCATTTTCCACAGAGTGTGATTTTAGCCATGTATGTAGCAATTCCTTGATGGGAATTTGGATTTGATGTTTAGTTCTCTTTCTTGCCTACGATACAAAACCTTGCTTCTCAGAATGGTGCTCTACCACTGTAGGAGCATTTTTAAGGCAGTCTGCAGAACCTGGTGCTTAACAGTAGAAACAAAGAAAAAATCAGACCCACCTGGCAAGAATGAGTAGATTTTTAAAAAGGTGTAATTTTTCAACCTAAAATTGAGGACACTTCAAGGAGTAAAGTCTTGATTTTCAGTCTTTGTTCCCTGGAAAACTCCTTTTTTAGACAAGTAAAAATCATTGAAAAGCCTATCAAAGCATTTCCGAGGAATTTATAGGTGAGTTCCCTTATGCCTGTGCCAAATCATATTTTTCTTTGCTCACTTCTTGAATTTTTATATGACCCAGTTTGTACAGGAAGCTGAAGTGGAAGTTAATTTAGTATGGCTAGATGAGCAGTTAAAGTACTCCTCATTTAATTAAATTCAAATAGAGTCCATGCCTAATTTTTTACAAAAAAAGCTCTGTACAAACATTTTGTCACTCCAAAACAAATTTCTCCTATTGCTAACGATGAGAAGTTTATCATAAGGAGGAATGGAACAGATTGGTAGTGTGGAAATGCAGCAGTAAGTTTGATTCTGACCTGGTACAAATCTGTGCAACAGGGTGGCTCGACAGGTGTCATTTGTGAGAATTGAGTTCTGGCTTGTAAACTGGTGAGGCTGCTGTTCAGCTTGCTCATTGCTGGGATTGAGTTTTCTTTGTTTAATAACTGTTGAGGATACCTAAGTAGGTGTTTGTGATGATTCAGTAAAACAACAGAAACCCGCCCAGACTGAATTTGTGGTTTGATGTGTTTTGCAAACATGGGCACTCTAAGTTCACACAGCTGTAAAACTTGAGAATATCCTCCTGTGGCCTCCCATGCTCACCAATACTTACCTTAGATCTCTTTGAGGGGTTGGGGCCACAACCAGAGGAAGCTGGGCATGTCACTGAATGGGATTTATTGAAATCAGGGCAGACATTTGTGGAGTTTTATTTTTCCAGTGCCTGCAAATGAAGCGTAAGATGCTGTTCATAAACTGTTTTGCTGCTGACGCAAGAAAGAATTTTTACAACTCAGTCAGATCCACTACTTTTGTTTCATTTTGTTTTAATCAAAAACCCAAAAGCTTTTCAAAGCTAATATTTGAAACAAAATCAGGGAGGAAAAAAGAAAACTGATTAAATATTTGATTTTCAAAGGCAACTGTGTAGAATAAAAACCAGATATTTAATACATTTTAAAAATTCAAACTTTACAATCAAAATAATTTCTGTTTTTCTGAATTTGGTTTATGTCATTTTGATGTAAATTTTAAGGACAGAATTCCTCATGCTGCAATTCATCCAAGTACTCATGCACATGTTAATGTTTAAAAGTGTTTTAAGTCTGATTGAAGTTAATGATATGAGCTAAAAAGTTTTGCTGACTTGGGAGCCAAGTGTCAAGTTGTCATGAAGGGAAAACATTAATTTTGTTTCTTCTTAAATATGATCACGTCATGTGAGTTGTTATTCTCACTAGTACATTGGCTTTTTTATCCATTGGTATTCAAAGATAGCTATTGTAAAGACCTGTAACATAATATGAAATTCAAAGAACAGGGATGCTGGGATTTTTATCTAGAAATAAATTTCTTCCCTCTTGAGTAGAGTCAAAAGGAAATCAAATAACTTTGGGAAAAAAAAACATAGGACAGAAAGGGATAATATTAAACATGATTTTGGAAATACACCATTCAGGAAACAACTGTGAAGGTGGTTATGGAAGATATGAGTACTATCCATAACAGATTTTTTTTTTTTCTAAAATTTAAAGTAACAAACTACTTTAAAAGGGGCTGCTAGCTTCACTCAGTGAGTAAGTTGAAGCTACTGTTCCATAAAAACTCCATTTTTCTCCAGAAAATTACTCTAAAATAATTTTTTGTCTGCCTTTTAACAGATGCTATCACAGGGAACAGTTCTCCTGAGAATTGGATTTATCATTCTGTCCCTGGCATCTTTTGGACTACTTATGGAGAACAAGTAAGATACAAAATATCTGGGGCTTTTTATTCATTATGGATTATTTATAACTATATTTAAATCTCAGAAATTATTTCAGTAAAGGAATATAATTACCCAGACTCACACATGGCTGTCTGGCTGTTGACTGGAAAATAGCACATGACTAGCTGGCACCTAAATCCAGGATTGTTCCCATAGTGAGTAATGACTGCGTGTGTATTGTCCCTTGCAGAGGAGTTTTGGGATGGGTTTGTAATGTCTCCCTTTGTGCTTGCATTTATTGGGTCTGCTCCCCTGGTCTGGGACAATGGCAGGTGAGTGGGACCTGCCAGCCGTCCCAGGCTGCTCTAGGTCGGATTGTGGGAGCCTGTGTAGCTCACCTTAGGTGCCAGATACAGTGATGGTACATGATGAGCACACAGTGTAGCTCAGAGTAGGCTCAAAATCATGTGAAAGATGGTGTAGACTTGAAAATAAACGTAATCAACATGGCTTCAAATGAAATTGGATCTTCAATACACCAGGCCAATGAGATACATTATGACGTAGTCCATATGGCACTGTGGCCCCAAAGAAGAATAAGTTGCATCCACAGTTTCTTACAAAGAGGTTACTTGCCCTGACAGAGAAGAAATGTGGAATAGAAGTTTCCTTTGAGACTGAGGTGCCAGTGCTGCTTTGCACCTGCTGTTCATTATGTTTTCAGAAAGGAATACCTTTCAGTCCTTTGAAGGACTGAACAGTTTAATTCAGGATAGGTAAATATCTGTCAACATGCCAGATGTGAATAACCTAGGGAGTTAATAAAGGGGAATTAGTAAAAATTTATGGAGTTGGACCACTGAAAAGATCCTGAACTACTGATGTAGCAGTTTTCAGAATTTTTTTATGGTAACTTTTGAGATCAAAGATCATTAACTAAATATACAGCTCCAATTGTGTTAGTTCAAATATATTTTGCAAGTATGAGTATTCTCATCACCAGCAAATTCATGGTTGTTGGTATATACCATAAAAAACTTAAATATAAGTTTAAGAAAGATGACTTGATGTAAGTGCAGGACATCACACATTAATTCTATTTTCTCTTTTTCACTGAACTCAACAAAGAAGAAAAGATTGGGTGTTAATCTGAATCAATTCCCTTTTCTAGGTCCAAAGCAGGAATTTTGGAAGTCATCCGCTGTTTAGTCTTCATAGGTGTTTACAAACTTGGCTACTTTAGGAGTCAGTTTTCCTTCTTGGGCTATGCATATGAGGTAAGACATTTGTTTTAAAATGTCTGTGTTCATTATTCTAGATCTTTTATCTTTTTACAAAAAAGAAACTCTAAACATTTACATTTTGCTTTCTTATTTTTTATTATGCTGTTTCAATAGAGTATTATTGATTTTTTGTCTCATTATTTTTCACGTTTTCTGATTATTTTGTAAGAAAATTATTCAGGTTTGCTACTGAGGTGCCAGTTTTCCTTGAAAAACAGGTCATGAAAGAGTGCATTTACCACTTCTTGCAAAAAAATAATTTACTTGTGGCCACATGCTTTGAAGTGAATGATAGTAATTCATTGCTGAATTTTAATTGTTTAGTTCTCCTTTTATGGGAGAAATCTGAAAATTCTTGGAGGCTGGAAGACTTAGATATAAAATATTTTGCTCTGTATTAATCCTGTGCCTCAGAAACAGACTTTTAGGCATTGACAAGGAGAGGATACAGAACTAAATAGACCTATGGTCTGATTACGTCTGGTTACTTTTGTGTTCTTAGCATTTCCTTTTATCCTGTCCATGCCTTTTGCTTTTTATTATTTTCCTTTTCAGTTCAGTCGGTATTTCATATCTCTGTTAATATTATCACAGTAAAATAACAATAGTCACTCTTAGTATTCTTATCTGAACGACATTACCCAGCTACCTATGTTGGTTACCAGAAAACAGCCAAAAAGGTTATGAATGGGTGGCTGGATTAGTAGAACCTCATCAGAAAGTTACTTTTTTGGCTTAAAATCAGAAAAAAAATCAAATAAAACAAAATAAAACAGTGGGAACTGAAACTCAAACAAGTTCAAAGTGGTTCCTTTGACTTTGACCATATGCAAAATTTATAGCATTTTTCCCAGTTGGAAGTTTCTGGTAGTGATCTTACTTCTGCTTTTCTAAAGGATAAGAGATTAGAAAAATGAAAAAAATCTACTGCTACCGTGGGTCTTGGAGGTTTTTCTGGTTGGTTTGTTGTTTTTTTTTTCTGCCTGGGTTGGAAAACAATAGCTATTAGACAATATTTAAAGCTAGATAAATGCCACTAATTGAGAATTGTTTTATTTCCACCCTGCCCCCTTGTTACATTGTCAAAGCTTTGGTGTATAAGTCAAATGGTTCTTGAATTCCTTTGATAAGACTCTGCAAGAATTCAACAGGTATTTTAAGAGGTTTACTTAAATATAATTTGGAAAATGTTTGTAAAATTTCCTGAGTAGCCTAATATGGTAGAAAGGCTTGAAGTAACAAATTCTAAAATTTTGGAACTATTCATCCTGCCCTTGAGACATCGCTTTCAGATTTGAATTATTTGGGTATTCTAACTGAACTCTGTGAGAATTATGTCATAATATACACCCTCAATACATGCCCTACTGAGTTCTTTATTCATATATAAAAGTATCTCTTACTAAGAAATGAGTAGAAGGAAAAGTAAAATTATTATTCCTATTGTTTACCGGGAATCCCATAGCTTCCTTTTCTTTCATGAAGAAGAAAATAAAATGAAGTGGTTCATGGTCTGTTCTTTACGTGTTTCTGTCATTAAAAAAAATACTTTATTTTCATGTTGAGTTCTTCTCTACTGTACTTTCCTATACTTTCTTCCTTTTGTTTCTTTTATCCTTCATATTACAATATTTTTTTGGGTTATTTTTAGCCCTTTGTTTGACACTGACTATATAGTCTATTTTTAACAAGAGGCAGGACTACCTTGCTCACAATTTTTCTTTGAAAATACTGAAAAAATTGGTGTCTTTCAAATAATGTGCCCTTGGGCAGATCTGAATAGATAATGTTTCTGAGTGATGCAATATTTCCACACTTGACATTTTGTCACAAATCAACAATTTCATTCTAATTATAGAATTATATAATCATAGAATAATAGAATAGTTTGGGTATGCAGTATAAAGATCCTCTAGTCCAATCCCCTGCAATTAGCAGAGATATCCTCAACTACATCAGCTTGCTCTGAGCCCAGATCTACTTGATCTTGAAAATTTCCTGGGATGAGGCAACTACCACCTCACTGGACAATTTGTTGCAGTGCTCCACCATCTTCACAAAAAATGTTTTCCTTTTTGTAGTCTGAATATTTGTAATGAGTTTCAAAGTGTCCCCTATTTTAGAATGAATGACCCACTTTTAAAATAAAGGATCCACTTTTGCGCCCAATGCATGGTAGGCATGTTCTTATGGGTCTAATGGAATTTATGTCGAAAGAAATCTAAGATACTGCTGGAGATTTGTCAATTCATGTTGAAAAGTCTTCAAACATTAATGTTTTACCTCAATATCGACGTGATCATTTTGAAACAGCAGTACCAGAAAGCATAAGAAATACATAAACAGATAGTTTCCCCAGAATTGAGGTCTAAAAGTTATCCTAAAAAATGTTTCTGTTCATCATTCCAAGTTGTTTATCCTTCATAATATAATAACATAGGTAATCTGCTTGATTTTAAACTTCCTTTACTGTTTCATTTTCACATTCTCATACAAATTTTAAGAGGTATAAATTAAAACATTTATATATTCTTTTTGTTTTCCTCATCTAAATATGCCCTCTTTAACATACACCTAGATTTAGCTGATTTTGATCTTTTTAATCTACTATTTCTAGTAATGATAACCTGTAATATGCTCAAAATGTTCTCTTTACATCTTCATCCTTATGTGTTACCAAATTAACAACTCTTCAGTAATCCAGTGTTCGAGATTAAAAGTACAACATCATGTAAAAGAGTTTGTGTTGGCTTTTTCTATAAATGATGCCTTTAAGGGCATAATTACTTAAGGATGAAGAAGTGTTTCAAGAATTTAACAATTATTTCTCAGAATTCTTAAGTTATTGGTGCACATTGCAGCAGATAAGTGCAAGACTTTATCAGCAGGATGTTCAATCATTAGTGAAAAAGTATGTTACTATTTTCAATATGTGCCAGGGATTTTCTGCTACTATGTTTTCATATGTTCTTGTTTCTAAATACTAGTTTAGAACCAGTAGAAAAGATTTCTAGACAATATCTTGCAATACTATTTGAAGGGTATACTAACTACCAAAAATAGGTGCTTTAAACTATTATTTAAATGCTTGTGTTTGGTTCATAAGAAGGCTTGACAGTTACCAAAATTACTGCATTGGCAGAATGCCCTCTAGGGGGAAACTAAATGGGAAATAAAGAAGAAATGAGAGAAAACTAGGGCGTCAGTGAGAGAAGGGAGAAGGACAGAGGAAACAAGGAACAAGCCTTTCCCATTTTGCTGTTAGATTAGCTCAGGTGGGCATGATCAAAGCAGCTGAAGATGGCAATCTGAGCAGGAGTGCTCTTGCCCTCTTGCTTCATCGTTTTACCCTCCTTCCTGCCCTGCTAACTGGCTTTGCTGGCTGGACTGACTTAGCGAGACAAAGATTTTTTTTCCAGGTAAGTGATGCAACTTGCTGTGGAGTAAGAAAGTTTCTTAATGCTAAGGCTCAGGGAAGGAGGAAACAAAATTATGTTATGGTTGTGTAAGAAAGAAAGAAAGACTTCTGCTTTTGCTAAAGCTGCTATCTTAATATGTTGTTTTCTGTGTCTGCAGTCAAGTAAAAACAGCATTGGCTCCATCGATACTTTGAAGTTGTGTGTTACCAGATTTGATTCCTTATGAAACTTATGTTAGTTTTTCTGATCATTTAAATATATTGTCCTCCCTGCTATTATATTTGAATTCATTGTGTGATATACTCATGGGAATCTCTCCCAGTGTCCTTTTCCTCTCCAAGAAAATAATTTGAAACTTTCATCACTACTAAAGTGACCAGAGGAGGTGGAACAGTGTACATTCCTCAGCATGCATTTTCTATTCCTTTTCCTGTATGTATTTCATATGGATCATTAGGTGAATGTGGAAGGGGGAGGGAGTGAATTTTTTTGGTTTTGTTTCTGTGTTTCAAGTTTTATGTTTTATTTGTTTATTTAAGAAAAAATTGATATATGAGGAAATTTTTATATCTTAAGAAGATTATTTCTTGGGTGGAGGTCAGTGAAAACCTCGGTGACAAGGAATATGTTTGTCTGGTTTGAAGAGCTGGTGTGTTTCTTTTGAGAATCTGTGCTGCCACATCCTATACTAGTTAGCTTTCTTTAGGCTGATTACTTCATGCCTGCATAATGTGATGATTGTGTGTATTACTAAAGCCAAATCATTTTCTGTCAGACTGGGCCTGGAGCCTCCTAACCACCTGGAGGTAGCAGAAAACATTGCTTGTGTGCTCAGTTATGTGACGGTTCAGCAGGCACGATATGTAAAAATAAATCTGTGATGATGGTCCACCTCTTTAAAGTGTTTCCATCCAACTGCTCTGGTTTGGCATCAGCCAGCATATTCCATGAGCTGAATTTGGTCAAGCACTGGCTGTTATTTGACAGTGGTACTAATGAGGAGCAAGTAGAAATGAGAGCCATTGACATGTTGTTGGAACTCTTGTTTTAAATATTTTCACCAACTCTCATAGTAGCTGCAACTCAGACTCTTAAACTAAGAGGCTTGGAGTGAGGAAGGGAGATGAGGAAAGAGGTATCTGTCTTGATGTGTTTATCTTTTACCTTTGTTGTAGCTACGGCATAGTATCTGAGAGTAAATCTTTTCATTTTGGCTTCTGCATTGCAACTTAATGAGCTGCCTGTCTATGCCATGTTAGCTGGCTTGTATTAATTTACAGGTAGGAAGGACAAAAAATCTAGGGCAACTTTCATGGTGGAAAAGAGAGAAAAAGGGAGGTTTTATACATGTGTGATGTTTTAAATTAATAATTTGTTTTTATTTCTGTTTTATGTGGGCATGTGGTACTTTAGAAGTATAACCAGCTTTGGAAGATATACAGAATCTTTGTGCTGCAGGGCGTAATTCAGCCCTTAACTAATGAAGGTAGAAATGAGCTTTATTGTGGTCAGAATGCTTATTTACTCCTCCAGAATATCTGAACTTGGTACATACAGCTGTTCCAAAAACTTCTGGAGACAGTATTCTGTACCAAGTGGACTGCTTCTCTGATCCTTGAAGCAGTTCTGGTATTTCTTATAGCATAGGATCTAATTGGTCTGGATAAAATGTAAAATATCTCTTTATTAAAGAACTGATTTACACTGTATCCTGTGTTCCACAGAAGTCCCTCTTAATGTGATATTGTTTGGCACTACTTGTTTCTCCTTTCATCATACAAAGAGTTGCTGTTACCTCACTTGTTTCTTAGTATAATTTACCAGTGTTGGAATACTGACTTATGAGTACAGACATAAAACAAACATTTACTCATAAGAACTTATTTCCACATCAATGATAGTTTTCTGCTCTGTAGCACTTTTTCTTGGTCCCTCGTTAAGATCATCTATGCCACATTTCAAAGAGCTGTGTATCCCATATTTGGTTTCCATTAAGGTGAAAGCTCCATGCCCTGTGCTATGATTTATGACCTCAGCATTTGTGCAGTCTCTTTGCCCTAACTAGATTGGCTGGTGTATTTCAAATATATTTTAGAAATGAAACTGGGGATGGAAGGAAACTCTGCTGCTTATGATAAAAAGCCTTGTCAACACACATGGAATTAAACAAACACGTGTTGTAATCGTTTTTTTCTATGTTAGCTTCATTCAGAAAAGTTTGCTATGCCTTGCAGCGTATCCCAGGGACTGGAGTTTTAATATTCTTGACAACTGCCCTAAGGGGAATAATGTCCCTTAGAAAAAGTCACAGTAAAATCTGGCAGTAGATTAAGTTAGTTTCCACTTAGGTGTGACAGCAGAGTCATTACTGATTTTAGACTTAGCCAGTTTGAGAGTCGGCTTCACCACCATCAACTAAGGACTATGATGTATAGTTCCAGATGCTCTGGCCAATTGACCGTAAAATTGCTCTGCATTTCTGGCAGAGCAGTTGAGCTGGAGCTTTTAAAATCTCCACTCCCTGAGCTCAACACCCTTCCCCCTCTGCTTAAAAGCTGCTCATTATTCTTCTTCTGCCCGCTGATCTTAGCAAAAGAAAAACTTCTGGAATCAATTAGAAGTGTCTGCACTTGATGAGATTTGCACGTGAGTTCGGAATTGCGAGGCTTTGATAGTGTCAGCCAACAGCTGCAGTTTCAGGTGGTAAAATCTGGGAAGGAATTTTCCAGGGTTTATTTACAATCATAAAATAAAACAAAAATCAAGGCAAGTTGGAAACCATCTAACGTGTTGTTAAAGTGAAGCCTGAATCGGTTTATATATTTATTTTGTCTGAAAAAAGAAGTAAACTGGCAGTTTATTATCAGGATCTTTTCAATTACCTTGCAATTACTAGGCTGTATAGAGCAGCTGTAATAAAATGCAAGGTATGGTCTGCTTGCTGCAGTTTTACCTATGAAAGAAGCATCTGGTATTGCTTTTATCAGTTTAATTGTTTGACAAGACAAGGAGGTAGTCATACCTAATAGAAATCAGAAGCATGCAGTCAAAGATAAAGCAAAGGGTAGTACTCTGAATGTAGAAAATAGATGTTCACATATACTGGCTGAAATTTTGTATTTTCTTCTGTCAACACTTTCGCTCATAGATATAAAGTTTATTTTCTAACCCTTCTTATCCCAAAGCAGTTAGTGATTGGCATGTAACTGTATGCAGTGTTTGCAGCTGAATGATAACAGCCATGCCAATGAAATTATGAATGTTCAGTTGTATATCTGAGGGTGTCTGCAAAAATGAAACTCTCTTATTTCGCACATCTTGTTATTGATCTGGTTTGGTTTGTAAGTCAAAGCACAATTTTTCTATAAGCCAATAATGCTACAAACCCTGTCAAACTGCATTCTTTTCTACATCATAATAACACATGGATAATGATAGAGATCTCCATGCTAGCGAATCATTTCACTGATATTAGTCCCTAGTGACAACTGAAATATTCCACATGGGTAGATATTTGTCTGTGTAACCATAGTTGCAGTACTGGAGTTTTTGCAGGGCTTTTTGTTTCGGTTTTTTTGTGGGTTTGTTTGTTTGTTTGGATTTTTTTGTTTTGGATTTTTTGGGGGTTTTTTAATGCGCAAATGCATCAATTTATTTCATAACTGGTTTTTCCACAGATGTGGAAGATTGATGTTTCTTGACAGAGCCGTTGCTTATTGATGATTTTACACTCTCGTAAATTTTACATTCGAATTTGATTTAAAGATGTCATGTCAAGTACATTGCAATGTCTGAGAGTCAAAGGCAGGGTAAGATGGGCAATTCATGTGTCCTGAATGAAAGACATTGGCTTACTTGCAGAGATTCCGCTTCCAGCGGGTCACGTGGGGAGAAGCAGAAGATGCAGTCTGAGCAATGCAGAAGGTATCTCCCAGCCGTGGAGAACACCCCAGAGTGAGGAGCCTTCCAGCATCACTGTGCATGGCCAGTGTGTGTGTGTGTTCTCTGGGCTGTCTTTAGCCCATCAAGTTCACCCACGTGTATGTGCTTGTCAGCACAGCCTGATATGCAAAATTAGTAGACTACTTTCCAAAACTAGATAGTTTACCTCCAAAGCTATTGTAACAGGCAGGTGGGAGTTATCCTAAACAGAGAAGAGAGGTATCTGTGTTCCCAAGACCGCATATACAAATGACTTAGTTTGAATTTTATCTTCAAACATGATGGGCAGAGGGATTGAATTAACTTTTAAGAGATAAAAGCTTTAATGAAACAAGCTGTGGAAAAGGTCTGGGTTTGGCACATAGAAGGTGACCACAAAGATTTAAAATATTTTGGATATTTCTATCTCATGCAGTTTAAATAGAGAAACCCCAAATACTAAAAATACGTGCAGTTTGGGGTTAGTCAATATTTCCATCTTGCAACAGAAATGGTATAACGCTCTTCTTCCCATAAATGTCCCTTCCCACTTCTGTAGCAGGGAGCAAACCATGGCAGCTATGAATTAACATTTCTGCATCAGAATGTCTGTGTAGGACACACAAATTTAGACTGTAATTTAGCCCATTGGAAATGTAAATCAATACATTTGTTTAGGGAAGCAGAAGTTAATTAAAAATGTTCTGTATTTCTTTTTTAAAATCATAAATGCTATCTTTTGCTCACTCTATTCTTTTCAGAAGCTTCTTGTTAACAACAAAGAAAGAAAAGCACAGTAAAAGTTGAGCCGCTGTTGTCCTCCTAGCAGCACCTGAAATGACTACAGAGACTGAAAACCAGTTCATGACATCTGGGCAATTGCATGCAAAATTCTAACGAGCCAGTGCCTTTTGTCTAAAGTGAGCAATAGATCAGTAAGATAAAATAAATCCATTATCTATGCTGTGATTTATTTCCTTTATTACTGCCTTATTATATCATTCCCCTGTACAAGTTCTGTTTTCTATGATGTTTAGAGTCAGGGAATAAGGGAATATAGAGAAAGCAACAGTCCTATATTTGATTTTTTTATTTGGGTATTACACAGCACAAAGAGAATGTTTTAAAATTTCCTTCTCCTGCCAATGCCAAATAAAAATTGTCTGATGAAAGAAGATTAGCAAATGCTGTGTTTAACAACTGATTACCAAATGCAGAACACACAAAACACTTTGTATGTTTAAAAGTTGGAAATAGGTGTTATGAGAAAAAAGTAAATGTAAAACTCTAGTTATCACTTGAAACCAAGGCAAAATAATGCAGCAACCCCTATAGAGTCTGTGAGTGATCACATCTGTCCTGACAGAATTTGTTTGGTTTATCTTCATGTGGGAACCATGAAATGTTTGAATAGGTTGTTTATTTTGCTGATTGGAAGTTAATACAGTTGGAGATGCCTGGTTTCAGTTTGAACATTCTAGATTTTGCTTTATGGAGAAAGGGATGCTATATTTTGTCCTTAGCTATTAGCTGAATTCATTACACATCTGCATATGACTATAACTCTCTAGATCTATTAATTTTTCCTCTTTTTGGCTTCATGTAGTTTGCTTATAAAGAGTGGACAGATGCTAGGAAACAGCTAAAAGTGGTAGTGAACCAGGGTGCTAAAAGGCAGAGTCTGGCCACTAACTACATTATTTGATACCTACTTCATAGCTCTTTCCACTTCCTTTCGAGATCAGCCTGGTTGGTTTATAACATTTTAAGGAAAATACCTGTCATTGCACATACATAAAAGAGCTTATCCCACTTCTGCTTGCTATGTAAGCAGTGAATAGAATTGCCATCATCATGGCTGAATTCCTGGTCAATTTTTTTTCCCAGGCTATTGGTGAAACAATTGCCTTATTTAGAAAAGCCAGTTTTATATATATATATATGTATTTTTTTTTTAAGTTGTTTGTCATTTTAAGCTGAGGACATTCTAGCACAGGATGAGAATTGTGAAGGAGTGTAATTCTAAAATCATTTTGGGCCATCTTTGCTTCTAATGCAAGTGTTGCCTGAAAGTGAATTTGTTCCAAATCTTCCCATGCTGTGTGCATGGATGGTGATTAGCTCCTGGGGTTATCTGAGGCTTAGTAAACTGCTTCCTCAGACCATAAAACATGTGAAAACCAGAAATTCATCTGTCAGACTTGTGAATTGGACCTAAAAATGTGTTACCAAGATACCAACAACTGAGAAGAGCTTCTTGCTAGAAGCAACTTGCTAGAATTTACCTTGCCTTCTGGACAGCAGTCTAAAATGTACAGTTCAGTAAGAAACCGTGGCATATGTTTTAACAAACACTGAAAAAAAAGTTGGGATTTTTCTAAATAAAAGGATACACTTACCACTTACTCCTTCTCTTCCTGTTTATTACTTTTGCTTTTATTTTTTTTCTATGCATGAGAAATAAAAAGATAGTAAAGGAAAACGGAGAGGATTAGGGAAACCTTTTTCTAGTTCTCCAACCAAGTCAAAATAAAATAAAACCCATAAAATGTTGTCAGGTCCACAAAAATTGAAATAACTTTTTTTACAAAATGTTAAGACTAACACAAACAGGTAGGAAGTTGGAGGTGGGTAGTTAGAGTATTTCATCCTGTCTGGGTTGATACACTTATTTCACTTTGTTTTTGGTTTTTTTTTTTTCACCCCACTATTATAAAATAACAGTCAAATAGCAGAACAAATTAGTGCCTGAAACAAAAGCATCTCACTCAAACTTCCTGGCTTAAAATAAAGTCAAAAATCTTCAACTTGCCATGAGTTCATTAATCTTGAAATAACACATTTCAAGAAAAAAAAAAAAAAATCTTTGTTTTAGTTGTCCCATTTCTACTTCTGAGAGCAGAGAGAGAAGTGAGCGTTTTGTCTAAGTGGCTATCTGAGGGTCTTGCTGTTGAAAGTGAGAAGCTTTTCATTACCAGAGGGAAACTGGATATTTGAAAAAGCAAACACTGTCTAGTTTTAACACAGTCCTGGGTATTGGTAGAACATTAGCGCCTTGGATTCAGGTCAGCTTTTTCACACTCTGATTTTTTTTCAGTTATTTTACATTACTCAAGGGTAGCTCACTTGAAAAAGATAAAGAATTCTAGAGTACTCTGATTGTGATAGAACTGATATTGTTATAATGCCTTAATTTTTATATAAATTTGCGATCATGATTTGATGTTTTCAGGTATCTTATTGGACTATATATCACCTTCTAAATAATCACTAATTTTTGCCAAGTTCTTATAAAAAGTCTCAATCCACTAAATAAATCAAATCTGCTCATTCCAATGAACTTCTGACTAGTGGAGAGTTAAGAAGGAGGAAGCAGGTTCTTTAGTGGATCCAGGTTTATTTTTTTGGCTTTGCAAGCTCTCTGACTTTCATAACTTATTAACATCAAATAAAAATCAAAAGCATCAGATTGCAAAAGTAACAAAATGAATAGCTGTGAAAGCAGCGTGCAGGCAAAGCTGGCCCATTTTTCCTAGACAGTCCAAATAAAATCTGCCCAACTAACTACTTTGAATCCTCTACTGTTTTATTTAGATCTTTTTGGAGACTAAATTGCATGATCTTCATGGTTTTTTTTTTTTTGCTTTGTGCAGTAATCCATACTAATAAACTCTACACAGAAGCATATTTGGGCATATATGCCCGTAATTACAGAGAACTTACAATAGATTTGGCAGCAGAGATTATGCTTTTCAGAACTGTACACATGTGGACAAATGTTTGCCTCTTGGCTTAGACAGAGTCTTTGGAATGTAAATCATCTTTGGAAAACGGTTGTTGAAAGGGAACCATGTTAGCTTAATTGCTAAGAAACAAGCTAGGGTTGATACCCTTTAAAATTCTGCTGAATGTCTACTTGTTTGAAGGAAAACTCAGAAAAACGAGAGTTGTGCCTTTAGTCTGAAGTGTGGTCCTTAGGGAGAAGGACGTGAAAATTTATGCCTATCAAGTATATGGACAAATTAAAAGTGTAATGGAAAGGAAACGGCATGAGAGATGGCAGGCACAGACCCTCCCCAGTCAATGCAGGGCACACCTGGACCAAAGGGTACCTGGAATGGTCTGAGAGAGAGGGTAAAGATGGAAAGCAGGGAGGATCTGTACATTGTCCCAAACTCTGGTATTACTTCATTTGTTAAGGATCTGAATGATTAGAAGTTGCTTATGTGAACCCCTGCTACAGTACTGTAGAACTCATATTTTGTAAGGAGAGTGGAAAGTGAGAGAAGAACCTTGATTTTGCATGGCATTATCTGCAATTATCTTATTGTACATCCTTCCAGCCCAAATGCCCTGATTTCTAAAGTCATTAGACAAGTCCTTGCAGGCAGATGATCTCTCTGTTGTTTGGTGACAAGGTCATGGAATCATGGTCAGATACACAGGCACATGCTAACCTTATTTCCTCAGTGGTCTTGAGTTGCTGAATCAGTGATTTAAGTCTAAACGTGGCGTTGGATTTTCAGTCCTGAATTGCAGAGGAGACATTGCTGTTGTTAATATTCATTAGCATAAGCTTTCTTCCTTGAAATTTTTATGAAGTTGTCAAAATTGCAGGTTCAGCTGATGTTGTATTAATGCCAGGCAGGAATGCTCTATGACTGTTCTCCAGCATCATTTCCCTATTACAGCTAATGCAGTCCATCTCACTGAAACCAAAAAGCTATTGCCAGTACACCTCTTAAATTATTCTCAAGCTGCCAGCTGTGCCATTTGCCTTTGATCCTTTCTTTCATGGTAATTGTCATACTGAAAGGTAAAACTAAAATATATTCTGTACCAGGAGCCACCTTTTCATACTTCTGGAGGATATTTGTCCTCCTGAGATTGCTGCAGATTTTACATGCTATTAATAGTCTTCTCTATGTGCTATTGCTGCCATCAAGTGCAATTATATAATTATGCATGTGTAACTATTCATATAGTAGTTTTTAAGTGATGCCAGCTCCCTGGAGCTCCAGTATTTTCTTACTGCTAAATTTAAAAAAAAGACTTTGCATTACATGAAACACATGAAACACCTCATTGTTTTATTTTAATGGGAGCTAAAAATTGAAAAATTCTGGTTGAATATGCACTTTGAAATATGTTGCTGACCAGAAGAATAGATTGCCTTGTTAATAGATGAATTCTGGTAGTTTAGTGACTTGCTTTCATGGTTTTATTTACTCTCCCTGATAAGACAATTGTTAAAAACTGTGAAGTTGTCAGTGTAAAGAAATCTCTCCAGGAGGGAAAACAATTATATTTACCTTACCTGTGTTATTATATGCAAAGAGAAATACCTCCAAGATGTTCTTCTGTCCAGTGTGGTTTGAAAAATGCTTTCCAAAAATTAAATGTTTTATTACTTCTGATTCATGATATTTAGAGAGAAAAATACTTTTCATTTGTTTCTTTAGTGCTTTAGGAATCTCATTTAAAATGTGTGGACTTGATCTTTGCTGTATTAAGGCGGTCCTGAAGCATCATGCAGTCCATTGACTCTTCATAGGAAATCAGGATTTTAATGTACTAATGAGAGGTTGGTCTGCAAGTGGCAAAGCACTTCATCACTACATTCTCTGCTTGCAATGTGTTAATTAAGAATAAATATTTCCTTTAGTAACTCTGAAGTCAAACTAGTTGGTGTCCAGGCATTCTAATAGTTGTACAAGTTACTGTCAAGTCCCACAACAAAGCAATAGTCCTGTTTCCAGGTATGTACAATGTAAACATGAGATGAAAGGTAGCAGATGAAAATAGACAAATTTTAGACCAATAGACAAGTATTGGGACCAATCAGGAAGCAGTTGTCTAAAAATTGAGCATGTTTGTAATGAAAGATATCCGAAGTAGCTCAGGGAAGAGAGAGATGTGCTGAAAAGATCCTTCAAATGTTGAAAACGATATTACTTTTGAAAAGGGAGCTAATGGAAATATACATAGGAAGTAACTACTTATCCAAAGGGACAGTCTAAGACTCATTTATTTCAGTAGCACTGTGGGTGGACTTAAGTGAGGTGTAAAGGTTTTGGCAGAGAAGATTGCTACATTGGAGGTATGAGAAGACAGGGGCCCAGATGAGAATTCTAGATCCATGAATGGGTAAGACTAATTATCTCTGGTGTGTTAGAAAAGAATCTGTGGATGTGGAATTGGGGAGTCTCAAGAAAGGTGAGATTTGAAGATGACATATAAACAGTCATGATATCTAGAATTATGGGAAAAGAAGATTTGAAAATAGAGGAGATAAATAATTTAAAGTATATTTAACCTAAGCTAACATTCAAACACACAAAAATATTGGGACAGATGAAATTTCTATGGTGGGGTGAGGGGGGTGAGACTTGAAGAAAAGAGGGGGATCTGCATAGCGATGATAGAATTTGTGCTGGTATTAATAATATCTAGAGAAGCACAGAACAAGGAGAAACACCATTCTTGTGCAAGCTATCTGAGCTATACAAAATGGCATAAAACTTGATGTTACTGAGCCCTTCATAATGGCTTAAAATAAACTTTATTTATCAAAGATCTACAAATAAATCTTTTTTAATAAAAGCAAAAATTATAGAAATATATTTAATTAAAGAAAACTGTTCAGATACACAGCAAAAGAATAGATTTATCCTTTTATTCACGGTGGTGAAACTTTTTTTTGTTTGTTTTTTTGAATACATGGAAATTAATTTTTCTGGAAACTGGGACCAAACTTGTTCCCTGGTATGAGACAGTAGAGTGCCCTATCACCACAGACTTTACTATTGTCAGAGAGGATTCATTTGTGACATAGTGATTGTTCAGCCACCAATTCTTCTGCAAGAGCGGAAGTGGATTGTAGTGTTGGGAAATCAGTAAACAATGTTTATGAGACATCAGTAGCCAGAAGAAATAAAGATGAGGGTGCTAAATAGGATTTAAATATTTGCCCTTAACTGTCCTGTCTGGTGCATGCAAAAAAGACAGATTCTTCCCTTTAATCTGTGCAAAACTTTATTAGCTCTCTTCATACAAAAAAAGGGCCGTCTGAAATAAACCTTAGTATTTAAAAACATTTCCAGGAAGAAGGAAGTAATTAATTCCATAGAAAATATGAACAACAATGAAGAAAGATTTCAGGAGAGAATTTCAAATAACTGAAGTGCTAGTGAGACATAAGGACACTGGAAGAATCTAGGATGGGAAGAGGTGAAGAAGAATAGAGTAATGAAGTTGTGTAAAAGGATGTAATACAAGGAAAGGAAGGAAAAGAGAAAGCAGCATGGTTTATCAGGTAAATAAAAAATGTTATGGAAGAAAGATGATGACTATTATTGTTATTATAATAAGTGGTATTACTATCACTTGTTTCTAGGAGTCAAAAGTTAGTTAATATCTATTCACTGAATTGTTCTTATATAGTTCTAATAGGTGAAAACAAGGGAAAAATGAAAATTAAAATCAGATCAACACAAATGCTTGAAAAGTATCATAACAGCAAGTTTGGTGCCATTTTGAAAAAGTAAATAGCATCCTGAGGTGAGATAATCTGAGTTATTGGGCTTTTTCTAAAAAAGGGAGAAGGAAGATACTTAGTCAAGTATTTATGGTGAATGTGGTACACACTCCCTTTGAAAATATTTTCATTTTTTAACAACTTTAACACTCTGCATGATTTGGGACTATCCTGGATGATCTAAGGCACCTGAGGGAATGGCTCTTAAGTTTCACTATGATTTTTTTCACTATGATTGCGACTATTTTTTTTTTTTGCTTTAATTTTTTTTATTTAATGTATGCATGCTTTTTCAGGAGTAAAAGACATTAGACACTGATGTACATTTAAATAGATTATAGAACCCAGAAAAATTATTAGCTTCTTGAAAAAAAGTGCAGTGGGAAAAGTCTTAGATAATTATAACATCTACTGTGAAGTTTTGCATTTGAAATTGCTATTTAAAATAGCTATAGTACATACTTAGTGTGTGAGTGAAAAACATAACTTGGAAATGTTTACATCTGACTGATCTATTTTTAAGTAAAAGACATAGATTGTTTAGGTGCTAGTGAGAAGTGTGAATATTGTGATTGGCTTCAGCACAGAAACTTTCAGACAGGTAGTATGTGGAGAGCAAATGAATTGCTACTGTGTAAGTTTTAAACTGTAGATGCAAAAGCTAAAATAATATTTAACTATACGTGGTATAATGAATCTTTATTGGCAACTGGCATTCACAGACTATTTGAAAGGCGGTATTGGCCAGACACAAGTTATTTGGCAGAGATCTTGCCTAGTATATATTTGCAGAGCCTGTCTGCATAAGGATGCTGGCAGGTTTATCCTGATTTCTATTCCAGGTGACAAATTTCTATCCAAGCATATGAGTGATCAAATATTTTCCACTGGAATCTGGGCACTGTAAAATTTCTGAAGCTGAGTAGAAAAATTGAAGGATTTGCTTAAACTATAATAGTCTCTGCATACCAAGGTGACAGCAAAATATTTCCACTTGGACAACATCAGGGTGAACAGTGCAGAATTGAACTAAACATTTTTCTGGAATTCTGATTGTATTTTGTTGCCACTTCTCAGTGGCATCTTCTCCTAACCTAGAAGCTGTGGTCACTGTACTCTTCAATTAATTTCTACATGAAATTAAGTATTGGAAATTACTAGTGTACCATCTACCAAAGCAAAGAACGCTGTTCAAAGCAGATGAAAGCTATACCATAATCCCATTAGCTTTTTTTTTTTTTTCTGATGCAAACCCAATTAAAAAATAGAATAGTTTCCATTAGTTTATTTGTCTTTCCTGGAGCAATTACAATTGCTAAACTTTCCTAAACTATATAAATGTGGAGTCTCCCCTTGTGACAGGTTGTTTAAATTTATAACTAAAGCTAGCATTTCCATCTCCAATAAAAACCAAACAGACATTTAATTATGGTGCGTGACATTTCTGACTAAAATAGAGCCAACAGATCCTGTCAGACAGCCCTCATTGTTCATGGATTTTGAACAAATTGGGGATCTGTGAATTTATAGCCAGGTTTTTCTCTACTATTGTTTAAAATAGCACACATGGAAAACACGCCATGGGTGTGTTGTAATTCAGCTTTAATGATGTAACACTTGGTTTCAGTCAGTTGGAGGATTGCAGTAACACTGGTTTAGTGCTTCAGACGTTGCATGTTCCGTAGCAATTATAGCCCAGCTTTCAATAGTGGCTGTTGGCGGGGTATCCACAAGTGAAGTCATAGCAATTTTGAGAAAGAGCTAATAAAAATACACCTGCCTTGTAGTGGAAAACGAGCCTTTAATATCTTTGCTTTGAAGTTGAATGAAGCCCACAGCATTAACTAAAAGATACCAGTATTATGATGCAGTAATCCACTCCCCCAGGGGAAGTCAGGGGATTGAAATATGAAAGGCTACTATTTTCTCGTCACATATTTTTTAGTCACCGTAACATCATGAAGGAGAAATGGAAATAACAAGGTGATAATAAAAACTGGAAGGGTTGTTAGCTTTAAAATTAGGAATGTGCAAAGCAATCCCAAACCATAATTCAGCGATGCTACATTTTAAGTGATGCATAATGATTCAGTTGTTAGTTTTAATGCAATTCCTTACTTAAATACATTCCAATCTACTTTTTGTTGAAATAATGTAAGGAATATTAAAACAAAATTTATGGATTTTTTTTTCCAGAAAAATTTGCAGCTTTGTATTCTTGATCAGTTTAACTTTTGACAAGATTTTTACTCAGCCGCTGACTGTATATGGCTATTGACAATCCTCACTTTTTTTTCTTGACCAGAAGATCTGGAGTGAATTCCTTTTGACTTTTGTTTTGCTTTCTTTTATTTTCTATCCTTATATATTTCATATGTTTTGAATTCTCCATTTTAGAAAGCATTAGTGGTTACCTCTTTGTGGCATATACAGTCAAGCTATGTGTCTTTCTAGGGCAGTCCATAATGCAGTAGTTACATGCAGTTATAAACTTCTGCTTGGAAGAAGTGTAGCAAAGTATATTTTCAATACATGATGGGAGAAAATGAAACCATTAATTGCTTCTAAAATGAGATTTGGGACTTGGAGTGTCTGTCCCTGCCTCTTGGTAAATTAGTGACTGCTTGGGCAAATGACAGAATCTTTGTGTTGGTTTAACTGAGTGGGAAAATGAATCCCATATTCTAATGCATTTACTAGTCACAATTACTCTGGTAGCAAAGAGGCTCTAGAATTACCTTATCAAAGGGCCTTAAGCAACTGGAACTCACACTGTCAAAGGAAACCGCTTCCTTGGATCCTTGGTTTGGTTTTTTTTCTGCACAAAACTCTGTTGTCTATTGTGACACACAGCCCTTGTCATGCAGATGGCTGTACTGGCCTTACTGTGGTGAACATGTCTAAAGAAACTTCAAGTCAGACACGCATAATAAGACCTCGGCTTAGGCTCACAGTTCCTCAGTGTGGTATATTATCCAGCTATTTTCCAATCGCTGTTGTTGAAATTAAAATCCAAACTTTAAAACAAATTGTATGAGTATATAAACAAATAGGCCTCCAATTGTAGTAAGAGTGGCTAAGAAATGAAAATGATTGGTGTATTCTTAGCACAACAAGATTAATGAGGAGATTAGGAGAGCTACTTCCATATTAATCACCAGATGTAATTTATGAAAAAAATCTAGAACGTTTTGTCAGGAATTTTTCTGCAACCTGCAGCAGCTCAGGAACTGACAGGATACAAATCCTGCAATTGAACCTCCGGTTTCAGCTGTGTTAGAGATTCCTCTTAAAATAACCAGAATTTGTGTACCTTCAGGCCTGGATGTTGCACCTCATCCTCACACTCACCAACACAGTAGGGTCCTCTAAGTGGAAAACAGAAAGATAAAGGGTGCTTAACCCCATGCTGGCCTGATCAAACACCATTCCCTGCTAACACAGGAAGAAACATTCATCAAAGGGATATCACTTGAGAATGATCCTACAAAAACATGCACACATGCTTAACTTCACGTTAATGGGCTATTTAGGTGCATGAAGTTAAGCATGTGTTTTAAATCTTTGCGGGATTGTACTCTGTATTTCCCTTTCCACTAACCTGAGCCTTTACACAGGGTAGTTACCTTACTGGCCTGAAATGCCAAAAACTCTCTGCCCATGAAGAAGATTTTATATGTCTGAATTCAGTTTTAGATCGTCCCTGGTTGCCGTGGGATTTTGATTTTAATTTTACTCTGTCTGTGGTTTCTATTTTTTGTTTAGGGTTAGTAGTACATGTTTTAAAAATTCAAATAACTTGGATATGCTTGCTAATTTTTAATAGCAAATATATATATGATTGCATTTCAAATAAAAACTCCAAATAATTATTATTTTTTATAAAAACACTATTAATAATGATACAGGCTTCTAACTTTTCTACTAGTTTTTACTCTTAAATGAGGCTTTAACTTTCTTTCAACACTGATATAATAACTGAGGGAATTACCTGTTTTAAAGATTTCTGTTTTATCATTTTGGGAGTGAGTGAACCTATGCTGTGATTGGAAGATTTCCTATTAAGTGTTCCATTTAGTAAAAAAGAATGTAGAGAAATGCTGAACCAGAGCAAAATGTTTAGGCTGTGGAATACAGTGAGCCTTTAAGCAAATATGATGTTGAATCCTGGAGCTAAATTTAGATGCACTGTGCAGTCAGTGCTAGTCACAAAAGTTTTGTTTTGCCGGGTAAACCACATGCATCAGGAAGCTGAGCTGTTACACTTCCTACAATCTTCATACTACTGTCACTACATATTTTGCTACTGTTCTTTGTAAAATTCAAGTATATAATTTGCATCACTACTCTGAGAGTAAATTGCTATTGAGTCTTGACACCTGCCAGCACTGGTATTCATTTCAAGCTGTAAAACACTGCTTTGAAATAAATGCTGTGTAAGCATAAAATAATATATCTAAGTATTTCTGGATTCTGAGCAAAACTCTTTGTGAATGCACTTCTGCACTTTAAAATTATTTTCTAGAGTTAAGTCCCCTGATTTTTATCAATTCTACACACAGAGAATTTTTTCCATGTGTTTCTTTGAGAAGCATGTACAGTTTCTGGTTTTATACTTAGAAAATTCAATATCCAATTAAGGGATTAAGTGAGCCAAATCAGACAAGAACTCTGAAAGTGAAGTTCCCCTAGCCTCCATTATTTCCAAGCTGAGACAAAAAATAAATTTAAATGAACTTAAAGTCTGCACAATGCTTAAACACCGTAGAACCTAGCTTCTGACCCCGACTAGTTCTGGATAATTCCCTGTTGTTTCAGATGACTGGAGTGTAATATTAATGGAAATAATTTTTTATATTAGGAATTTCATTAATGTGTGTGGTGATTTCTTCTTTATTCTTTACTATCAGGAAACTTCCCTGCCTCATGAAGCATATTTATCAGTTCCATGTTTATGTGTACCATGTATAGCCAACTTTAGTGGATCTGGACTGAGAAGTATCATAATCAAAAAACCCCTACAAAAATAATGTATTAAGACAAAGATGGCTGTAATCACACATATTAAGCAGGTATTTTCAGCTGGAAAGTGTACTCAATTTTGTATTCATTTTTTGCTGTGTTGATAGGCTTATTTTTCAGAAGATGAAAGGGAGAATGTGAGAGGGGGAAAAAAATGCTCTTGTCATTAGCTTGATGAGCCCTTCATACTTGTGGTCCTACAAATCCAAGTTCCCAATCCAGATCAAAAAAGGTTCCAAAATTTTTTTGTTTTTCCTCAAAGGGTACAACATGGTACATAATAATGCCTGACAGATTGCTTGTGATCATCCCACATTTTTCTTGAACTTTCACCAACTCCAGTCCTAATGAGTTCAAACGTCTTGTCTTAATCTTCAGATATTCCATGTAAATTCCCACTCTCCTCCATGCTCCTGACTGCGTGGAGTTGTCTCCCATCACCTCCCATTTCATTGGGAAGGTCAATCTTGAGCCTATGCCTGATGGTTTAAATGTCTGTCTTGTTGCTCCTCTCATTTGTTGAGCTGATTTCTTAAGTTATTTTTTACTAATTATTAATTACTAGTTATTTCTTAAGTTATTATTTACTAATGTCTACCTCAAATCCTGTCTCAGGATCTGCCTATTTGAGGGCTTCTGAAAGACAGGAACCAGTGTATTGGTGTTGGCCAAAAATCCCTTTAGATGGCTGCTGGCTCATGTGACATGTGGTACAAGCATCCCTCAGAATTGTCTCTTTTACCTGTGAGCTCTTGTTTGTTGTTATGGGTTATAAGCTTATAAGAAAAAAGGCAGATTAAGGCTTGCTTGTAACCCTTCACTTACTGAAACTGAGATCCTGATTTCAGCTGAAAAAGCTGACTTTGTTGAAATAGTAAAATTACAAGGCTACCCTAAATGAATTGCTGAACTGCAGGTTAATAGGCACTGTTAGTGCTGTTAGTAGGCAATTTTCAGCCAAAGATACATAATTAATGTGACCTCTCTGAGGGCCCTGTCCTGGGCCATGCAGCAGATGGGTTGTGGTGGCTGACAGGGAGAAACTCTGAAAGCAATTGCAGAGTATTGTTTGTCCTGGAAATCATTGGGGAATCCTTCACATGGTATTTGAGAGCATTGTTATAGTGGAACCTGTGAATCCCTGTACAAGACTAGAAATGGAAACTAGGAGCTCAGAGAGAAGCATATGGCTAAATTTATGTTGGGAGGACAGAAAAGAGTTGTAGATAACAGCCCAGGGACACAGACCTTTCATGCTCAGAATCATGGCCTCGAGCAGAGGTGTTAAATCAGTGTTTCCAGACTAAAAAATTTTACATCACCACTGAGACAAATTAAAGCTTCCTGATGGAGCCATCTGATGGAAGATTTGAGCAGGGAGTTGGATTATGATCATATAAATTAGACCAGATTTTCTGAGGAGGAAATAATGCAGCCGTATATGCTTACTGAGTTGGGGTTTTTATAAGTGAAATGTTATGATGAAGTATATAGATAGTTTGCAAGTTCCTTTGAGGTATAATTTATAGCTAGTGACACACTAAGGAAGGTAACTTGTGTATTGGAAGTTGTATAATTGATAGCCAATGACTAAGCATTAACCAGTTAGCCAAATAAAAATTTTGCTACTTTTGATTTAAAAATGTGCTTGCAATTGAATGTGTACAGCTAACTTCTAGCACAGAATGATAGTCACTGAACTTGAGCCTCTTGAATCATTGCATTTTCTTGGATCTGCCTAGTAAAACCACTGCCATTTATGTGTCTAAATCAGTTTAATCTAGGCATAAGTCCATGGGAAAAAAAAACACCCTATATTTTTGCTTTTTCAGTCATAAATCAAATGGATTTCAGTTATTTACTTTAATGTTTTACATGTAAAGTGGCATAAATCTCAGTGTTGTAGCTTTTGTGTGTATTTTGCAGATTACACCTGGCAGTTTGACAGAAAGCTATCAAAGTAAATGACCAGAATTAATTACCATTCAGTAGAGTAAAAATTGGGGATGTGGAACTCATAGGAGCTCCACAGAGTAATATATTACTTTATATTTCTCTACGTTATGGTTCATTAGATTTATAAATAAATCTTTTCAATACACTTCGACAGTATGGAAGTAAATTGTCATTTTAAATTAAAATCTCATTAGTGAGATAGTATACACCTCAGTATCAGAAATGCACTTATTCTTGTATTGGTGCCATGTTATTGAATTAACTGCCAGTGTTCTCCAGGCACCTGAACCAGATAACAATCAAAAAATACATGAAATGATTGTATTCATTTTGAATTTGAACTTTCTTATACCTCTTCCCACTGCTGCATACCCAAGGGAAAAGAATTCCTTTATTAAGACTGAAGCCTAAAATTCCACTGCCTCAGCTCTTGAGAGAGTTGTACAAAATTAAGAACCCTGCCTACAAGAGAGGCTGAAAAAGGGAAAAATAGCCAGTTTACAGGCCTTGAGGGATTAATAAGTCTTCCCATATTCCTTGGAATCCCATTGAACTGAAGTTACAGTGAGGCCATGGAGACAAAGGTCTGGTGTCTTTTTCTCTCCTGATAAAGTGGAAAATATATTTTTCCCCACACATTTTATCTCTCAATACCTATGCCACCATTTGTTTTATGGAATGTAAATTCAAAACTTCAGGTTAGTAAATTAATTTACCAAATAAAAATCAATTATAAAGGTTTTTACACTGTTATGGTTAGGCCATCCTACATATTGAAAGTAAAAAATCTCTGTATTAATGTGGGAGAATTTGCAAATATTTCTGTAATCTGAAAGTACACTGTTTGTGCCCGTGTTGGAAAATTCAAGATAGATTGTCAATCTGTAAAAGGTAGAAAAAGAGAATTAAAGAATTTGAATGTTCTCATCTGAGAATTGCCATGATAGTACTCCTGCAGTGTGCTTATTTGAAAAGTATTCATCCACTGAATGCAACAGAAGGGTTGGCCAGACCTTTTTAAACCTAGCTGTAAGGACAGAAAAGAGGAGAAGGTAGGTGTGTATTCAGGGGAAAAAAACCCACACAGTTTTGGATAAAAGGAGCTACTTTCAAAACTATTTTTAAGGCTAGCCACAATTAGGATCCTGACAAATATGAAAGGGTGGGGAGCTGTGGAACAGGCCAGCATAGGAAACGAGAAAAGAAAAAATGTCAGAGAGTTCCAAAATACAATATTTATAGTTCAACAGGAAATTAGCAATAAAGTCACAGTGTTTGTGAGTAGAGTTGAAAGGAGAAAGTGGACAGCACTGCAGGGCAAGCTGAGGTAATCCTTTCACTTTCCATAAGCAGCAGAATGCAAAGGATGGTAAGAAGGTGTGTTTCTGAATGTAAATCTGTGATGTAGCTGTGGGCCTATCTTACTTTGGCAATATAGCAGTTAAAAATGGGTAAATTGGGGTGTTTTACCTCTAGAAATGAGACCTTCTTTGAAAATGCCAGTGTCTATCTTAAAGTGGCTTAATAGTGCATTTGGAATGTGTTGCAGCCTTGTGTTAGGTCCTATGAACTGAGAACAGAATGCAAACAAGAAAGAATGTCATAGGAGTTACTTTCAGAGAACTTACATGTGATAGTACCTCATACTCTCCTTGTCAGCTGCGTGTCACTAATGGTCACCATGGTGGTTTGCTGGCACTCTTATCTCCCTGTGCTTGACTTGCACAGATAGAACTGACCAAACTAGGGACAAAATGGGAGAATGAACTTGTGCAAAGACTTTTTTGGTAAGGAAAGCAGGGAAGGGAGTGGAGAATGTAACACTTTTTCTGTAGCAAAGAAATATGGATTAACTTCCACTTGTGAATTTGCTCATTCTGTCAGGCCTCATTGTTCTCTTTGCATACTGATACTGGTTTGACAATACTGGAAGGCTTAATCTTTTATTCTAGTAAAATATCACTTTCAGAGAAATCCTGTGTTTATTTTATTTGTGGAAATTAATTAGCTACCTTATAGAAAGATGAGAAATTTAAAAATCATTTAAATCAATGCCAAAAGACATAATGGCAGATGTGGTTTCAGGTCAAAAAGGAAAAAATTACGTAGACATCTCTGATGTGTTGCTGAGTATGGTTTGTTGTAGTGGAATCTAATTTAGGGCATCAAAGTTTATTTTGGAGTTGTCCCCAAGTGACTTACATAAGTCTGTCTGTCATCTCCCATTAGCATGTTCTAGTTGTAAAAGGATGTGGGAAAAAAACAATGTATTAAACATTAAATGAAGCTTAGATCTAAAATACAGGAAATGCTTACAACTACCAGAGGATTCTTCCACAAAAAAAAAATCAAACCTCCTCTTACCACTTCCAAAATACGTCTTTTAACCATTAGCTTATGTCATTATTATAAACTTAATTTTTAAAAATATGATTTAGTGCATACAAGCTTAATGACACTTCTTTGCAGATAGCCCTTTCTGTCAATAACTGTTTAATGTTGTCATCACTAAGAGGTTATTTGAATGTTGCAGCATAACATGTATTCCCTAACGTTATCAGGAGCTCTGACACATTTTTGTATCCAAGCCTAAGTGCAAATTCCAGTACAGATTTAGGAACAAAGTCTTGTCAGGTTTGCTTCATTATAAACTTTTCAGGGGAAATGCTATATGTCTTTCTAGAACCTTTTTAACCTTACTGTTAACTATTTCTGTTTGAAATCTGTATTCTTAGCAATATATTCTACCTATTCAATATGCAGGAGTAGTATTAAAAAAATAAGGAGACTGCATGGTGCTAAATGTATTATTTCTACTCAAAATTATAGGAAAATCATCCATCAAGTCACTGACATTGTCTTCCCTTTCAGTTGAAACATGGTGAAGCATTAGTTAAAGTGCCAAGAAAAATTTTAAAAATCAAAGGTAAAGACAAGGAGGTCATTCATGGCTATTTACTCCCCATATGAAAGAATGTTATTTGTCATGAAATTCCACTTTTGTCCATTTTTTAAAAGAGATAAATGAAGAAAACAAGAGGACTCAGACATTAATTTCAAAATGGGATTAATATCTATGTGTTCATGTATATATGAACAAAAATAAAATACACATATTTATTGAACAAATGAAGTAATATTCATGCACAAGCTTTCTATTTATTAATATAGTATGCAATATAATATACAATATATGGTACATTGAAAATTAATTAGTATTTGTCTTCATAATGATAAGCCAGATCATCATTCATCCTTTTTCTTACCTCTGGACTTTCTTCTGAAATAGAGTTTGGTTTTATTTATCAAAAATACAGTACCAGAGGTGGGATCACAACTAGTTAGCACTTAGAGATGCATTGATGTTTTTGATATATTGTTTGGCACTTAAGTGGTTTTTTTTCACCAGTATTATGATTGAGAAAGCAAAATCCTGGAAAAGTAGTCACTTAGCTTTAAGTATTTGTTTAGGGTTTTGCAAAAGACACATCCTGATCCCTTTTGTAAAAAAATGCAAAAAAAACAGAAAAAAATTCTCAGAGTGAGCCTGAAATCACCAACTATTCTATCCTATTTTTGTCTTCCAGGTAAACTAACATTGAATAATTTATGTGCAAATTTGTCTGTTCTGTTTTGTCTCGTGTTCGGGGTTTTTCTTGTTACTGCTTCTATCTAATCCATAATTTGCTAGATATCACTCCTTTCTTAATGAATTCTCACCAAGTGCTTATTCCACCATCCAACACCATTTTTTAAAATTGTTATGGACATATTGTTCTTCCATTGAGCTGTTCAAGAGGGAATATTCTTAAATAGTAAAATTTCATTGCACTTTTGATTTGGCCTTTTTGATTTGTACTTCTAGATTCTAAATTAACCTGTTAGTTCTGTAGCACTTCTGTGTGCTGTAGCCATCAGCTGCAGTATGTTCAGCAAACAGGATAATTAATAAATTTATACAGGAATTAAGCTCAACCTTTATATGTTAGACTGGCTTCTTAAAAGCACCCTAGTAAACAGTATTGAAATACTGAGAGTCCCTGGATGCACCCTTAGATGTCTTTAACCAATCTGGTGACAGGTGCATAGAAGTACAGACTGAACCATGTGCTTGGGTTTAGTGATGGGACATAAAAACTAGCAGCAAGAATGGTTCAGCCAGGAATGGCAACACATAATGGCATACTTTTCTACTGGGAAATGCCCTTTAGACTTCACAAATGTAAAATCTGAATAGTATTCCAATTAAAAAAAAAAAAAGAAAAGGGGACCCCTGAAGTGATACTTGGTGCATTTTAATTGATAGTATTTAAAAAATAATCGATTACTCCCAGTTAAATTCACAAACTGATTATAAAGTCCCTTTACAAATGTATTGAGTTACAGGGAGTCCACAGCTGAGGAACGTGTGTTAGCTTGATGTAGCACTGAGAAATACCTAGTTAAGCAGTTTGTGCATGTTTTCATTAGCGGGTTCCACAATGGACCTGTGCTTCATTGATGCAGCTGGTAGTGCACTGTTTTCATGGGAACACAAAGGAAAAGGTGCTAGACTGCTTACCATCAACTGAAGCTAATATGGCAAAACAAAACAATAAAAAATGTAGTTGATGACAAAATTTGGTTTTGGCCTTGAATTTCTCATGAGAATCGTGTTGTTAAAAACAAAAAGTTCACAAATGTTTAAGCAGGTTTTTGTATGTAAATCATGACTTTGACAGTTTAGGATGTGATGTTAAATTTCATTTGAATTCTTCTGCATAATATCTGGTAAATATTTTTATGCCAGCACACAACTAAGAAAGTTCTATCCACTTGGATTTAGAGGACTGCAGTGTTCTTTCTATGTGAACTCTAAATCAGCCTTCCCTGAAACTTGGCTGTTTTGATTTTATTGTTGTGGTCAGGAATGGCATCGTTAATTCATAGTAGTATCTGCTGGTAGTACACTAAATTGTTTTCTATGAAAAGTGCTGGTTTTCAGTCAGAAATCAGGGATCACACTTAAACTGGAAATTACTCACTGATTCAGGAGAAAAAAAAAAAAAAAGCCTGAATTCTTTAGTAAATTATCATCTAATTGTGATGGTAATAGAGCACATCTTGCAAATATGGACAGATTTAGCTATTGTAGATAACAACAAAATGTATCACTGATTTTGGGTAAGGATTGTATGAGATTTGTACCTGAAAGTCTTTTCAAAGAATAGTGAGAAATAGTAAATAACTGAGACAAGCATAAAAGCTTTCTACAGTCTTTTCCTTTTGTATCCATCCACTTGTCGGCAGAAATGTGACTGTTCACAAACTAGCATGTTTACAGTAAATTTTATGCTAGGTACACCGGTGAATATAGACCTATAGATTATTTCAGCTTTCAAATGCATACGTAACATATAAGACGCTTTCATTATGGAGTAAGAAGCTGTGACATTGTTATTGGAAGGATCTTTTAGATTAAGAAGGTCTTTTCTTGAAGTCAACAAGGACAGCCACGTAAAAGAAACTTTTATGAGTTTGCACATACTTAAGTGAAGTTATAGATACTATAAGAGTGTTGTCAAGCTGCAAGTGGTTTTGGAAATAGTGACAGTAATGATTCTGTGACTGCGTTCCAAAATCTTGATGTGGCCGATTGTCTTGAGGTCAGTTTTCCATAACGCTCGGAGAGCTCAGAGTAAGGGAAGGTGAGGCAAGACAAGAAATTCTGCTGGTTTCCAGTGCCCTGCTGCTCCAGGACTAGACAGTTTAGGCTGTTTACTGGTTTTATCACAAGGAGACTTGGCAGTTTCAGCCTTGTCTCTCTTCTTTGGCTAAAATGTACTGGGGCTGTCACTATGCACAGCAGATGAAAGGTAAGACAAGGGAAATGCAAGGAACTTTGGGATTACCCTCTAGCCTTGCACTGTTATCTGTATTAATCAAGAAGTGGGTTGCTGTTTTAGCCAGCTGTGCTCTTAAGCATTCAAGGACATCTGAATTTCATTGCAAACAGTAAGCAAAATAAAAAGCATTATAAAAATAAGTGGGGTATTTTTTCTCTTCATTACTTACTTGCCTTTTAGTAAGAATCTCCACAGACAAAAAACTGTCAACTAAATATTGCTGCTGTTTCAATTTTTTTTTGCCTGGCAATCAGCTTTTTTTTCCGGTTGTTTTTTTGTTTGTTTGTTTGTTTGTTGGGGTTTTTGTTTGGTTGGTTGGTTTTTGTGTTGGTTTGGGTTTTTTTTGAAAAGTATTAAATACTAAGTAAAACCTTCAGGTACATGAAGCACAGCAAGTACCAAGGCTTGTTATCTTGGTGGAGTGTTATGATAATGTTGCATAGTCAGTGCTACATCACTTTGGTGCCTAAGCTAATATGCTTGAATTTTCTCAGGCTGCTCATGGCCTTTACCCTTGTGGGCAAGCTCTCTATTTAGTGGCAACTTCTTAAAAACTGCAAGAAGCATTTACTTCAGGAAAATAGTAATTTAAAAACCCTTCACATATTTTATGCTTATTCCAGCAAAAATCCACCTTTTAGTAAAGCCTTTGATCAGATATTTAAAAAGGAGGTCATTGCTCAGTGAACAAGGTGCACAGTCCTTTTGTGAGCAGTGACATTACATCAACAAATGCATTTCCCAAGCATTTGTATCTTCTTTACCCTTATACAAAACACCCTCCTTGTTTTTCCTCCCACTTGAAATTCTCTCCAGACCCTGACTGTAGTAAACCATGTCCTTCTCTCATCCTCTGCTCAGTTCTTCCCCTGACATACCAACAGTGCTATCAGATACTGAGGAGATGGTTTAGTTTCACCCTTGATATAAATAATACTGGGACAAATATGATAGAGGGCCACAGGTTCATAGAAACAGGATAAGTGAGATGATGGGGTGTGCTCTGAAGGGCACAGAATACTACACAAAACTGATAGAGTTAGTGAAAATGGACACTGAACTGTATGGCTGAAAGAAATCACACATAAAAACCCTCTAATCCATCTCCCTTCCCCAGTCAGGGTCAATAACACTTCCCAAGAGCCCTTCTGGGAGATGGATTTCTAATCTATTACAGACATTTTGAACAGTGGTCATTTTCCAGACAATATATTTCAGTATTTAATTGTTACTATAATAAAAAAAATTACTAAGCCTGATTCATGCTTGCTATCTGTCCTGTCTAATGTGGGTCTATTATTTTCAGTTTGTTTTTCATACAATTATGTTAGTTTTTATGCTTTACACATGTATTTTTGAGGATATTTTTATACATATATCTTTGTTTATAAATAGTTTATTTGACCTTTTGAAACAGCATGTTTCAAGTATTTTCTGTGCATTCTGTCTTGTCTTTGGAATCAGGAAAAATTCAAAATTTCGGGCAACTTATTATTCTTTTTTCATAATGATGGTTTTGTTGTTCTACTGTGTCTGTGTGATGGGGTTCTTTTTAGGATTTACTTCTTTTATATTGTTTTGGGGGTTTTTTTAGGTATTATGGCCACTCCTTAATTCCTTTTCACCTTAGATAATTTTTCCTTAAAAACATACAACAAATTATGTAAGTTCATTAAAAATTTCATTGCTGAAGTGAAATTAATTTGTTTCATTTCTTTCTTAGTCCTTCTTTGTATCCTAACCATTCCAATATCTGAAGGTAGTATGTCATGATCACTGGACCTGAGTTGTCAAATTATGTTTTTGATATTCTCGCTGTGTTACTCCTGAAAGTAAGAACTAAATACAGGGGGTCATTTCTTCTTACTGTTTTTATACTTTCTGTCACAAATCGTATTGTAGTTAAAAAGTTTAAAGGACAAGCTCGGTAGTGCTTAATTTTTTTCCTGAACAAAATGTCATCATAGTTCCATTTTTGCATTATTACCATGATTCATATTATGGATTTTGCCAGTTGCTCACAGAAAACCTCATACTCAATAAAATGAATTATTAAGCAGCTGAGATGTTGGATATGATCTTCAATAATATTAGCTTGGACTTGTCACATCTTGTCAAGTAAAATTGACTCAAAATGGAAATGCAGACTTTTATGAAGATTTGGTATCACCGTGAATATTGTTCTAGTCTCCTTGAGAAGAGGCAGTAGATTTTCATATGTTCCAAACACTGGCAGGTATTTTTTTATTATTATTATTTTTAGCATTATCTATAAAGTTAAATATATAGAGTAGACTAAATCAAACATTATTCAAAGCAACTCTATTAACATGTGATTTTGAACTTAATTATGAATGACATGCTATAAGGAGTAAGAACTATTTCACATGCGAATCAATTAATTGGCATTATCAAGATGTCTGTAAAAATAATTACTAAAGGAAAAGTCTTTAAGATTCTGAAGCATTGCACTACCTGGAAGACAAACAGCGGGCAGCAGAAATTCTATAACCCAGGAATTTTGCCAAACCTTCTCAGGCTGAAGTCCAAATGAAATTTTTTTAACACAGCCAGATTTTCCATACTGAACCAAGGAAATTGCAGCCCAGCTGAGTGCTAGGAGCCTTTGCCTACACTTCATTGCAAGTGAATGTCTGTCTTTTTTCCTTTAATAGTGTCTGTATTAGATACTGACAAAAATGTACGTTAACAGGCTGACAGAAAATAAGATGTGAAAATACTGGAAATGGTGCTTGCGTAACACAATTTATGATGTGATGTGCATGCTGTACAAACTGAGGTTCTGGTGCTGCAGAAGTTTACATACGTTATTAACATTATGTACGTGAGTAATTCCTGGAGGGTTAGATTCTGTAAATCTCACTCAAGTCACTATTACTTGAACATGTTTATGACTGCAAGTCTCAGCTTGCTTATCAGAAGGAATGAAAGCACAATCAATTTCAAAGATCTTTAACAACCTTATTGCTCTTTGTTATAATGTTCTTGTAGTCTTTTGTCTTCATAATGCCACAACGTTTTCCTTCATTTGACAGTCTCATCTCAGCACACTTAGATATTTGAGCCCATGATTTAGACTTGCTTGTCACTGGTATGCTTTAACCATTACGCTGAAAATCCAGCATAGTTCCTAACCCAAAATTTAATCATTCTTTCAGTTATCAGACCTAAAGTTGTCTCATAAATCGTCAAAATAAGGTAATTACAGTTCCTAGGTCTAGGTGAAAAATGGGAAATCATGCAGGAGCAGAAAGTGAAAGAAGAAAATGGAAAGTCTATATGCAGCATCACCTTAGTAAGTAGATTACAATGGCTGAAAGGTGTTGAGATGATAGATGGACAAAGACTAACCTGTTCTGCCATGACTGATGGGGCAGAGGTCATTCACACCCTAATGAGATGGAGAATGCTATCCAACTGTAATGAGGGAAAACAAAAGAATGAAAACCATTGCTAATGTGGTTGTAACTGTAGTGTAAGAAAAGGGAACCTAAAGAGCCACAGCTTTGATCACTTACTGCAACTGTTCTGGCTTTTTTTAAGCTTTTAATGTTTATTTATGTAACATTATGGACTAAAAAGAAATTATTTAAATGAAAACCAAATTTTATCCACCAAACATGAGCTAGATTGTTCAGATGCATAGCTGCTCCCTGTTGCAGATACTTTTGAAATAATTACCCTGAGAAAGAACAGATAGCATTTTACTATGGCATGTAACTGATGAGTGCTGACTTAAGTGTAGAGGATGATTTGCAGTTTTGACTATAAAAAGGGTACACTGGAAGCATTCATATGCCCTAGATAACCACCAATGAACATGATTTAAATGAAAATTTTCTTACATCTGGGAGGAGGTGGATGTGTGAGTCTTTATATGTGTTCTTTTGAGGACTTGAGCTGTACCAAATGATGAATAGCACAGAAAAATGTTTTTGTCAGAATAGTGTAATTTGCTGTCCACATGTTCTTGGTAAAAAACTGATTTCAAATACCTGAATTATTTTTAATTAAAATAATTAATCATTATATATTAAAATATATAAATATAAATAATATATATTATTAATATATAAGTATATTAATAATTAATAAATTATTTTTCTGCGACTTCTTACCCAGAATTACATTCCAATGGGTGTTGTGGATAAGTTAAAATAATTTAATTGCTACTCTTTCATGGAGGAGCAGTCATAGAGCACAGCAGAGCATCAGGAAGCAGGAGAAGATTCCTGCTGGGGATGCCTGTGATGGGAGGAAGCCCTTCAGAGGGTGGAACCTGATCTTGTGTCTCCTACCTATAACTACTGAAACAAAAGTCAAGAGAAATTTTAAAGCAACAGTGTTTCAAGATGAGGGAGTACTGCTGTCTGATAACATCTGCCAGATTGCGAACATGAAGCCAGTAGTCCTGTCCTGGTTTGATGATGATGTGCGTGGCCAAAGGTTAAACCTCATTTGAGTCCTGGTGGTAACTCTTGAGTATTGGATTGAAGTTTTTTATGCATGAAGAAGTTGCAGCCACTGATCTAAGCCTGGTTCAAATCATGGTATGATTTTTATACAGTATCAAGGCTGGGTAGCTTTTGCAAAGACAGCTTATGCATGGATGAGGCAGCAGTCTTTGTCT